>CM060964.1:246543523-246548523 GCA_030765045.1 Tenodera sinensis | reverse complement strand
ATTGAAAGAACGATAAATAAAATGGAGACCATAATGAACTATGCCAACGGAGCAAATGTATTATTGGCTATGGACACAAATGCGAGGAGTAAAATGTGGCACGACACGACAACAAATCACCGAGGAAAAATATTAGAAGAATTTATTACAGGCAGTGACCTATTCATACTTAATGAAGCTAACGGTATTCCAACATTTCAGTCAAATAAAGGCAAGAACTATATAGACCTAACTATTACAAACAGTAGTATGGTCAATAGGGTCACAAATTGGAGATGCGGAGAAACAAAAAGTTGCTCTGACCATACAGCAATAACATTTAACGTGATAACAAATACCTTGAACAGAAACTTTGAATCTGATAACACCCATAGGATAGGTATAAGATACATAGTTAAAATTGATAACATTCCTAGTTTCATGGAGGAAGTAAGAAAAGAATTCATCACAAAATTTAATTATGAATATCAGGGCAATGATCTTAATAAACTGGACAACGAACTCTGTGAAAAAAACAAGAAACAGAATTATTATGTGAAAATCCCACCAGTTGTATAACTTCTGCCTGCAAAACAGCATTCAACTATTCCTTACAAAAGAAAAATTCAACTAAGTACAGAACGGTACCATGGTGGAATGAAGAATTAAAAATTAAACAGAACAAGGTCAATGCTATGAGGCGGCGATACCAACGGATACAACATAATGAAGCCCTGAGAGAAGAAAGGAAAACTATTGCAGGGATGAACAAAATATTGACACTTTTTTCCTTCTGTAGTTATTAATTTTTTTAAAACTTAAATATTTTTTTGTTTCGGTTAAGCGGGGTTTTACTGTATTGCTTCAAATGAAACCTCCCTTTGAAACCTATCATTGCTTCGTCTACAGCAACATCTACAGCAATGTTATTTTCAGTTTACGCTGTATATTTAGCTTATAAAACAAACAATACTTTCAACTACTCCGTCTTTCTCCCATTGATCATTTTCTCCGTTTTCTATATCATAATCTGTTTCGGTCTTAAGTGATGTACCCTCGAGCTTATATCGTACAATTTCTGTAAGTGTGTCACATGTTACATTTCTTTAAGTATTCATTTTACATTGTCCCAAGCTAGTTCTATAGGATTGAGATCACACATGTATGGGGGCAAACAAACCACATTGTGACACAATAAAACCCAAAATGTGTCCGCTTTAGAAACATCTTTAAGTTTGTTTGTTTCAAACATCCTATAAAAATGTGTTTTATGCATGGAACTGTCACTGTGAAACCCTTTGTTCTGCAACCACGTCATATCAGATTTCACACCACTCCTAAGTGGGGATTTATATACTTCTACATTACTTTTATCATTACTTCCGAGATAACGCTACTGACCCGTCCAGTTTTTAACTGATATTAGGAGATATTAGCATATTAGCGAGCAAACATAGCGGGAATAACATTGGAGGTAAGTTGGCAACCTAAGCAGCAGCAAAGTTATCTACAAAGTTTACAAAACTCCGGTTTACACCACGTGGTATGTCCCTCCTCTGCCCTTCAATCCCCTAAGACCATGAGCTGGTGTTTGCTTGCACTGCAATGACGTGGTATATATGTCTAGGGTAAATGATTCACTCAACATGGTTGGGGTGATCATGTGCAACTCTCAACTGTCAGTTACTGGCTTGTTTTCCTGCTAAATACTTGAGTTTGTTCATTCTGTATCTCAAAAGTGAAACCTTATTCAGGACATTTGTATAGTGTGTGAATTACTTTAGATCAGGCGTGTCCAACCTTTTTTGGAAAAGGGCCACTGTTGTTAAGGTGAATTGCTTTGCGGGTCAGGTGATTCGATTTTTTTCCGTATATAAAACAGGATCTACATTCTAAGATAAATAAGTTTAAAAATAGCTAATGTATTGATGTTATTTTTATTAAAATATTCATAATATATTTGTTAAGCCATTTTTAAAATTAAATAGATACATATTCTTCTAGGATTAATCCAATTCCAAAATCTAAATTGAACAATATAAATAATTACGTATTAACCTTTGTAAGTTTAATATAAATTTTAGTTTCAAATTTAAATAAAATTGATATATTACAATAACTGAATTAATGTTTCTCCTGTCAGTGCAACACCTGGCACTACTTCTCACGAACAAGTCATCCAATATGTGGTTTGATTGTTGTAGCAACTCGAAGCGAACTCTCCAAATGACTGTCGGTGATTCATCTTCTTGTTCCGCACTTCACATGTTTCATCCTGGAGAACACTTGTTTGTATGTGTATATGTGTGTGTGTGTGTGTGTGTGTGTGTGTGTGTGTGTGTGTGTGTGTGTGTGTGTGTGTGTGTGTGTGTGTCTACCGGAAAGTGATGCGAAACAAATAGCAGTAGTAAGCGGACATTGTTAAACTTATTCTTTAGGTCTGAAGCACATTGACAATGAACGCACTCCATATGTAGATTCTCAGGGACCTCGTCTATGCTAATGGAAACAGGCGAAGAAAACAGATTGAAACTTATAACATTCTCCTTTGTGTCTTGAAATCTAATGCGGAACTAGTTTCTTAATTCTGATGTAATTTCTGCGTACTTTTGAGAATTTTGACTATCACAGTTTTGTGGGGCTGGAAAATGCACGAAGTTGTTTCTTCCCAAAGTCTTAATTTCAATTCAATTCAATTTTATTGCAGTTCAATACAGTGTAGTACACAATTGAATCCAGTCAATAGTAAACAAGTACATAAAGTAACAAGGACATAAGTAACAACAACAACAACAACAACAACAACAAAACAACAACAAAACAACAACAATACTACTACTACTACTACTACTACTACTACTACTACTACTACTACTACTACTACTACTACTACTACTACTACTGATGATGATGATGATGATGATGATGATGATGATGATGATGATGATGATGATGATGATGATGATGATGATGAGGACGACGACGATGATGATAATAATAATGTAATATATACAAAGCACTATTAACCAAAGTAGTTACAGAATATGCACAATGAACTATTAACAGCAGGCACAACAATTTTTAATTGAAATTGTTATAAGTTATAGAATACAAATGAAGTAGTATTGTTATTGACATATTACAAAGCAGTTATTATTTCCACAGGTATTCATCAATACTGTAAAAATATTTACTAATCAAGAACAATTTTAGCAGTTGTTTAAATTTCTTAAAATTATTATTGTGCCATTTCCTTACTTCTTCCGGTAGTCCATTATAAAATTTTATTCCAGCAAAACTAGGCATCTTTTCATACAAATGTAATCTGTGGTTAGGAATTGCATAATCATTTCTATGTCTAGTGTTGTGTCTATGAACATCAGAGTTGGTTAGTGACAAAGAGTTATACTTCATAAAGTGTATAATGGTTTTGTAAATATATAAGCTTGGTAGGGTTAGTATGTTTAATTGCTTGAAGGTATTTCTACATGACTCATTAAATTTTAGTTTGCCTAAGTATCTAATTGCCCTTTTCTGTAGAATAAATATTTTACTAAAATTGTTTTAGATGTGGTGCCCCATAGTTCAATTGCATAAGCCATATGCGAGTGAATGAAGGAGTAGTTTATAGCTATCGCTGCTTCAGATGGAATGTACTTATTTAAATATTTCAAAACAAATAGGTTTTTACTGATAATTGATCCCAGTTTCTGTATATGTCCAGCATAGGTAGGTGATTTATCTATATTCAATCCTAGAAGATTTACTGAGTTTACGCTATGGACCACATTGTGGTTTATGGAAACTGTAATGATGGCTCAACTGTTTTAAATCCAAAGGTGATTAATTCGCATTTAGCTGCATTTACATACATATTTAGATTACTAAAGTACATAACTATGGTATTTACAGTACCATTGATAGTTCTGCCTAGTGTACACAAATTTTTATTACAAACTGAAATGGTTGTATCGTCAGCATATTGTACTAGTCTGGTGTTACCGGTCATAAACTCATTTATGTCATGAATATAAAGAATAAACAATAATGGTCCTATTATAGACTCCTGTGGTACACCATAAGTTAGATTCTGCATCTGTGCATGATGTTCGTTATTTTCTGTATTTATGGTCACTAGTTGTTTTCTATTCAACACAAAGGATTTTATTAATTTGTTTGCTATACCTCTAATCCCTAAATTGTGTAGCTGAGTTAATAATTTGTTTGTGTCCACACAGTCGAAAGCTTTCGTAAGATCTAATAGAACAGCAGCGGTGTATGTACCTGATTCAATATTTCCTATAACCATTTCCACAAGGTCTGATAAGGCACTGATAGTGGGTTTATTGCTCACAAAGCCATTTTGTTGCTTGGGAATCAACTTAAACTTAGTTAAATATTTTGTTATACGATTATGTATGATACATTCAAAAATTTTAGACAATGCTGATAGTATCAATATTGGTTTATAGTTATCTATGTCCTTTTTATCTCCCTTTTTAAATACTGGTATAACCTTCGCTATATTCAGTTTGTCGGGGAAAATGCCATATTGAAAGCAGGAGTTTATTATTTCAACAAGAGGATTTGCTATTTCATGGCTACATACCTTTATCAGAGAGGTAGGTATACCATCAAGGCCTGCGCTGTTTTTAGATTTTAAAGTCTTTATTGCACCTAGAACTTTGTAAAAAAATGCTCCTGGTATTTTTTGATTTGTCACACATAATTGGTGGAACTATTTTTAAATTTTGATTCAAGTGAAGGTTACTTCCAACTGAGGCAAAATGATTGTTCATTATTTCAGCTACTGCTTTGGCATCCATTATGGTAGTATCAGCAACTTGAATTTGAATGTGCGAGTTATTATTTACAGGTCGAGACCTGCGAAATTCATTAATTATTTTCCAACTAGCTTTACTTTCATTTTGAAAGCTTAGTATTCTATTGGTGATGCTACATTGTTTGGCTTGGACTACAGATTGGTCATAGACTTTTTTTAGATTTTTTAACTCAGCATC
>CM060964.1:246216023-246541023 GCA_030765045.1 Tenodera sinensis | reverse complement strand
GTTATTATTGTCATTGTCATTGTCAGTCTTAGTGTTAGTGTTAGTGTTAGTGTTAGTATTAGTATTAGTATTATTAGTATTATTATCTATTATTGTTATTGGTGTTGTTGGTACTGCACCTTTATTTAGCAACTGAGAAACAATTTCAGGATTAGGAATAGATAATTTCTTGCAATCTGCATTGTTCTTATTAATTAAAATTTTCTCATGATTGGTTGCTTCACTTAATGAGAAGATACATTTTGTTAAGTATTCTACAGTATTTCTGTGTCCATCAGAGCCAAAATATCACTGAATTCCTTACCAATTAAACTTGAGTGTGATGAGATCACTTTTATGCATTCGCAGATTTATTGTGATTTTGATGAGTGAAGATTCACAATGGCTAGTATAAGTGTTTGAGAATTGCATAATGTAATAATGTAACAACAACAAAAACTGGTTGATAAAGCCACGTGAATGTACTACGCATTTCTGTTTCACTCATATGGAAAGTTGTACATGTATGAATTGTTCGTCGAAGTGGGACTAGTGAAAGAAATGTGATTGTGTCTCGTAAAGGAAGAATTAGTAGAGGAAATCGTGTGAATGCAACACGTTGCATTTATATTTCAATCATAGAAAATATACTATCAATTGTATGTATGTTGAAGAGCAAACAGAGGATATATGAATGTGCTAGGTAAAAGAAAAGCTAGTAGAAAACCGTTTGAAAGTAATATATTGTGTAGTAAAATTGTTACCATAAAAACTTTCTCCATGAAATAATACATATGCGTGCCTAATTTCGCGGTGATCGGTTAGGCAGTTTTGAAGATTAACAGTTACATATATACAAAAATTCAATTTGTATACATAGATGGCATGAATTTTATGTAGAAGAGTGAATAGAGAAACAGATGTGAATGTGTTACCTAAAAGTTAGTTGAGAAAACGCCGTGAATGTAATATGCAGCATTTCTATCTCAAACATACAGAAAATTGTATGACTTACTTGTAGAAGAGTGACTAGAGAAAGAGATGTGAATGTGTTACCTAAAAGTGAGAGGAGAAAACAATGTGAATGTAATAGCATTTCTGTTTCGAACATACAGAACATGGTATGGCTTATTTTAAAAGCGGCGATAAAAATGTTTTGGTTTTTTTTTAGGGGGGGGGTGTAAAATAACGTTTTTATGGAAAATTGTTTATAAAAGAGTGAATAGAGAAAGAGATATGAATGTGTTCGTAGAGAAAACACCGTGAATGTAATATGCAGCATTTCTATTTCATACGGAAAGTTGTATGACTTATTTGTAGAAGAGTGAGTCGAGAAAGACATGTGAATGTGCTACCTAAAAGTGAGTAGAGAAAACACTGCGAATTAATATGCAGCATTTCTATTTCAAACATACAGAAAATTGTATGACTTATTTGTAGAAGTGAGCTGAGAAAGAGATGTGAATGTGTTACCTAATGTGAGTAGAGTAAAAACTGTGAGTGTAATATGCAGCATTTCTATTTCAAACATGCACAGAATTGTATGACTTATTTCTAGAACAGTGAGTAGAGAAACAGTTATGAATGTTACCCAAAAGTAAGTAGAGAAAACAGTGTGAATGTAATACGTAGCATTTCTATTTCAAATATGCACACAATTGTATGACTTATTTGTTGAAGAGTGAGTAGAGAGATATGTGAACGTTGTTACCTAAAAGAGAGTAGAAAAAGCAGTATGAATATAATATATAGCATTTCTATTTCAAACATACAGAAAATTGTACGACTTATTTGTAGAAGAGTGAGTAGAGAAATAGATGTGAATGTGTTACCTAAAAGTGAGTAGAGAAAACACTGTGAATGTAATATGCAGCATTTCTATTTCAAACATACAGAATATAGTATGACTTATTTTAAAAGAGGGGATAAAAACTTTTTTGGTGTAAAATCGCGTTTTTTTATGGAAAACTGTTAATAGAAGAGCCAGTAGAGAAAGAAATGTGAATGTGTTAGCTAAAAGTTAGTAGAAAAACCACCGTGAATGTAATATGCAGCATTTCTATTTCATACAGAAAGTTGTATGACATTTGTAGAAGAGTGAGTCGAGAAAGAGATGTGAATGTGCTACCGAAAAGTGAGTAGAGAAAACACTGAATTAATATGCAACATTTCTATTTCAAACATACAGAAAATTGTATGACTTATTTGTAGAAGAGTGAGTAGAGAAACAGATGTGAAAATGTTACCTGAAAGTGCGTAGAGAAAACACCGTGAATGTAATATGCAGCATTTCTATTTCAAACATACAGAACATAGTATGACTTATTTTAAAAGCGACGATAATTTTTTTTTCTTTGTAAACTCACGTTTGTATGGAAAATTGTTTATCGAAGAGTTAGTAGAGAAAACACCGTGAATGTAGTATGCAGCATTTCTATTTCATACATACAGAACATAGTATGACTTACTTTAAAAGCGGGGATAAAAATGTTTTTTGGTGTAAAATCACTTTTTTATGGAAAACTGTTTATAGAAGAGTGAGTAGAGAAAGAGATGTGAATGTGTTATCTAAAAGTGAGTAGAGAAGGCAGTGTGAATGTAATATGTAGCATTTGCATTTTAAACATACAGAAAATTGTATGACTTATTTTAAAAGAGGGAATAATTTTTTTTATAAAATCACTTTTTAATAGAAAATGGTTATAGAGGGTTGAATAGAGAAAGAGATGTGAATGTGTCACCTGAATTTGAGCAGAGAAAACAGTGTGAATATATGTAGGGTTCCTATTGCAGACGTAGAGAAAATTGTATAATTTGCAGAATATGCAATAAAAGTGTGTTTTTGATATGTAAAATCGCGTTTTTCCAGTCAAGACAGCAATGTAAATAAACTTAAGAAGCGAAACCTTACCTGAATACAACATTTGATCAAAAGCTATAGAACCGTTCCCGAGAGACATAATATATGCAAGAATTGCTCTGTATAAGAGGGAATAAAAATGTTATTTTATGTGTAAAGTTGCGTTTTTTTTTTTTTTTAAGGAAAGACACCTATTTACATATAGGTAAACTTAAAAAGCAAAATCTTATATGTATGCAAACTTTTAACCAAATCTTTAGAGCCGTTTCTGAGATACCGAGAATATATGTACAAGAATTGCTCTGAAGAGGCGGGAATAAAAAAATGTAATTTTTTAATGTAAAATCGCGTTTTTTCAGGAATTACACCTTATATATACCGGCTGTTAATGAACTACACTGAAATAATTTCAGCTATTGTAGACGTGACTAATATAAGCAAGTTGAGATAGGCAATGCATGGTCTGCGGCTTAACATACCGCAGTTAATTGTGTTAAACCTAATTGGCATTAGATGCTGATAAGTTGGTGTTTAAACAAGGCGGGTGAGATTATTGGGTTAGAATGTCTTTAAAACTGTTTCCCGAGTATAGAAATATCGAAACTTAATAGCTCGTTATTGGCGTTCTCAAGATTTAATGCCTCAAAGATATCTCAAATCTCGAACTAATCACCTGCCAGTGCGACACTGAACAGCGATTAACTGCCTTCTTGCATCAATAGCCTACTCTGGCAGTGTTTGTGTAACTGTTCTGGTGGCCCAATCCGTAACGCCTTAAACTGTTGTTCCAGAGGTCATTGGTTCGGTTACTGTCATGTGGTTAATTCTTTTTTTCTTCGTCATTAATTACAATAGGCAGTTCCTTTAAACCTGACGCAAAGAGTTGCATTTACTTTTCATTTTACGTAACTTCGTTCACCCTTTAAACCTCCTCCCATTTAGACGTACAGCATGTGAGAGTATTAAGCAGGATTCAACCTTTGTTAGAAGGAATTGTAATTAATTGCACTCAAAAGGTGAAATTACTCTGTAAAATGCATTGTACAAGAATTAAAACCTTAAACAATATATATATATATATATATATATATATATATATATATATATATATATAT
Organism: Tenodera sinensis; assembly: GCA_030765045.1. Lineage (NCBI taxonomy): Eukaryota > Metazoa > Arthropoda > Insecta > Mantodea > Mantidae > Tenodera > Tenodera sinensis. The sequence continues at coordinate 246,537,069 of CM060964.1, read as the reverse complement.
ATATATAAAAAGACAAATAAAGTGAAGGAGACGCGAACTCGTTTACCGTTCACTTAAAAGCTAATGTAAACCATTGCGCCAGAGAGAGTGCTCCGACCGTCTCTTCATTTTCGTGTGTTGTGCAGTCAAGTGGTATTATCATTAGTAGTGGCGTACTGGCACTTTAGAAACTTATAGCCGTAACTTCCACATTTGAACCAATAGGCCATAAGTCTCCTATCCCAAATTACTTGTTTCAGAGATCTCCACTTGCTCTGAAAATATTTCGGTGTAATTCATTAACGTCCGCGCAACTTGGAAAAGACTCTAACGATTTCGATCAAATTTTGTATTCAGATAGGGTTTTGCTTTTTAAGTTCATCTATATAGGTGTAATTCCGGAAAAAAGCTATTTTACATAAATCAAATCTGATGTGTTGCACTCACATGACTTTCTCTACTCTTGTACTAACCATTCTTACAAACTCTTATGCCTATATCTTCTTCGTGTTAGTTAAGATAAACGTTTGTACAAATTATCTTATTGCTTATTTGCTTGTAGGTGCAAGGGGAATATTACAGTAGGCTTTGAGCGATAGTCAAATCTTTTAAAGCTTTGAGATCACGTTCTCTTTGCACGCTTAACATATGAAAAATGAACAGCGATGTTCCATTGCACGAAAGTTACAAGTTTTCCGAAACTGACATACAAAACAAGGAATATCTCCGAAATGGTTCACTTTACAAAAAAAAAAAAAAAAAAAATAAAAAAAAAAAAAAATAAAAAAATAAAATAAAATAAAATAAAAAAAATAAATAAAAAAAAATTGAGACATAAATTGTGTATTTTAGCAAGATCTACATTTCTTGTATAGTAAGATTTTGTCTATCTGTTACGGTTTACGAGTTATTCAAAACTCATCCAGGCTAAACAGGACTACATAGGCTATAGCCAGAAAATTCAAAATACACATTTCATTTCTCATAAAAATATCTCAAACATACCGCATTTTAATCAAAATCGTTAGAGCCATTTTCAAGAAAATAAAAATTTTCGAAAAATTGTTCATGTAAAGGGTAGTTTAGGGTGGGGCTATTTTCTTCTTAATCTTCGTGTCGCATCCTTGAAAGACATTAAACTTAAATACCAGCTTTGATTTTTAGCCGACTTTTCGTTTCTTAGTTATGCTATCCACAGATTGACACACACACACACACGGACCTTTTTGCAAAAATGAATTTTTGGGTGGAATACAACACTTCCTCTACTTAGCACAAGAGAAACTAAAAATGATCAACAATGTTAGTAGCATATATTTGTTCCTTCACCATCAAATTCAAGGTCATCCAATATGGCCGTAAGCATGGTGTTTCTTCTGGATCACTCAAATCGTAGGGGTGGGGGAATTCAAGGTAATCCAATATGGCCGCTAAGCATGCTGTTCCTTCTGGATCACTCAAGTCAGGGGTGGGGGAATTCAAGGTCATCCAATATGGCCGCTAAGCATGCTGCTCCTTCTGGATCACTCAAGTCGTAGGGGTGGAGGAATTCAAGGTAATCCAATATGGCCGCTAAGCATGCTGTTCCTTCTGGATCACTCAAGTCAGGGGTGGGGGAATTCAAGGTAATCCAATATGGCCGCTAAGCATGCTGTTCTTTCTGGATCACTCAAGCCGTAGGGGTGGGGGAATTCAAGGTAATCCAATATGGCCGCTAAGCATGCTGTTCCTTCTGGATCACTCAAGTCATAGGGGTGGGGGAATTCAAGGTAATCCAATATGGCCGCTAAGCATGCTGCTCTTTCTGGATCACTCAAGCCGTAGGGGTGGGGGAATTCAAGGTAATCCAATATGGCCGCTCAGCATGCTGCTCTTTCTGGATCGCTCAAGTCGTAGGGGTGGGGGAATTCAAGGTAATCCAACATGGCCGCTAAGCTTGCTATTCCTTGTGGATCACTCAAGTCAATGGGGTGGGGGAATTCAAGGTCATCCAATATGGCCGCTAAGCATGCTGTTCCTTCTGGATCAATCAAGATCATAGAAGTCATAGGAGGGATTGAGGATTCCAGTATGACGGTTCGGGGTGTGGTAGATTCCAGTAGGGCGGTTCGCTCATCATTGTGTTCCTTCAGAGCCAAATTCAAATCATCCAATATGTTAGCTAAGCATGATGTTCCTTCTGGGCCAAGCAGGTCATCCAATATGGCAGTTCGCTAAGCATTATGATAATTCACGATCAAATTTTAAACAAGTTAGCCGAACTTTTAACCACTAACTTTGTAGACAAGTTATATCATACAATGAATTTTCGTGTTTCTAGGTACTTCTAAAAGAATCACCTTCACATGGGCGGCGCCGTGGCCGAGCGGTTAGCGCGCTCGCCTACCACCTAGCTGGCCCGGGTTCGATCCCAGGGACCCGCATGTGGTATTCGTAGTGGACGAAGCGGCGCCAGGGCGGGTTTTCTCCGGGTGCTACGGTTTCCCCCACCATCTCATTCCACCGGTGCTCCATCTTCATTCCATGTACCATCAGTGTCACCGCCTGCGGTGCCGTAGTAGTAAAAGCGGGCGTTAAAAAAAAAAAAAACAACAACAACACCTTCACATAGTGAAATAAGTTACCAGTGAAACGACCAAAGTTTAAATTTTATTGGAAAAATGGGAATTGAACCAACAATGTTGCAGCTCTAGTATGCGCAAAATAATTACACGTAACACACAGTACCATATAAGTTTTATTTCAGTCCTCTGACACCTGTAGTTCCTGAGATAATTAAATGGGACGCATTAGGATTCGAACCATGTCCCTAGGGTATTGTATTCTAATACTCTCCTTGTACCTACAAGAACTTAGTAATAAGGTAATTTCTGAAGATGATTATGCCAATTAAAATGAACAAGACAGACAAATAAGCATTTGGAAGAATTACTAGTACAATAGAAGTGGAAGTCACGCGAGTGTGGCACACCAGATATATTTCTTCCAGCAAGCAAGCAGGCATCTCCCCCTCACCGTCTGAGAGAGATACCAACCCCTGCATCCTGTTTTGATAACAGACACACATCTTATCTCATTAAAGCGACAATCTAATCTCCCTTTCACAGTCTGAGAGAGATAGCAACCCCTATATCCTGTTACATTAGGGGGAAATATATCGACTCACACTCACACGAAATTCTCTGCTCTTGTACCAGACATTCATACACACTCTTATTCCTATTCTTATTCCCATATAAAGTTTGCGTGTTATAGTTGAGATAAACATTAAAAAAATTATCTTATTACTAAGTTCTTGTAGGTATAAGGAGAATACGAGGATAGAGTAGGTCATTCAAATTTCATTCTCTTTGCACGATTAACATATAAAAAATAATGAAGAATGATGCTGCATTTTACGAAAGTTTGTTTTCCGAAACTCTCGCACATAGCAAGGAATATCCCCCCGGAATGGTTCACCCTAAAAGAACATTTATTTAGACATAAATTGTGTATTTTAACGGGATTTACATTACTGTATAGTAGGTTTACCTGTTATGCAAAATCCCGTACAGAGCAAATACGACTACAGGACTATAGCCAGAAAATTTAAAAATATTCATTTCATGTGACATAAAAAATCTCAAACATATGGCATTTAATCAAAAATCGTTAGAAACATTTTCAAGAAAATCAAAATTCTCGAAAAATCTTACATGTAAAGGGGTAGTTTAGGGTTAGGGGAGTATTTTCTTTAAAATCTTAGTGGCGCATCCTTTTAAAGACCTTAAATTTAAATACCAATTTTGGTTTATAACTGACTTTTCTATTTGAGTTATGCTGTTCACAGACTGACAGACATACTCTCTCTCTCTCTCTCTCTCTCTCTCACACACACACACACACACACACACACACACACACACACACACACACACACACAGACTCACACACAAAATAGTCAATAATGCTGCTTTACTTCGTACCATGGAAGTTAAATACTTGCTACATTATTTTTCAATATACATTTGTTGAACAAAAGGATGGACATTTAAAAGCGACTCGTTAAGTGGAATTGTTTCTTTTACATTACTTAAGGGTTTCCAGAATTTTGTTTTATTTATATTAACTAGACATACCAGGGGCAACAGTGTATTTGAGATATTACAACAAAAATTTATATATTCCTGCTATAAAAAAGTTGTTCACACGACATTTTTCTTCTGTGTACATGCATCTTTGAATCTATTCGGGACAAGGGGTGACTTTTATCGGCTCTCTGCATTCATAGGGAGAGGAGGGGCGGTCCTGGAAGCGTATATAAATGGCGTAACCGGCATATGTTAGACAGTTGCTCTCGCAGAGACCGTTAGTGAGCTTAAAAATATTAGAGAGAAATTAAACTAAAGCTGCAGTCATCAATAGTTCTGCTGAATTATTAAGGTAAGTCTGTTTTTTCAATTCTTATAATACTACTACTACTACTACGACTACGGCTACGACTACGATGACGACGACTACAACCGCTACCGCTGCCGCCGCTATTATTATTAAGCTATATTTTTACTTTCTCTACTGGTAAGTAGGGGAAGTATTGTATTCCACCCAAAAATTAGATGTGGAGATTTCACCGGAAATACATGTTTTGAGGCCCCCTGAATAAAAAAAAAGCATTTTTAGAAAAAGGTCCGTGTGTGTGTGTGTGTGTGTGTGTGTGTGTGTGTGTGTGTGTGTGTGTGTGTGTGTGTGTGTGTCTGTGTGTGTCTGCCAGTCTGTGTACAGCATAACTCAAAAACGAAAAGTGGGTTAGAAACCAAAGTTGGTATTTAAGTTTAATGTCTTTCAAGGATGCGACACGAAGATTTTGAAGAAAATAGCCCCACCCTAAACTACCCTTTACATGGAAAATTTTTTGAAAATTTTGATTTTCTTGAAAATGGCTCTAACGATTTTGATTAAAATGTCATATGTTTGAGATATTTTTGTGACAAATGAAATGTACATCTTGAATTTTCTGGCTATAGCCCCTGTAGTCGTATTTATTCTGGATGACTTTTGCATAACTGGTAAACCGTTAGAGATAGTCCAAATTATACTATACAAAAATGTAGATCTTGCTAAAATGCACAATTTATCCCTCAATAAATTTTCTTGTAGGGCGAACCATTTCTGAGATATTCCTTGTTATGTGTGTGAGTTTCGGAAAACTTGGAACTTTCGTGAAATGGATCATCGTTGTTCATTTGTTTTATATGTTAAGTGTGCAAAGACAACAAAATCTCAAACATTTGACTATCGCACAAAGCCTACTGTATTCTAACATTCCCCTTGCACCTACAAGGAAATAAGCAATAAGATAATTTGTACAAATGTGTATCTCAACTATCAAGAAAGAAGATATAGGAATAAGAGATTGTAAGAATGGTTAGTACAAGAGTAGAGAAAGTCATGTGAGTGCAACACCTCAGATTTTTAAAATAGTGAATTAACAATGGAATTTTAATAATTATTTTAAAACAACTCAAGAAATACTGAAGCTATGCAATATTATTCATTCGTGTACATAATCCATGAAAATGTATCAACACATAATTAAATGTAATGCTTTAGTATAACCTATAAGGATGAATCGGAAGCATTTGAAACTTACTCGAGAATGATGAGAGAATTACCCTATTTAAAAGATAAAAAATACACTTTGCACGTGCAAACAGTTTATACTTTTTGAACTTATTATTTCAGTGAGAATGAGAACCTTCAAGGATGGAAATAAACTTACGCTAGCTGGACGTACCCGCCGTGAGATTGTTCCTGAACAGGCACCAACAGGGGTCCCTGAACCATCGCCTGTGATGGAGTCTTAAGAAAACGATTCTCCTGTCCAGGACTACATCATGCCGCCTCCCCCTGGTTTTGGTGATGGTGAACAGGGAGGCTGGATGGGTATACCAACCGAGGGTCTTTGCTTGTGTGAGAACTGTGGCCACTGTGGCTACAAAACAGCACTACTGGAGCTACTTTAATCATTAGAGTGTAAGTTTCTCAATGTTACTGTTGTTATTATTATTATTATTATTATTATTATTATTATTATTATTATTATTATTATTATTATTATTATTATTATTATTATTATTACTATTACTATTACTATTACTATTACTATTACTATTACTATTACTATTACTATTACTATTACTATTACTATTACTATTACTATTACTATTACTATTACTATTACTATTACTATTACTATTACTATTACTATTACTATTACTATTACTATTACTATTACTATTACTATTACTATTACTATTACTATTACTATTACTATTACTATTACTATTACTATTACTATTACTATTACTATTACTATTACTATTACTATTACTATTACTATTACTATTACTATTACTATTACTATTACTATTACTATTACTATTACTATTACTATTACTATTACTATTACTATTACTATTACTATTACTATTACTATTACTATTACTATTACTATTACTATTACTATTACTATTACTATTACTATTACTATTACTATTACTATTACTATTACTATTACTATTACTATTACTATTACTATTACTATTATTATTATTATTATTATTATTATTATTATTATTATTATTATTATTATTATTATTATTATTATTATTATTATTATTATTATTATTATTATTGCTGTTATTATTAGTAGTAGTATTACTAGATATTACTACTGTTACTATTACTGTTAGTATTATTATTAGTAGTAGTATTATTACTAGTATTAGTATTATGTTACTATTACTATTATTACAAGTATTACTATTACTACTATTATTATTGTTGTTATTATTATTATTATTATTATTATTATTATTATTACTATTACTATTATTATTATTATTATTATTATTATTATTATTATTATTATTATTATTATTATTATTATTATTATTATTATTATTATTATTATTATTAATATTATTATTATTATTGTTGTTGTTTTTGGGTAAAAATAACTTTTTTCATAATAGATCATTCAATTCGGGTTTTAAACTATTACCTATAATATTCATTGATAACATTAATATTTTATCTATGAAAAGAAACTTGTTACCATTCATAACAGGGACTTGCTTTAACTGTCTTATTTTTTATTTTATTCATTTTTAATCATGTTTGCTTCTAATGCTTCTATTGTTACAGGCCATGAGCTTATGCAGTTTCAGGAAGGTCTGGAGCCTCAAGGAAATCAGTCTTTGGGGCGGGGCCGAAAGAGGTCTCGTGACACTCAAACGGGCCACAGTACAGGAGAGCAGACCCTCAGGGAATATCTTATTATGTCCTCCAGCTACACTCATGAGCCGCAAACGAGAGCTGTGAACCAGGGGGCGGCTTCAACCAGCACAGCGCCGAGCATCACGATTATGGCGAGACCATCAAACCTCATCTGCACCATCACCGGCAAAAAGGGTATGTCGGAATGATTATAATGACCTAGAATGTAGGGTGATAGAGTCTGCATTCAAATGTCGTATTTTCAACAGTAAAATTGAAAATACGGCTGGGATAATGGACCCGTTGGAATTCCTTAATGCATGCAAGGGACTTGTTCTTAAAGCAATTAAATCCACTCTAAAGAAGAGTATATCTGGATTAAAAATGAGTTGTTCTATGAATGTCTCATACTTAATCCAAACCCCTGATAATGAAAAAGTGGAATCAATATTCTTTAATTCCAAGACGAAGGAGATCCAGCGATCATCTAACCTTGGTGCAGTCTTTCATGCAATGAAAAACGAAATTTTAGAAAATATAGCCTGTTTTGAAGGCCAAGCAAGTTCAAAGACACTGTTCGCAATCCACTCTCTGGTAAATACTGCCGCAGAGTACAATCCCCTTTGTGCTTCAGGGTATGTTGAGTTGCCAGCATGCATCAAGAGGAACAAAGGTATAGTTAATATTAAAAACAATGATGATTTCTGTTTCGCTTGGTGCATGTTGGCTTCAAGATACCCCGCAAAGAGCAATAGAAATCGTCCTTCATCATACTCCCGAGATTTGCTTCTTAACCCTTTCATGCCTGGTGTGTCTTATAAGATACATTAGCTTTTTTTCCTATTTGTACTAGTTTTAACTTTTTTTCTGCTATATTCTTGTTATACTGTCTGTCACCAATTAAAAATACACATTTGAGACGTTTTAGATTGTAAAATTTTTTTTTACAATTTATATTGTAGTGGCTTTTTTTATAAGAAAAGAAGCAAAATCCATGCAACCGCAGTCAAATGATACCCCGTCATCATCCACGCGTGCCATCACACCGATTATTTTACGTGGGCCCTTCCAGTCCTTTACCACATTAACGATCATGGCTATCCGAGCCAGTAGGCTGAAGGTCTCCCAGACCGTCTCATCTAAACCGGTTTCGAATTAGAGGAAGAACGGCATATGTAGCAAAATAATTCAGGCAAGAAAGGGTTAAAGCATTCAATTACGATAGAATAACATTTCCGTTTGCGTTAGAGCAAATTGAACATTTTGAGAAGCAAAATCCCAAAGTATCTATAGCTGCATTTGCTCTAAATGCCAACAACTCAGTGGAGTCTATTCGCAAGCCATCCGAGAGGAAAGCTAGCCAAATTAACCTGTTTATGAGTGAAGAAGGTGACAAGCCTCATTACTGCCTCATCACCAACATATCGAGTCAGGTACCTAAGCATCGTGGAAAAATGTGGCTATGCGAGGCATGCATGAAGAGATCCCCTAACGAGGAGGCCTTGAGATTGCATAAACTGAAGTGCAATAAATGTCAGATCCTCAAGATGCTTATGCAGGGAGAGTTTCTCACATTTAATGCATTTTCAAAGTCTGCTCCTGCACCTTTTGTCATTTATATGCAGATATTGAGTCTGTTTTCAGGAAGGTTCACTCTTGCGAGCCCTCAGACGCATCGAGTTGGACCTGAACCATTTAGGAACATGAAGCGATATCATAGCGCTGAAGGTCATATGCAGGCATGGTCAGACCTTGTCGAGTTTCAAACTCTTTAGAGGTGACAATGCTCTCAATGTCTTCTTCAGCGGACTTAGACGTATCGCTGATGAAGTCATTGAAGTATACGGTCATATCGAACCGTTGCATATGTCACCCGAGGACGAGCTGGATTTCCTCAATGCTGATCACTGTCACATATGCCTCAAAGGTTATGCTATAAATGACCATAGAGTGCCATATTTCTGGCCGTTATTTTAGTTGTTCCCATAATGCTTACAATTTGAATAGGAAATTGCCGAATTGTATTCCATTTTTTCACTGCTTAAGCAATGGGTAGCCACTTCTTGATTAGGCACTTGGCTTATCACAATGGGGATATCTCATGTATAGCACAACCTTCTGAGCGCTATCTGGCATTCAGCAAATGGTTCAAGTGCATTCAATTCAGGCTCCTCGACAGCTACAAGTTTCTTGACAAGATATCCAGCTTGTCTGATATGCTACATGATGATGACCTCAAGGTAACTAATGCCGAGTATCCGAATCCAGAACACCTGGCTCTCATGAAGTGCAAGGGTATATTCCCTATTCTTATGTAGATGCTGTCAAAAAGCTGCAAGAGGAGGAGCTCCCCCCAATCGAGCTTTTCGATGGCATTTCGGAAGAGGAGTATGCCCATGCACTTAAGGTGTGGACCACCTTTAACATAAAGAATCTCGGGGAATATAGTGACCTTTATCTAAAGACCGATACACTGCTTTTAGCAGATGTATTTGAGAAATTTAGAGACTTGTTGCTGGATATGTTTCATTTAGACCCTGCCTGGTACTACACCCTACCGACTATTCAAGTCAAGCTTGAGTTGATAAACGGTGTCAGTATGATAGAATTTTTTGAGAGAGGTATTCGTGGCGGGCTTTGCACAGTATCAAAGCGGTACTCCAAGGCCAACCACCAATACATGATAAACTACACTCCTGACCAGAAGACGAACTTTCTATCATATATCGACATCAACTACTTATATGGGAAGGGAATGGTAGAATGGATCCCATATGGCAATCTCAGATGACTTGAAAGGGACGAAATTGACTCCATCGACTTTGCGACGATCCCTGAGGACTCCAAGATAGGATACGTGCTAGAGGTGGATCTATGCTCATAATGATCTTCCTCTCTGTCCCCAGAGCGAGATACCACTCGGCAGCCACTACAAGAAACTGATTGCAAATCTAGAGAATAAAAGCAAATATGTCTTGCATTATAAAACCTTGCAACAGTACATAGATCTGGGGCTATTATTGAGACATATTCATCGAGTGGTATCGTATGGCCAATCTAAATGGCTTAAGGTTTACATTAACCTTAACGCCGAGAAGCGAGCTAGGGAAACTTCTAAGTTTGGTCAAAACCTCTGGAAGAAAATGAACAACGCTGTGTACGGTAAGTTCATTGAAAATGTGCGCGATTTTCGTGTTGTACCTACCTGGAAGGAAGCACGAAAATTGACGGCTCGTCCAACATACGTACGCAGCATAATTTTCAGTGAAAACTTAGTTGCCATAGAGTTGGCTAGATCCTCATGAACAAACCAATCTACATTGGTCAGGCGATTCTAGACCTTTCAAAATTTATTATGTATGATTTTTTTCAAAGTAAAATAACCCCAGCTGAATAATCTTGTCTTGAATTACATGGACATAGATTCATTCATTTTCGAAACTAGTTCTGATATATATCACTTCATGAAAACGCATCCCCATTATTTCGATACTTCAAATTATGACCATGATAATATATAGGGCATAAAGCCGGCCAACAAGAAAAAGATTGGGTTGTTCAAGGATGAGTTGAGCAAAACTTTACAGCTATTGATATGACCATCATACAGTTATGAAGGCGAAGGGGATTACCAAAGGTGGAATGCGAACAATCACCTTTGACAAATATTTCGAATGTCTTAAAGATTTACGCAAAACATTTTTGGCTAAACAAATTTACTTTAGAAGCATCAAACATAAAGTTTCGACTGTTAAAATTTACAAAATTGCATTGCATGGAGGAGATACCAAGCGTAAGATGATTGATGGCTCTCATGTAACTCCCGCATGGGGTCATTATTCTGTTAGGTCTGAATAATCAATCCCGACTTCCCTGGCTATTTCATCACCATAAACATTCTAAATTTTTATATATTTTATTTATTATGTTAAATTATTATCGTTCATTTTGTATCTATTTTATTTTATTATTTGAATTATCAGTATTATTTGTATATATTTTATTTTATTATTATATTATTTTTGATAATTTTGAATATTGTATATAGTTTTTGTATATTGTAAATTAGGTAAGGGGAAATTATGTTTAGTCAATAAAACACACACACAATATATATATATATATATATATGGAAATGAAGACTCTTTATTTCACAATTATTCTCATCGCTACAGCAAATCCTTCCTCTCAATCCACTGGCTCTCAGGGTATTCATACCATTTAACAAGAATCCTGTTTTCTTGACGCCTCACAATCTTCTCTACCAAATAGGTGTTAGGATACAGTGTAGAATGAAGTTCATGCCCATAGAATGTTCCCTTTATCTCCTCACCATCCTTGTCCTTTAGTATGTACGTATTTGGATTGGTGTGTTTCACTTGAGCAACTTGGAAGATTTGAACACTCCAGTTAGTTTCAAAACCTTTCTCAAAATGCCCCTAATTCTTAGATATCCTCACATAATCACTGTTCCTAACTTTACTAGGCTTCATCCTGATGGTTGAGTGGTATCATTGTACTTTGTGATGATTCTGGGTAAAAGATGCAGCCACTTGTATGATCCTTGCGATAGAAGCTCTCGATACATCATATTCTTTAAGGTTCTTATTCAACGTTCAACAGCTGCAGCCTTCACATTGCTATAAGCGCTGTAGTGATTGATATTATACTTGGCCATTAAATGTTTAAAGTGCTTGTAATAAAATTCCTTTCCATTATCACTCTGTATATTGCGGGGAGGCGTATACATGTCTTGTAGTCTATCTTCCATAGCCTTCGCAACTTAGGGACCTGTCTTGTCCTTTAACGCTCGTGCATATGCCACTTTAGAATAGGAGTTGATTGCATCAAGGATGTATTTGAAATTCCTGTTGATTCTTGCACGAGGTATCATCTCAACCAAGTGAATCTGCACTAAATTATCGAATCCTTTGCTCAAAATCTTTCGACGTAAGAAGTTCCTTCGGGCAGGGGCATGAAGCTCTCGTGCTATATTTTGCTTCACAGTTGTTATGCTATGATTCTCACTGATTTCAACTCTTGAATAACCTCTTCAATTTCTTGAGTGTGGTTGTTGTTGCCGGCGTCTCTCGATGCAACGAGAAGTCTTAGACGATTCAGTAGATCATTTGGGTCGATCCAGTAGATGTAGTCTTGCTTCACGTCAGGTCGATGTTCTTTCCACTGCAAGCCTAAGCCCTAGTGGTTCTTCACTAAAGTACGTATAACGTTTTTATACTTGTAGGAATTGCCCGATCTCAGTTGACCATTCCTGTTGTAGTTTCGAAGATGAACCTGCAATGCTTTCAGCATTTTGCTGTATGTAACAAGATCCTCTTCTGTATAGTCATGCATTTCCGGTATCTTCTTGAAGAGGAGGTCACTCAATCCAGGTGTGGCATCATACATTTCTTCTGCTACTCGTACTTTTTCGTTAATGAAGTCAATAGTCTTGTTCCCTAGCATACAGCCTCCATCTTCGTATCTTACCCCATATACAGTATCTATTTCGCTGTTGTCATTCTTTCGAACTTTCTGTAGGTAGTTTTTCTCACCCTTCTGATCATTTGTGTCGTAATTCTTCTTTTTCTGAATTGTGGTAGTATTCCTTTTCTTGTGCATTTTCAGGATATCGTGTAGAGCTTCTGTTACTGGTTGAAGAGCTTCACTCATTACCCTCTGGGTCTCAAACTGTTGTCCTTTTAGTACACGTAGCTTTTCTCTTATATCCCTAGCATGCTTGGCTACAGAATTTCCTTTCTGTCTGAAGTTGTGGTAGTATTCTTTTTGTCTTTGTGTCCATCGTCGAAACTACAGCAGGAATGGTCAACTGAGATCGGGCAATTCCTACAAGTATAAAAACGTTATACGCCTAAACCTAATGCATCAGCTACTACAGCAAAGCTCACTAATAATGCTATAGCATTCATATTTGATGAGATTCGATTGGACATGAATGGAACGACTATAGATAGACCAAAAAATCCAGGGATTTCATCAACTATTCGTAACATAGCGTAGATTCTTTAAGTCTTATACTCTCGCTGTCCATCTTAAAATGACACTAAAACACGTTTTCATGACAATATATATGTTTTTTTTATTCGGAGGGTGTTAGATTATATGAAATTTTCAATTCAATATTTAGAATATCACCATCCTTTGCTCTATTGACTGGAGAAGTGAAGGTTAGTATATCGCCCATCTGAATCATAGCAGGGTAACTTTCAACTAATCGCTCGTTTATTGCAAACATTGGTCCTGATCTTGTATTCAGTTGCGACGATGATATCATGGAACAAGAAAGGACCTCAAGGCGTTAACATCAAGCAGTCACATGTTCCTCGAACAGTTAGGCTTCAGACTTCTGTAATGGATATCTTCAATGTGGCCGAAACGACTACATTTGAGGACAAGATTGCTAAAGAAGAGGAGCATGTGTTTCTACCCTATAATACATCAGCTCTGGACGCTAACCATGAGATTAGAATACCCTTTCAAGCTGAAGATCTGTATACTCTACCTAGTCGGGGTTATCTCAACATTGAGGGATCTGTTACCAAACCTAATGCATCATCTACTACAGCAAAGCTCACTAATAATGCTATAGCATTCATATTTGATGAGATTCGATTGGACATGAACGGAACGACTATAGATAGACCAAAAAATCCAGGGATTTCATCAACTATTCGTAACTATGCTGCCCTCAACCCGATGGAATCAAGCCGTTTGATAAATGCTGGATGGTGCTATCCTGGCAAAGATGTGGATATTGTACATTCTGAGAGTGGAGCATTACACGCTATGGTATCGCTGTCAATGCTTCTGGGGTTTTTTGATGACCACAAGGACCTCATTCTCAATAGCAAGTTTGAACTGGTGCTCATTCGTTCCAAGGACTCTAAGAACTGTATTGTAGCATCTCCCGGAGAAGCTGATGCGTCTGTTAATCTTATTCGCATTGAGTGGAGGATGCCTGTAATACGCCTTTCAGGTGGTAAAAAGTGGAGATCCTCAAGATTGTCAAGTTGGACAGACCGCTACATATTGCCTTTCTTTCGAACTATGGATCTTCATACTCAGCCTGCTGTACCGCAAACTAGATCCTTTAAATGGAACGTTGGAACAACATCGAAACCAGAGAAACCAAGATTTGTTATTGTCGGAGCACAGACTTCAAGACTGAATAATGCGGCTAAGGATTGCTCCATGTTTGATCATTGCAACATAAAAATTTGAGACCTTACCTCAATAGTGAATGTTATCCCTACCACGACATGAACTTGGACTTTGAAAACTCCAGATTTGCCTCATTATATGAAATGTATTCGAAGTTTCAAAACTCTTATTATGCTAAAGACAATTACCCCTTATTGAAGAGAAAGGATTTTCTTAAATATGCCCCAATATTTATCATTGACTGCTCACATCAGCCTGAGGAGATTGTAAATGGAGCTGTCAACATTAGACTTGAAATTCAAACAAGTGCAAATATTCCTGCACAGACCGCATTATATTGTCTAATAATACATGACATAGTATTTACATACAAGCCCCTCACTCATGTGATGCAATCTCTATTTTGAAATGTTCCAATATAAGATAGGATTTTTATTAGGAATATAAGAAATGTAAGGTGTTTCTTATTGAATAAAACATGTTATAAGCAGATAATTATTTATTTATTCCTTTTTTCATACACTTCAAGCATCTTCCCCCTCCAACTCCTTGTCCCTACGTATATGTCATTTGCATTGGAGAGGTTGCGCAAATGTTTATCAATATAGGGTTCAATTCTTTTCACTTCAGATATTTCACTGCAATTTAAAAGTATTTTTCCATTATTAAAAATTGTATTCAAAAGGCTTATTCTCCCATTTTGCATAAGTGCAATTAGATTATACGAGTATACAATATTTTCACTATAAGTACTGCGCGGACACTTTTCACGTTGAGGAAAGTTTCAAAAATGGAGAGATTTTGTTGAATAATCTCCCAGTCTAGCAATGTCATGTACACAAATTCGCTACTAATTTTTTTATGAAGATCACTGGAATGTCCTGAAATAGACCTACATTTACGCTATGACTTCTTGAGATTGAGGCGTCTTGGAGCACGAGTGTTACTGCTGGTGCTTCCATCTGACTTAGAGTTGTCAAGCCGTGTCATTCGATCTTCCAAGAGCCTGAGCCTTCTATGGAGATCAGCAACGGTCTTCTTCTTCTTTTCTTCTTCTTCTTCTTCTTCTTCTTCAATGTTTTGCGGGATCTAAAACATTTCCACATTGACTTTGTTAGACATTTTAGATCTTGGTATACGCAAAAGGCGAGCTCCTGAAAGAAATACATGAGCTAGGGGTTAAAGCTTGTGAATAGTTTTTATGCAATAAAGGTTATTGGACTGATAAGGTTGAATACTTATTTCAATTTTTTGCAGAGTTCTGCTTGTTTCCCCGGTGAGTGCTCGGGAGCCGCCTGCAACAGATCCTCTATTTGATGGGTATCACTCTCTGCGATGTCTGCATCTACTTCATCCACCCCTCTAATGCTCGGATCTTCGCCTTCTTTAGGATTTCGTGTTGTAATGCGTATACTGGGGAACAAGAATAAAGTTATCATTATTACATATTAAACGATCTCTCACTGCTAAGAATATTTAATAATTTTTCTGTAATACTACTTACTTTAAGATTCTCTGCCTGAGTTGATATACACCACAGTTTTTGTTGCACAAAAAGTATGATGACATTTGGTCATGAACCCCTGGCTTGTCACATAGGGTTGCATGAGTGTAGCCGTTACAAAACTCCGAATGGCATTCTGCAGCGTGGCTTGAAACAACTGCGTCTACTTCATGCACCCCACTATGTTCTTGATCCTCGTCGTCCGCTTCTGTGAAAAAAAATATTCTCATGTATTACATTAAACATTTCCTTAAAGATATGCTAAGAATAGTATTTCTAAAAGGGATTAAGAATTATCTACTTACAAGTATCTTCTTCTGTATATGCGACAGTTTTCTGTGCATACATCTCTGTAAGACATCTGGTCGTGATATGAAGGCATGTTACGTACAATTGAATGCATAAGCCCATTGCACGACTCCTTGTGGTAGTATGTATAGTGATGCGCTTCCTCTCCGCATTCACTCCAAAAGTCATCCATTCCACTCATAACAATATAGTTAACCTACTAAGTCCCTAGTAAGATTCCGCCTCGCAACTAATACTTCAGACAATGAGAATGAGGCTCTTACATACTCTAGACCGAAACTGGTTCCTAAGCGGCCATATTGGAAGGCCTTGTGGCCCTCCCACCCCTCCTACGTCATCCAACGTGATCGAGAATGCCCACCGTGTATAGCGGCCATATTGGAAACTGCCATACTGGAATCCCCCACCCCTCCTATGACCTCTATGATCTTGATTGATCCAGGAGGAACAGCATGCTTAACGGTCATATTGGATGACCTTGAATCCCCCCTATGACTTGAGTTATCCAAAAGAAACAGCATACTTGGCGGCCATATTGGATGACCTTGAATTCCCCCGCCCCTATGGCGAGTGATCCAGAAGGAACAGCATGCTTAGCGGCCATATTGGATGACCTTGAATTCCCCCACCCCCCTATGACTTGAGTGCTCCAGAAGGAAGACCATGCTTAGCGGCCATATTGGGTGACCTTGAATTTGATAGTGAAGGAACAAATATATGCTACTAATGTTCCATTTCACGAAATTTTAAGTTTTCCGAAACTCACTCACATAACAAGGAATATCTCCGAAATGGTTCACCCAACAAGAAAATTGTGTATTTTAGCAAGATCTACATTTTTGTGTAGTATGATTTGATTTATCTCTAACGGTTTACCAGTTATGCAAAAGTCGTCCAGAATAAACACTACTACAGGGGCTATAGCCAGAAAATTCAAGATATACATTTCATTTGTCATAAAAATATCTCAAACATATGACATTTTAATTAAAATCGTTAGAGCCATTTTCAAGAAAATCAAAATTTTTCATATAAAGGGTAGTTTAGGGTGGGGCTATTTTCTTCAAAATCTTCGTGTGGCATCCTTAAAAGACACTAAACTTAAATACTAACTTTGGTTTTTAACCTACTTTTTGCTTTTGAGTTATGCTGTCCACAGACTGACACACGCACACACACACACGGAACTTTTTCTAAAAATGCTTTTTTTTTTTGGATTCAGGGGGTCTCAAAACATATATTTCCGGTGAACTCTCGACATCGAATTTTTGGGTGGAATACAATACTTTCCCTCCTTACAGTAAAGAAAGTAATCCATATATATGACATTTTAATCAAAATCGTTAGAGCCATTTTCAAGAAAATCAAAATTTTCGAAAAATTTTCCATGTAAAGAGTAATTTAGGGTGGGGCTATTTTCTTCAAAATCTTCGTGTGGCATCCTTGAAAGACACTAAACTTAAATACTAACTTTGGTTTTTAACCTACTTTTCGCTTTTGAGTTATGCTGTCCACAGACTGACACACACACGCACGCACGCACGCACGCACGCACACACACACACACACACACACACACACACACACACACACACACACACGGACCTTTTTCTAAAAATGGCTTTTTTGGATTCAGGGGGTCTCAAAAAAACATATTTCCGGTGAAGTCTCGACATCGAATTTTTGGGTGGAATACAATACTTACCCTACTTACAGTAGAGAAAATAATACCATTTTTTATTCCCACGCAGAGCAATTCTTGTATACATTCTCGGTATTTCAGAAAGGGCTCTGAAGTTTTGGTTAAATTTTTGTATACATGCATATTACATTCACAGCGTTTTCTCTACTCACTTTTAGTTAACACGTTCACATCTCTTTCTCTACTCACTCTTCTATAAACAATTTTCCATAAAAACGTGATTTTGCACCAAAAAACATTTTATCCCCACTTTTAAAATAAGTCATACCATGTTCTGTATGTTTGAAATAGAAATGCTATTCCATTCACAGTGGTTTCTCTACGTACTTTTAGGTAACACATTCACATCTCTTTCTCTGCTCACTCTTTTTATATAAAGACACACAAATTGGACGTTTGTACATATGTAACTGTTAATCTCGAAAAGCCCGAGGCGTGATGGTTAGCGTGCCTGCCTCACGTTCAAGAGGTCGCGAGTTATCCGGGTAAAGTTTCTTCCGAGGTTTTCCCTTATCCTAAGAAACGAATGTCGGGTAACTTAAAGCTCCATGGACCTCGGGCTCATTTGAGCATCATTTCACCCGTTTCATTCATTCACCGTCCGATATGACGCAACGTTGGAGGACGTTAATATAAAAAAAAAATAATCTCAAAAACCGCTTAACCGAGCGCCACGAAATTCGGCCTGTATATGTATTTTTTCTTGGACAAAGTTCTTATGGTAACAATTTTACTACACAATAAATTACTTTCAAATGGTTTTGTACTCGCTTTTCTTTTACGTAGCACATTCATATATCCTCTGTTTGCCCTTCAACATACAATTCATATAATTTTCTATAATTGAAATATAAATGCAACGTATTACATTCACACGATTTCGTCTAATAATTCTTCCTTTACGAGGCACAATCAGTCTTCTTTCGCTACTCGCCCTTCAACATACAATTTGCTATATGTTTGAAACAGAAATACAACGCATTACATTCACACTATTTTCTCTACTCACCTTTGTTTTACGTAACAATTCACATCTTATTCCCTATCGTTTATCAACTTCATACATACCAATGCCTATGCATATCGTATGTTGAAGAGTGAGTAAATTCCAAAACAGGGTGACCGATGGCCATGAAAATTGACATATCTAAGTGTTTTCATGGCGAAGGTTTTTATCCAATCCATTTTACCACGCAACGTATTACGTTCACATCGTTTTCTCCACTCCGTTTTCCTTTACCTAACACACTACTCCCTCTTCTACAAACAATCCATACATTTTTCCATACACTTGATATATAAGTGCAACGTATAACGTTCACACGGTTTTTCTACTCACTTTTCTTTTATAAAAACACAATCACATTTCTTTCACTACTTCTGCTTCGACGAACAATTCATACAATTTTCTATGATTGAAACAGAAATGCGTAGTACATTCACATGGCTTTATCAACCAGTTTTTCTTCCTGTAGTATTTGTTATTGTTCAACAGTGGTTTTGCTTAGTGTCGCTCCGGTGTTTTAACAAAAATAAATAGTCAAAAAGTTGTTGTTTTCTAGTGCCTTGCATCTGGCAATGAAGCCATTAGCATTCGTGCTTTCCAATACTTTTGAACTGTAGTTTCTTCTGATCTTAATGCTTCACAGGTCTTCAAGTGGTTTTCATTCATTTCTGCTGGATCGTTACACAGGACACATATTGGTGAGGCTGAGATACCTATTCTGTAGAGATGACTTGCTAAGCAGTCATGATTTGTCAATAGTCGGAAGGCTGCAACAGCTGTTTTCCTTGGTCTCTGGGGGATTATATCTGGATTGGAAAGTAGTGTAATCCATTTTTTATCTTTGGCATTTGTTTCTATTTCTTGTAGGTATGAATGAGAAAATTTTTTAATGATCAAGCGTTTTATTGAGGAATATGAGAAATTGAATTTAGACTTTTGTTTTATTGTTGTGCCTTTCTTTGCAAGTGAGTCTGCAGCTTTGTTCCCCATGACTCCACAGTGTGCTGGAACCCATTGGAGATGAACAGTGTTATTAACTTTTTGGAGTTGTGTTAACATTTTGTAGCATTCTCTAATTTTTGTTGACTTCTTTGCAGTATTTGAACATATTCCCTGAATTGCAGCTTTAGAATCTGAAAGAATTACTGCCTTGTTAAGTTTATTTAAGGGAAGATTGTTGGAGAGCAATGTGCATAGCCTCTATTTCTCCATCATAATTTGTTGTGTCTCTGCCAACAGAATGATAAAAGGAAAAATGTGAACACGTAACTCCAGCTCCAGTAAGGTTTTCCTTGGAGGATCCATCAGTATATATGTGCAGCCATTCTTCTGTGGAATACCTAGTATTGATTGTTTCCAGAGCTAGAAGTTTTTGTATTTCTTTTGGTGTGTCTGATTTACTTATTTCCTCTATTAATTCCAAACTGAAGGTAGGTTGCAATAATTCCAATGGATCTTCTCTTATAAGTAGATTTTCTTTGGTGTTAGGAATGTTCATTTTGGATTTAATCTGTGTTACCTTTTCTAGGAAACTACTATGAGTTTTAAGGATTGAAGGGGGGAGGTTCTCTTCTGTCCATTTAGAGTTTGGCAGTCGTAACATTTTCTCGTGTTGGAGCAATGCTTGTTCTTTTATTTTTGTTGTTATTGATGGGGTCCGTGTTAAGGCAAGCATGGCATCAATAGGTGTGGATTTAACTGCTCCAGTGATTAGGCGAAGAGCCTGATTTTGCATTTGTTCAAGTTTATTGATGTTAGCATTTGCTGCTGTTATTAAAGCTTCAGAACAGTACAAAAGGTTTGGTTTAACATACATTTTGTATGTTGTGTTAAGGACTCTCCTTGAGCAGCCCCATTTAGCACCAGCTAACCTTTTCAGGATTTGCAGTTTCTTTTCAACCTTTTCTGACATGTTTGTTATATGTTTTTTCCAACTTAGCTTTCTGTCGAAAGTGATGCCTAAGTATTTGGCATCATCAACTGCTTTGAGTGGTTTACCATTATAATTTATGTTAATATTAACTGGTTTGTATTTTAGTGTAAATAATTCATAATTTGTTTTTTCCACATTGATAGTCATGAGGTTTTTGGAGCTCCATTCATGTACTTTGTTTAGGGCTGTTTCTATTCTGTCTTTAATTAATTTAGGTTTTTTTTGGAAAGCTTGAAGTCCAAATGACTACATCGTCAGCAAATAAAGCAATTTTGGTTTCTTAAGTTTTTATTATTGATGGAAGGTCATTTATATATATGTTAAAGAGTGTTGTGCTCAGAACAGCACCTTGTGGAAGTCCTCGGTGTGTTTGTTTATATTTGGAAATGTATGTATTATATTTTGTGGCACAAGATCTTTGTGAAATAAACTGAGTTATCCATTTAAGCATGTTACTTTTCACACCTACTGATTGCAACTTCTCAATTAATTTGTTTCTCCAGACTGAGTCATATGCTGATTTAAAATCAATGAATACTGCTAAGGTATCCTCCTTTCTATTGAAAGCTTCCTTGATGTCTTGGCTTAGTAGGAGTACATTTTCACTTGTACTATGATTCTGCCTGAAGCCGGTCTGTGAACTATTAATTAAGTTGTAATATTCTAGGAACCAGTTAAGTCTAGATGCCACCATTCTTTCCATCACTTTTGCAATAACACTGGTCAAAGATATTGGTCTGAAACTATTAATATTGTTTGAAGGTTTGTTTTTCTTTAAAATCGGGATTATAATGGCTTTTTTCCAGTCGGAAGGTACCATTCTCCAACACGTGTTATACAGTTTAAGTAGGACTTCTTTTCCTTTCCTGCCAAGGTGTTTAATAAACTCTGGGTGGATCTTGTCAGGTCCTGGAGATTTTTTGTTCTGTAGTTGTTCTATTCCTGTAGTGGGCAGAGGTGGGGGACGCAGCGGCCGGGCGGTAGGCCTTGGCCCTTCGTGGGCTGTCGCGCGGGGTTTACATTTACAGTTGTTCTATTGCTAAATCCAGTTCTGTTTCGTTAAAATCCTGAATAAAAATATCATTTCGTATACCTTTTGGCTTATTAGTTTCTCTGATAGTTTTTTGGATAGCCTTATCTTGTTTTTTATATGCTTGGGGTATTCTTTGTGACTGAGCATAAAACTTGTTAAGGGATTCTGCTATTTCCCTATCTGTAGTTAAGCTTTTGTTATTATGTTTTAATGGTTCAGTTGTATTTTTTTATAATTTTGTTTTATTAAGGAATTTGTATATTTTATTTCCATCTTTCCTATAGTCCATATGTTCTACAAAATTTGTGAAACTGGCCCTCTTTGCTGTAATTAATTCTTTCTTAAAAATGGCTGCTTTTCTTCTCCAGTTTTGTACATCTTCTGGACACTTGGTTCTTTCGGCTTTGACTCTTGCTATATTTCTTTCGTGTTTTAACTTAAATAAAGATGGGAACCAAAAGTAGCTATATTTCTTTAACTTTCCTTTGGAGATATGTGTTTTGGCTGCTGTCAATAATATTTCACAATTTTTTTTATTCATTTCATCTGCTGACTTGAACTCTGATTCTAACAGTATATTACACTTCCTTTCTATCTCATTTTGGAAACTGGACCAATCTGCTTTTTTAAAATTCCAAGAAGTTTTAATTTTTGGTTTGTTACTTTTATTTATTGGACCTCTTATGGAGTTTATGGTGATTCTGTGGCCTGAACCTGGGTCTTCTATTATTTCTCTTTTTGTATTGTCAATTATGTCAGATGACACCATCAGAAGATCAGGATTTGTACCTGAACCATTATAATGAAGGTAAGTGGGTGGATCATTTGGATTAAATATTAATTCCATTGTTGATGAGTTTAATAGGTCTTCTATGGCTCTTCCTGCTGAATTTATATCTCTGTAGCCCCACCTAGGGGAGTGTGCATTAAAATCACCTATTAAAATACTTTTGGGTTCTATGGGAATATAATTTAGATCTAGTGTATTGTCTGGAGGATTGTAGATACTGTAAATTCTATAGTGGTAGTTACTTTTCCATACTTCAATTTTAACTATTTCTGATTTATCTTGTTCTTCCATTGTTTTTTGGATTTGGATAGTAGCTTTCATATTTCTTTTAATTCCTGTAAGAATACCACTTGCTATTTGACGAGCCTTTGGAAGTATATGTGTAGTGAGAGATCGTAGATCCGATTGGGGGACAGTTTTAACTCCGGAATGTTTATCTTTAGGACTCATATTCATGTATGTGGCTTTCATGTAACTGTTTTCTTAACGGGCACCAGTTTTACAATGTGGCAGTTACATCACGCGACTTAAACCCCCATTTTGCAAGGGGGACCACACCTATTGTTGGTCAAAAAGTAAAATAATCACAATTGGTGTCAGGACTGCCACGAAAAGCACGATATGGAACAGTTGATGAAACAAATGTTAGCCAAGATGGACATAATGGGAAATGAAATGATGAAGATGGGAATGTCCAATATGAAGATAGATCTATCGGAGAATACTACGAGGGACTGGTCGGGGTTAAGGAAGCCACGGAAGAACTCGACGGAAAGATGATGGACCTTGGCCAACGCGTTAACGCCCTGGAGTCAATCGCAGCACCAAAGAACCGAACTCCATAATGGAACAAATGCTCGACGAAAACCTCAAACTAGGCGATTATCTATGGAGAAGGCCTCATTCAGCAGTAGACGTTTTACAGCTGAAATGATGGTGTTTATGAAAAATTTGTATTTCTATATCTCTTGTATCTCGGAAATGACTCTTAACAAAAAATTTTATTTAGTTAACGTTTTGCCTTTCACGTTTATCTAAGTAGGTCTCTTCTCCCACAAAAAACAAGATTTCACAAAAACAGGTGAAAAACGCCAAGCGAAGCTCGGTCGCCCAGGTACTAAACAAGAATTGTTCGTTTAAATATATAAGATTATATGAAAGGGAAAATGTAAGGATGAATTGTTGATGTCTGCATTGCTGAGCAGCTAGATAGAACTTCATTACTGTGGCTCTACATTAGTTCTAAAATGGGTTTTGTTATTGCCAGGATGGTTGCTTGTCTCCCATAGTGGAAGATGGTGTTTCTATGGCCTGACCACTTAGTTAAAAAGCAAGGTAGCCTTAGCTGTTATGGGCTTAATCTCCCTCACAGAGGTGGTCCAGGGTTGGCACTGCCACACTTATTGCAGCGTGGAAGAGATTAGCTGTGTATGTTTGTGCTTCATGGTAGGGCAAGGAGGAAGTTTTATTCAAGAAAAGCACATTCCTTCTGTCAAAAAGTTTACAAGGAACTATACTTGTGCATTATATAGAAAAAATCTGATGTGATACATTTATATGACTATTTCTACCAACATATGTGTATCCATTACAGATGGTCGTGCCATAGCCAAGTGGTTAGACCATTCACTTCTCACCAAAGCGGCACTGGCATGGGTTTGCTCTGGGTTCTCTGGTTTCCCCCGCCATCTCATTCCACCAGTGCTCCATCTTCATTCCATGTATCATCAGTGTCACCGCCTATAGTGCCGTATGTAGTAAAAGTGGGCATTAAACACTACAAAAAAAAATATCCAATACAGATTAGTCATGTGCTTAGTTATTAGGGTGATTATAAACCTTGAAACTACTTTTTAACATAACTGAAATTATGACTGGATTGATGAAGCTTGTTTTCATTTAGAACATGTTTCAAAATTATTCATTTCCATTGTCAGTGTATGTCACACTAATTTTGCGAGTAGCCACACACAGAATTACAGCATGATATTACTGATGTGTGCCACACATGGTTACTTGAAATGTGTCTATGAGGTCATTTTGACAAGCCCACAAGTAAATAACTAATGGCAGAGGAACAAGCAGCAAACCTCAAAACTGAAACATAACTGCAAGTTAAAGCCAAGAACACAATGAAGAGAATGGATACAACCAACAACAGGCCTCCTACACTTACTTGCTTTTCCATATACAGCAATGATGTCAGACCCCTGTGTCAAAATTAGCTCTACAGTTCCAGCTTTCAAAGTGAATGTTGATATGTCAATTGAATGGCTTAAAATGTGCTACTTTTAATAATTACAGTTCTGTAATGTTGACACACATGCATTTACATTGCTTAAACTTTATCCCTCATCATAATGATCTGCTATACACACAAGTGTGTGCCAAGTGAGAAACTGACTTATTCATTTTAAATTTTAAATTGTTTTAAATGTTTTGGCAGGAGGGGGAGGGGGAATAGGTTCAGGTGATCTCTTCTTTCTTTCCCTGACTACCTCCCCTCATGTAGGGCTTACAAGCCAGTGACTAGGGTCAGACGCCTGTCGGGGAGCAGAGGGACCTCTGGACCAGACAGAGTGAACACCTGGAAGCAGGTGGTCAGCCAAGCACCAGGTATGATAGTGAGGAAGAGGATGATATGAAATACAGGCAAAATGGATGATTGGAAGGCTGATAATGGAGCAACTGGTGAAATGAATGATGGGGGAAACCGGAGAAAACCTGCCCAGATGCCACTTCATCCACCACGAATACCACATGCGGGTCCCTGGGTGATAGGTGAGCAGTCTAACCACTCAGCCACGGTGCCGCCATTATACTTCCAGACTCATGGAAGGATGAGGAATAATCCTGGCTGGAGAAAAATTCCTATCCCCCTGCCGGGAATTGAACCCAGGACCCCTTCCACAGCAGGCAGGTGCTCTACCAACTGCGCTACGGGGCCAGCCTCAGGTGACCTCAAAACATATATTTCTGGTAACATTTTACATCAGTTGATAGAGTACAAGACTTCCTCTCTGCACCATAATCCATAAGAAAGTGGGAGAGAAGGTACAAACTGAATCATAAAACAATAAACATTGAATAAGGCTACAATGAAACCAAATCATTTTTCAGATTATATTGTAGCAACTCTAAGTTGTTTAAGCCTAGATACTACATAGGACAGGTAGCTTAAGGTAGAGGAGATAAAAGGGCAGGTTAACAAATGCTACACCCGTCTAATATTATGCCCATGAGGTCTATTCCAGTTGCTATCTACCCTAAGAGCCTAGTCTTGCCACTTCAACAAATGCGCATACCTGTGAGTTTTAACCAGTCTTAATTGTCACAAAAATAAATATTAAACAATACCCTGAATGAGTGTGATGTCTTGCATTGCTTTTTGGTGCTGACTTTTAAAATACCTAAGATTTTTTTTTCATTTATACTTTGCCTTTAACAGCAATGGTCATATCTGCAGTGGTTTTGCCTTTGGAACATACTGCTCATGGGCAATAGTGTTAACTGGTGTACATTGGTTTTTCTTTGGGTTGTATACATTAAATCAAACCGAAACACATACACACACACACACACTTTGCAGATTGTGGAGAAGGTAGGGAATAATCTTAGTTAATTCCAGGAGCACTGTTGGAGCATAGGGCTTCCATGAAACACTTCCATCTGCTTCTATTGTTGGCCAACCTCTTTACTTCGTTCCAAGACCTTCCCATTGCTAGACACTCCTCCTCAATTGTCTTCTTCAGACAGTCGCTTTTTCTGGCCCCTTGGGATTCCAGTCAAATGTTGTCTTTTCAATGGCTCTGGTGGGCTTCCTTATAGTACCTATCCAACACTATTTTGTCTCCCTTATCTGTATTTCAATTAACTGCTGGCTTGTTTCTTCCATAGATCTTCATTTGAAATAATATTTGGCCATCTTTTGTTGATGATGCATGTTAAATAGCAGTTCATGAAGACTTGCAGTCGTTTAGTAGTCTTGTGAGTAAATTTTCAGTTTTCACAACTCCAAAGGAGAACAGACTTAGCATTTGTGTTAAAAAGCCATAGCTTAGTCTTCCTAGAAACGATCTTGTTCCTCCATATAGGATACAATTGAACAAAAGCACCATTTGCTTTCTTAATACGACTCTTAATGTCTTCCTCTGCTCTTCCAGCTGTAGTAACCATACTCCCAAGATATACGGAGTCAACTTGCTCTATGTCTTTACCATCCATAGACAACTTATCATCAATCTTGGGATTGACCCTCATTTCCTTGGGCTTAGTAATATTTAAGCATTCTCTGCCTTGTCCTTCAATCATTTAATCTTCTCTTCCATATCTCTAAATCTATGAGACAGTTGGCAGATATCTGCAAAAACTAGATCTAGGGAATAACCTCAGTTAGAGAAAAATTCTCATCCTTCAGCTGGGAATGAACCTGAGACCCCTCGCACAGCAGGCATGTGTTCTGCCAACTGAATCTCATAATTTTACTGTAACCAATTTAAACACTTTTTGATACATTGCACAGCTTCCTTGTCACTGACTCAAATTTCGGTGCAGTATTGTCACAATATTTTAAAAAATGCATTTAGCTTGAAACTTGACAAAACTACATTGTGTGAAATACTTTTTTAACTTTCCTGAGCATTTATTTTTTCTGAAATGCAGTTGACCGCCTGCTGTTTTATTATGCCCTTCAATTATAAATCATAAGAAGAAAGGAAAGGAAATAATAAAAAGAAGAGAAATCATTGTTTGTGTTTTAATTGCAGTATACATCAGAAAATGGAAGCTTCTGTACAGAGTATTATCATAGTGTGAGATAAGCGCAACATCTAAAGAGAATTTACAATAAAGAATTTGTTTTCTATATCCTGTTCCTCTTTCCATTTCAAACTGCATGACTGCACATGAAAATATCAAGGACCAGCAAAACGGGGATACTTGCAACAGAAATAACATTCAACACTATACCACAAGAAGCAGGACAAGGTTTCAAGGAATATGTATAAGCTCAAATTTTAGTCTCAGTTAGTAGAATAAGGTGTGGTATATCAATTTTATTGAGTTTTGATATTTCTTTAATAATGTTAAAAAAGATATGCATGTTGCACGTTACCGCGCTGGTGTGGTTACTTGCAACAGCAATTAAATTACATTGTTTTTCCAGTTAACAGCTACATAATCTTACTTGCAACACCTCAAACACCTGTATTCACTATCTGAACAGATATAGTTAAGAAATGTACATTTTATGCTTTCCTAGAAAATAAAGGTACATAAAACAATCACACACAAAATAAGTTCGGAAGTCAACTTTATTGAACTTGCACACTGAAACTGTTTTTAAATATGTCTTCTTATTATTATTTTTGGCTCTGGTAAAACTTCTAAAATGTCATTCCTCATTAACATTTGTCCTCTATTGGAGGAAAAAGGTGGGTGTTCTCCACCTTAGCACTTTTGTGGAGAAACAGTCACTGTAACAATACTAATAATACATTACTATAGTAAAGTTTAAAAGACTACTCCCAGAGAGTGGGCGTGGCCATGTTGCAAGTAACCCCTCAAGGAACACAAATTCATAAAATTGCTCATATAGAGAAAGTAGTTATATATAGTATAAAAAAAGGTCTAGGTTATGTTTCTGACATCATTTTAAAAATATAATTACCTTAGAAACAATTTTTCAATGTAAAAACAGATATGCACAGCTGAAGATAATCAAAACTTGTTTTTCACCATTTTTTGGAACGGTTTTGTTTTGCCAACAGTCTCAAAAAACTTATGGAAAGCAACTGAAAACGCAATGAGAAGATGAGTACACCTTACCAAACCAATGAGCATACAAAAAGCCAAAGATTATATATAAACAAGTCCACCAGCATAAAAAATCAAATATACCTACACTTTGTTGCAAGTATCCCCATTTTACAGTATAATACATTGACTTACTACATGATTTAATACACACCTACAACTTTTTATTCTTAATAAGTAGAATGAAAATCAATAACACTTAGAAAGGATACAGGAAATTGTTTTTTTAAATGTTGTATTTTAGAAAATGTTAAAGAATATAATTTTGGAAAAATAACTATCAAAATTCTGCAGTTAATTTATTTGTACTGAAAACAAAATTTAATGGTGGGAGCACATACTACTGTTTGGGAAAATACACACCAATAGATATTTACAAGTGAAAAAATTTAAACGTCTATTTAAGTGATGTCATTTCTCCTATTCAAAGGCTTATGAATAATTCACTTGACTATTTACATTAACATGATATTTCTTTTAATTATAGCATTAATAAATTATAACATTTTTCTTGACCTACATAACAAGATGTTACAAAACTTAAATTCCAAATATATAATATGTGAATGTGCATATGTTGCCCATGAAAGAGCTAACAAAATGAGAACTTACAAGCAAATGTTTTTTCTACATGAAATAATGTACTATAACTTATGCTGCTCACTTCTAAGATTAGTAGCTGAATGACCAAGATCCCATTTGACCTATACAACGACCTGTGAACAAGCAACACACACTTAATACCCAGTAATGACTATCAATTAATTTAGCTTATATATAAAATAACTGCATTAGGAATTAATTTTCGAAAAACAGCAAAAACACTGATTAATCCTTTTGTACACCATATAAATCATGCCATATCCTATGTTTACAGCTTTGCCAATACCTTTTCTATGTTTACTGAAAAGCAGGTACATGCAAACTTATACAATTTTGCACAATTAAAACACTAGGCATACTTTCAGTCAACTACTGAGCAATACTGAGGGAAACCAAAGCCATGCAATACAAGTACAGTATTTTTTAGGGTTTTCTAGATTTACATATTTTGTATCTATCTTCACAGTATATCCAGCCATTAGCTGACAACACATTTTCCACTATGTTTCACTATGAATTTCCTCTTCTTCCAAATGATGGGTAAAAAGCACGATGTTTCTTGTATGTTTTGGCAGCCACATTCCAAAGATGAGGTGTATTTAGTATGTACTGCACAGAGTTGTCCAAGGTTACAGGGATAGCAGACTTTAGATTAGTTAACACATTTTGTATAAGAGACACTTTTGTTCTTTGACTAAAAAGCAACCAAGGTACACAAATCAATCTAGTCTGACCTAATGCAGCTGATTGGTATACTTGAGGCAATTGAAAATCCAGATTTGTTTGCTATGATCTTGTAATTCCAGGTTATTTAGGTTCAGTCATGATGATCAGTAAATTGAGAATGATGGAGATGATGCTATCTGAAATTTAAATGCCAAAACTCCAGAAACTAGCATAGTAATTTTAATATTAAACACCCAGACGTAGGAAGACAGCAAACAATGTACAGTCAAGTGCATGGAAACATTTCTTCTTCTTCCTCTCCCTTCCCCTCCTTCTTTTTCCTCTTCTTCTTCTTCTTGTTCTTCCTCCTGCTCCTCTTCTTCTTCTTCTTCTTCTTCTTCTTCTTCTTCTTCTTCTTCTTCTTCTTCTTCACCTTATTACACTCTCCTTAATGAGGACTGACAACGCCTAGGACCTACAACACCTGCTGTAACTATGGCACCACAGGTGGTGATACTGATGCTACATGGAATGAAGATGGAGCACTGGTGGAATGAGATGGTAGGGGAAACAGAGAACCTGGAGGAAACCCGCTCCAGCGCAGCTTTGGTGAGGATGATAATATGAATGGAAAGGTGATGATGGAGCAGTTGGTGGAATGAGTGGCTGGGGAAACTGAAGAAAACTCATCTAGATGCTGTTTTGTCCACCATGAATACTACATGCAGGTCCCTGCAATTGAATCCAGGCCACCTTGGTGATAGACAAATGGTCTAATCGCTTGGTCATGGTGCCTCCATGGAAACATACCAATGCTTTTAACTTCCTATAGTGTTTTTCTTTATTTAATTTTGGGAGAACTTCCTTATCATTTGTGCTCCGCAACAGCCCTAAGTGAGCCAACCTCTCGTGGCAGAAGCTATTCAGTATTTCCTTACCAGCATGAACCACCACACATTATATCAGCACGATTCCATGCTCTCAACTGTGCATGTCATGCAGACTGCACTCTATCACCCCTTTCAAAAAAGGACTTTGTACTTACACATTTTCTACTGTATTGTTAGTAACATAAACTGTGATAATTGCTTTGTGTAAAAAAAAAAAATCCTAAGTATGCCCATTTTCAGAGTATTGTTCTAAAGTGCTATGCAACATGAAAAGATGATCTTTCACAAGATTCTTGTATTCTAGGTTGGCTTATGTCAGAAAGAGAAAGAGAGGAGGGGGAGACAGAGACACTTTTTCTTGTTCAGTGAGCAATCTCTATTGGGGGTGAGTTACCTGGATAAAATGTATTCCAGAGTGTTCCTTTGTTGTTGAAAGACAAATGCCAAATACCTTGAACCTGTTTTATACAGAACCCAGTTCTAAGTAATTCATATTTATATGTAAATTTTTGTAGGTCTTGGCAAAATGTAATTTAGAAACATGTTATTTATATGCAATTCGTTATTAAATTTCAGTGAAATCCAATTGAGTTTTACGTAATTATGAGGATACGACATAAACTATCTTAAAATAAACCTGAGGCATATTTTCCTTATTTCTGTTGACAAAGATACAAGCTGAGCAGGCAGCTTTTGGCCATAGAAACAAAAGACAAAGACATTTGCTGGTAGAGCTGGCGGCTTTGTGCACATCAATGTCACAGGAACAAACAAGAAGTAAAGACATAAATTTTCGGTATCTAGTGTTTACTGTTGAACAGCAGTTTTGTCTTTCAGTTCTCAGTTGCTTTTAATCAGCCATGGAGAACAGGAAAAGGAAATGTTATACACTAGATCAGAAAGTAAAATTCATAGGAGAGGTGGAACATAATCCACACAAACTCAAAACCAAAACTACTTTAGACTTTGGAATTGCTTATACCATGCTATGTACAGTCATCAATAACATAAATGCTATTTTGGACGAGTTTTTAAAACTGGGGGCAAAATAAACAAAATGCAGCCATCAGCAGGAATGAAGATTTGTTGATTTGGAAATGGCACTTTTCACATGTTCCGGCAGAAACAGACTGCAGCTCTACCAATGAGTGGTGATATGCTGAAAGCAAAAGCGATAGATTTAGCCTAAATTATGAACATCATGGTTGATTTCAAAGCTTAATCAGGAAGGTTGCAAGGATGTGGAGACCATCATGGAATCACAGGGAAAACAATTTGTGGCAAGTTGAATGCTGTGGATAACATCACAGTGCAGCACAGGAAGAGATCCTACCAGGATCATAAGTGATTACCAGCCTCAAAACATCTACAACTATGATGAGACTGGACTATTCTACAATCTCCTTCCCAGCAACACATTGGGTGATATAAATAAAAGCAGGCAATAGCTTTTTCTCACTAATTTGGAGCAAGAGGTTGGTTTGGTATAAATAAAAACCTTCTCCTCCATCTCCTTGCAAGCTAAAGCTTCCCGACCTTGACCACGGAGCTATTGCTCGCGAAATGGTATAAATAAAAACCTGCCTTCCTCACTCCTACGGAGCTTTTGCTGGCTATTTTCTGAGGTAGGTACCTCAGCTTGCTCAATCAGTTAGTATTTTAAGTTGCTTTTTTTTTTTTTTTTTTTTTTTTTAAGTATTTGCATCTCGCTGATGGATGTTTTAAACTCTTCCTCCAATTGTTGCTTTACTGTAGATACTGCTAAACTTTTGCGATTACTTTCTGACAACTGTGCTTTTAATAGAATGTCTTGATTTTCCTTTAATAGATGAACAAAGCGCCTCATAAATACACCACTTTCTTCAACCATGGTGACTGAAATACATATGTGTTGTAAAATATAATAAACCCTACTCTTGGAGATATTTGCTGATATATCAGCTCCGATGATACAAGGACATTTCTCTCAGGTGTTGTGAACTTGACTGGTTAGAATGCGTCCGAGAGCACAGACATGAGTCATTTGGATTCGCATGTTTCGAATGGGAAAAACAATTTCTCCACAAAGTTGTGGTAGTAGTATGCGGTACCTAATATGCAACCAGTATCTTGCATTAAAAATACAGCATACAAAGTCATTATGAAATAGATAAAGTAAATAATACAGCAGTTCCGCTGGAGCTGATAGAAGTACAGTGTAATCGTCGCCTTCAAAACAAATTTGACAATTATTCATACTCAGACGCACTGATTGAATTTTACCAGAAACTTGACAATAGGCGCTACCCAAATTTGATTCCTAAGACAGCAAAAACTATGACAATGTATGGTAGTACCTACCTTTGTGAACAGGGTTTCTGCATAGCTCCTGAAAACTCGCCACAAAAACAGACTCTCGGATAGCAATTTGACATCCAGTCTTAGAATCTGTCTTTGTAATATTATTGAGCCAAATTTTGAAAAGTGTGTGAATTCAAAAATATGCCAAGTGACTGATCCTACAAATGTGTAACATGTGGTATTTTACTTAGGTGTTCAGTAAGATTCTCTTAAATTCATTATGCAAACGCTTAACACTAAAACATGTATCTTTAAGGACACCAGTTTTCAAACAACCTACCTGTAGTTCTTCCCTTTAATTTTGGAGGAAATCGTCAACTCCTGTTACTAATAATGGTTCATTATTTCACTTGTTTGAAGAAAATCCAAGTAAATATTGTCATTTATGTTTAATCAAAATAGATAAGAATATCCGTTTAAGGGATAACAGGATTTCAAAGCTGCCATTTACTTTTTGTATAAAATAGGTATATCTGATACAAGTTCGTATAAAAAACACTATTGTTAATACTGTATAATTATTCTGTTATTTATTTTGTTTATTTATTTATTCATTCATTTGAAAATCAATTTTGACATTTTTACATCTGGGATTGAAAAGTCTATCTTTAAGAGGTATGAAGATCGTAAATGGTGTACTTCACAGTACGGGAATGCTAACCCAAGGGCTAGAGTAGGTTTAATAATACCTATAATTCAGCCTAATCATCAGAAAGTTGCAACTATGTTACTATTTTAATCAACTTGAATAACTGTCAAGTAGTTTTCTTTTACGCGTGAGAAATATTGTTCCCCTTCATAGATCCAACTTGTATCTGTGCTGTGTATCCTTGTAGGCAATTCTGAAGGAAAACATTCATAATATATATGCACTCTAAGAAAGGTTTTATTCGTGGACGCAGCCAAGTTGCAAGTAAACAGGTATCAGGTGATAACGCTACTGGTGTTGATATGTATTACGTCATGTTTTGCCCTCAGCATGTACAAGATGCCCAGGGGAGCTCTTAGCGGCATGTGACCTTGACATCACTGATATAGAGGACAGAGTGGTGAAGAATATATCCCAATTCTGTTTAAATGTTTTGCCAGACAATCATGTCCTGTAATTAACCTGAAGGTTGCAACTGCTGTTTTTTGAGGATACTCAGGAACTACTGTTTGAATGTTTGGTAGTTCCCATCTTTTATATTTTGATTTTTCATAGTAATATTTTTCAATAATTTTTTTGAATTCAGAGTTGACTAATCTTTTAGCTGCATAAAATGGTAGATTAACTATTGATTTCTGCACATTGCCGGTACCCTTTTTTGCAAGAAAATCAGCTTTGTCATTACCACTCAGTCCACAGTGAGCTGGTATCCATTGGAAGACTAGGTGTTTTTGAAGTGCTGTTAGATGGGTAAGGATTTTCCAACATTCTATAATTGTTTGGTTTTTTGGTGACAACTTGGAAGTAATTGCTATAATTGCTGCCCTGGAATCTGAGAGAATAACTGCTTGCTGAAAATGTGAAATTCTGTACAAAAGATTTTGTAGGGCCATTCGAATTGCTTCAGTTTCTCCATCAAAGTTAGTAGTTCCATAACTTAAAGATTTGTAATAGGAAAAGAGGTGACATGTGACTCCAGCACCTGCTCCATCTTGGTTTGATATCAATGATCCATCAGTATAAATATAGAGCCATTCGTGTTCTGGAAATCTAGTATGGACTGTCTCTAATGCCAATAATTTTAGAACACTAGTTGGAGTATCACTTTTCTTAACATCTTCTGTCTGGTGTAAATAATATGTGATGTCTAATGTTTGTGTCGGATTGACTTTAGATATGAAGTTTTCCTTTGAATTAGGATGGTATACATTCTTCTTGATGTCTTGAATTTTGGAAAGAAAGCTCTCCTGAGTCTTTAGTGTAAGTGTAAAATTTCTCTTGTGCCATGTATTGAACGGGAGTCTGATCAACTTTTTGTGTTGAATAAGAGCCGCTTTTTCTATTTCATATTCAATGGGGCATTGGTTGGTTAGTATTTCCATAGCTGCTATTGGTGTGGTTTTGATAGCACCTGTAATTAATCTCAGACTTTGGTTTTGAAAGATTTGAATCTTTTTTGTGTTTGCTGTTACAAGAACTTCGCTGCAGTAAGTAAATAATGGCTTTATATATACATTGTATGTTGTGTTAAGAGTTGCTCTGGAACATCCCCACTTCATTCCTGTTAGACGTTTTAACAGTGCAAGGCACCTCTCTGCTCTTTGTATTACATTTTCTATTTGTTTGGTTCATGTAAGTTTAGTATCAAATGTAACTCCTAAATACTTTGCTTCCTTTGTTTCTGGTAATTGCTGACCCTCAAAATTTAGTTTTATTTTTAGTGGCTTTTTTCTTAGTGAAAAGATTTGGTAGTTTGATTTTGTTGTATTAACAGTCATTAAATTTATTTTGGTCCACCTTTGTAAGTTGGTTAAGGATTGTTGCATGGTTTTTTCTAGTTCTGCACTTTATCTTTTTGGTTTTGAAGTCCACATTACTAAGTCATCAGCAAATAGTGCACACTTCACACCTGATTCTTGTATTTGTTGTGGCAGATCATTAATAAATATATTAAAAAGTGTTGTGCTGAGCACTGCGCCTTGTGGCAAGCCACGGTGTACTTGTTTGTATTTAGATATATCTTCCATATCTGGTTGTAATAAAGCATTGTGTTAGGAAATGACATAGTCATGAAAACATTGGACCTTGTATCCCCATTTTTTTTACTTTCTTTAGTAGTTTTGTTCTGCATATAGAATCATATACACTTTGGAAATCAATAAAAACTCATACATTATCTTCTTTTCTATTGAAGGAGTCTTTGATTTCTGGACTGAGAAGTAAGACTTGTTGATTTGTAGAGTGGAACTCTCTAAATCCAGCTTGACATGGGGAAATTAAATTTTTTGATTCTAGAAACCAATTTAACCTGTTTGACACCATTCTTTCCATCACTTTTGCTATTATGCTAGTAAGAGCTATTGGTCTATAATTTTTTATTTCTGACGCTGTTTTGTCTTTCTTCAAGAGTGGGACAATTACTGCCTTTCGCCATTCAGCAGGTACAGTGGTTTTCCAGGATAGATTGTAGAGTTTTAGTAGTTGTTGTTTTGCTGTTTTTCCAAGGTTTTTTATGAACTCTGGATGTATGTGATCAGGTCCAGGAGACTTTTTGTTTTTTAGATTATTTATTGCAATGTTTAGTTCTTGCATATTAAAATGTTGAAAAAAGATATTGCACTGAGTGTTAGGATCACATTCTCTTTCTGGTTTCAAATCTTTCTTAAATTCTTTACGTTCCTTTTTATTATTTCTTGTTACTTTATGTGAATTAGCATAATATTTATCGAATGTTTCGGCTATGGCTACATCATTTGTTAATATTTTATTGTTGTGTATGATAGGTGTGCTGTTGTTTTCTTTCCTATCCTTGACATTTTTTATGAACTTATGAGCTTTGTTACCATCTGTCCTATAATCCATTTTTTCTAAGAAATTATTAAAGTGATTCTTTTTAGCAGTATTAATTTCTTTTTTTAGTAAGGCACATTTCTTCCGCCATATTTGTGTATCCAATATGTTTTTTGTTTGTTCAGCTGTATTTCTAGCTATATCCCTTTGCTTTTTCAGTTCTTCTAACTGGGGGTTCCAAAAGGGTTTGAAATTTTTAATTCTTTCATGAGGAATATGTTTTTTTGCGGTTTCTAGGATGACTTTACAGAAATTTTTGTTCAAATGATCTGGTTGGTCATGTAGCTGTGAGTTTGTTTGTTCTTTAAATTTATGTTCCAGTTCAGTTTTGTATTTGATCCAATCTGCTTTTTTGAAGTTCCAATACAGATTCGTGTGACGTTGACTGTTATTTGTATTATCTAGTTTTATATCAGCAATTACTGCTCTGTGACCAGAACTTGGATCTTCTATAACTTGTTTTTTAATTTTTGAAACAATGTCTGTTGTAGCTAACAAGAGGTCTGGGTTACTGCCTGCTTCAGAGTAATGTATGAAGGTTGTGGGATCTTCTTTACTATAAATCAGTTCAAAAGTTGTGGTATTCAAAAATTCTTCCACTATCTTCCCTGTAGAATCCACTTTTTCATAACCCCATCTTTTGGAATGGGCATTGAAATCCCCAATTGCGATTGTTTTATTTAATTGGTCAATAAGAGAGAGATCCAGTTCATTCCTGGGAGGATTGTAAATACTGTATAAATGTAGATGTGTTTTGTTATTCCAAAAATTTAGCTTTATTAATTCACTTTTATCTGTGTTATCCATTTCTTTAACAATTTCAAAGGAGGATTTAATATCCTTTTTGACTCCAACTAATATTCCACTACTTATCTGTCTATTTTTGGGTAGTAAGTGTAGTAGAAAACCAGTAAAATTGAAGTATTTAAGTTGGTCATTTGTTAGATTTGCTTCCTGTATGAAAAATATATCGACATTATAGTCAAATACAATTTTATTCAGTTCTACTCTTTTTGTTTGTGTGAGACCACCCGCATTCCACTGTAGAAGTCTGATGTTAGATCTTCTATTAATATAATGTTTTGGTTCTCGAGAAGTAGTCCCCGCCCGGAGATCGGAATGGGGGACTATTTTAACTCCGGAACATTTTACCCCTCGAGTCATATTGAATAAATATTGAAGAGACTTAGCAATAAATGTAACCGCTTTTTAGAGAGCACCATATTTTTATGTTTTGGCGGTCACATCGCTCTCTCACAACCCCCAGAATGTCTGGAGGACCACACCTGTCGTTGGTTTACGGGTCTCACCGACCTGACCGGGAGAATTATGAAAATAAATTCACCAACCATATCCTCTGATTACCAATCAGGGGACGTATTACATGCCATGACAGGTCAGCATGTTAGGGGTTAAGGTTTTATAGAGAAATGGAGAGGTTGGAAAAATAAAGACTCTCTAGCCCTCAGGAACCCTAATAGCATCGGGGTCGGAAGAGAACAAGAGTTGACCAAGGTAAGGTCAGATAGAAAAGTTACAGTGAGGAGCAAAACACCAGTAAGTGGAAGTAATGTTCTGCTCAGCTTGGGTACCTTGTGGTCGCCATTCACATATCCCCTAGACGGAGACCCCTGAGCAACAAAATGCCATATAAATGCCAAATACATATAAATACCATATGCACTACCTTTAAATGCTTCCTTTTCTGCTTAACCACCCCATTCCGCTGAATTTGGTTGTTTTTGAGACCTTTTGGCCCATATTTTATTCAAATATTGCTGAAAATTTATGTAGCAGTACCTAGTGCTATCTGGCAAGATGCCAAAGAGCTATTACTACATATTCACTATAAAATCCATAATGAGTTTTAGGTCAAACAGGTAATCTTGATTTCAATTATAGGTATTATTACAGGTCTATAATTTTATAACTTAAGATGAATAACACTCATTGTGGATCTTCAGAGATACTGCATATTTACAAAATAAGTCACCCCTTATGTTCTTCCGTGATGAGCTGATAACTAGCGTAAACAGTTTGAGTGCGAGCGGCTAGTATTTATTCATCTCTGCAGGACCATGTGCAGGCAATAAAGCTTTCAACCACTGAATCTTAGACACACATCCGTTAATTACTCAACCTTACAGGGACACATCTGTCTTAAAATATATCTCAACTTTAGTTGCTTCTTATAACTCACGGTGATTGGTAGTGCAATTTCCGGAAAAGGTTTACTATTTCTATTTCTTTATTTTTGGTTCGTATTGTGTTGTGGTACATTTTTAACAATGGCTTCAACCTCTTCTAGGAGAAAATGTGTGAACAATTCTAGTAACTTCTGTTACGTGTGTGGTTCTTTCTTGCTACAGAAGCAGAAAACTAACGTTATATAATTTATTAAAAAGGTGTATTTTGCATATTTTATGTTAAGCTAGGAGATCAAAATCAAACATGGGCTCCACATACTGTTTGTAAAACATGTAGTGAAGGACTAAGGCAGTGGTACAATAGAAAACAGAAATCAATGAAGTTTGGGATTCCTATGATTATGGCACGAACAAAAAAATCATTATGAAGATTGTTACTTCTGCATGTGTAATGTATCTGGGTACAATAACAAAATAAATAAAAAATTAAATATCCAGATGGTCTTGCATCAGCTCTAAGACCTGTGCCACATGGAGTAGATCTCCCTATTCCTGTTTCACCAACTCAACTAGAGGATACTGAGAGTTCAGTCTCAGGGTCAACAGAAAATTCCAATGTTGATGAGTATTTCCCAGCACACGCTGTTGAAGGCAAGTCACAACATTTTAGTCAGGAAGAGTTGAACGACTTAGTAAGAGACTTAAGTCTTACCAAGTACAAGAGCGAATTACTAGGATCGAGATTAAAAGAGAAAAATATGCTGGGCCCAGACAGCACATTTTTCTGGTATAGGAATAGAGATATAGAATTTACCAAGTTCTTTAGGATGGAATACCAGCTTGATTATTGCAGTGATGTACCAGGTTTAAGTCAACAACTGAGAAGACCAACATATGATACTAACAACTGGCATTTATTTATTGATGCTTCAAAACGAAGCCTAAAAGCTGTTTTATTGCACAATAGAAATGAATTTGCCTCAATACCATTTGCACATTCTGTTTTCCTAAGAGAGTCATATGGAAATCTTGAAACCATTTTAGAAAAGATTAATTACCAGGAACATCAATGGCTATTGTGTGAGGACCTAAAGGTATCCAGTATCTTACTAGGGCAACAAGGAGGTTATACAAAATACCCATGTTTTTTATACGAATGGGACAGTAGAAATAGGGTTAAACAATGGACAACGAGAGAATGGCCTAAGAGAAAAAGTTTAACACCAGGAGAAAAAATGTAATTCGTGCCAGTCTAGTTGATCCAAAGAAAATGTTATTACCTCCATTGCATATAAAACTAGTAAAACAATTTGTGAAAGCATTGGACAAAACTGGTTCTGTTTCAAATATTTGCATAGTAAATTTTCTGTGATATGTGAAGCTAAGATAAGGCAGCTAAGATGGACCTCAGATAAGGCAGCTAATGAAGGGCAGTGCAGTTTTGGATGTCATGAATGATAGAGAACTTCAGCATGATGTGCTTTCGAAGAAGTAGTCAATAAATTTCTGGGAAATACAAAGGAACTGCAATATGAAGTAATTGTGACAAATATGCTAGAAAAGTTATGAATACTTGGGTGTAATATGAGTTTAAAACTTCACTTTTTGTATTCGCATCTAGATTATTTTCCTGATAATTTAGGATCACTCGGTGATGAACAAGGTGAAAGATTCCATCAAGAAACCAAAGAGATGGAGAGGAGATATCAGGGTTGGTGGAATATTGCGATGCTAGCAGACTACTGTTGGTGCTTGAAAAGGGAAATCGCTCAGCCAGGCTATAAACGTAAATCAACGCAGCCATCCTTCCAGGCAAGGAAAATGTAACTTCATACTCTCTTTTACAGGTATGTAGGTATTTATTGAAATAAATATTTATTTTATAACACACTTTTTTAATATCAAACATGCCAGTTTTTATAATTTTCATTATAATATTTAGTGATTTGTAGAAAAACCTTACGTGATAGAGAAAAACTGTAATCACCATTCAATTTAGCACATCAAAATTGGTTAATATCACCTTTCACATCTCAAATGGGCGGGGGAAAAATTTGTTTTGCAGGCTAGTGTTATTCAATGAAAATTCTATTCTTGGAACTATCCCAAACGTTTTTAGTTGTTTTTTTACACATTATGTGATTACAAAAGTAGTTCTGTCTTATGGTGCCTTATAAATCTTATTTAAATCTTTAGAACTGCTGGAGTTTCAAACTCACTTTTCTTTTGAGAAAAGACCAATAAAACATTTGTTTAAAGTATTACGACACAGCCAGGACTCACTTTCATAAACTTTGATGTTGAAATACCTTATACATTTTTTAATATTTGTTGTCATACTTAGTGCAGGCTTTGGAGGATCTGCTTTAATTGCATATTGGTTTTTTGAGAAATGTTAGTGTTTTGGAGGTTCTCACGTTGTGTTTATCGACCACACAACAGTTTATTTTGATTTTCATTACAATAATGGCACAGAAACAAAGTTGTTTATGCTCTAGCTCTGATTCGTGTTGTGAGTCATGGATGCAACTGCCGCTCTTGCATACCTTTGCCCAGAATGTGAGCAGATCTTAACCTACAGTTTGCTTTAATAGTAAGTAATCAAGTGTTCAAATCATGCTCAAATGTTCACAATTGAAGAGCACAAATACAAGAAGCACGACAAATCGCGAATTACTCCCTATTCAAACTTTAAATGCAATAATGTGAGCATGATTAACATGAGATGTGGCCTAGCCAGTACATACCTTGGGTCAGGTGCAGAACTCTAGCTTCCTGTAACTGACGGCAGACATTGACCCAAGCTTTGTTTTGGTACGTATTGCTGCAGAGCAGTGCAAATTCAAATCATAATGTTTAGGAAAGCCTGATTTTTAATAACATTAAAATAATTATGTACACAGAATTATAATGAACACCAATCTGGCAATCAGTTTGAGGAAAATTACAGAGTATGTAACACATCTCCCACATCCACTGATGATACGCCCCTACTCACCAGACAGAAATCATAGCACTTTGTTTATTCTCAGTAAATTAAGAACATACAAATTTAAAACAAAAGAAAGACCAGATTTCACTGTGTTATTCTCTATATTCAATATTAGAGCAATCAATGAATATTATATGAACTTGAAAAGTAGAACTGTTTAAAAACACAAACAGTAAGTTTGTTGGCATAAATAAATAATTATATGAACTTGCTATTCCTTTGTTATCCTGTGAGGCCTCAGGCCTGGAAATGTAATTATTATGTTGGCATAATTTTATATGATTATTGTTGAATGATACAGGTGGTCCTGGTGAGCTTTTGTAGGAATTACATAGAATTGAATAATTGTGAGAAACTGAGTGGAATTTCCAATTCTAAGCTGGACAATAATTTTCACCTTCATCTTAATAAAAACTATCAATCATCTTTCCAACAGCTTATACATAAATCCTCCTATTTGGATAAAACTTAGGTCATATATACTCTAAGACCCAACAGAAATTATAGGCCATTCTACAGCTTTCAAGACTACCCGTGTATTTTATTTTTATATTACTTCCCGGAAATTTATGCTTTTTGACTGATCTGTACAATACTTACAAAGGTACTTCAATTGTGGCAAAAAATTTCTTTTTTTATTGTTATTAAGGTTTGAAATGTGTAGAATATAATATAATCATAGCACCTTGAAAAACCGCTATATGACATTTTTGGTGAAATATAGTTATGTAGC
This sequence comes from Tenodera sinensis, assembly GCA_030765045.1. NCBI lineage: Eukaryota > Metazoa > Arthropoda > Insecta > Mantodea > Mantidae > Tenodera > Tenodera sinensis. The sequence goes on along the minus strand of CM060964.1, from coordinate 246,494,690 downwards.
ACAAAATGAGCAGAAAATATTCTAGAATCATTCCTTATAACCTGACATGTAAATATTAATTAGTTTTTTGTAAAAATAGAAAAAATAGAAATTGCTATATGGAATACATCAGAACTGATCCCTTAATCCACTATGTGAATAACACAGCACATAGCAGATTTACCAAATGTTCTTAAAGTACCTCTTATGTTACCTCTGGTACACATAGCAGAATTTTAACTGATAAATCCCAGAAATTTACTCATTTATACATGCTCTTATTAAAGCTACCGCTAACAATGAAAGCAAATTTGTGCATTATTTGCCATTTACTCACAATACTGCATTAGTTAACAATGTCTAGCAGAGGAAAGATAATGCAGCTGGCTCTTGGGGGCTTATAGTAAATTCAGTATGTCTACTATTTCTACTATTTCACATGTTTATGCAGTCTGCATGCATTATTAACAATTTGGGAACGTTTTTTGCTTCTCCTGAAAAGTTTGTTTTTGCACATTGTGGCGCTACAAGGCGCAAGGATGATATGTAGTTAAACATTTTATCTGAGCAATATGTGACCCATTTTATATACACAGACGTTACCTGCAGTCACATCCCATTTTGCAAACATTTAGAAACTTTAACATAACTTCTATACTAGTGGTCACAGATTTGTAAACTAAGACTTATTTTAAAAGGGGGTTTCCATGCTTTCTTTTGAGTATTGGTACCTCTGCCAATGCCCAAGTTTTACTTGTATCTGATAGCAAATAGCAAACAATGTTTATATTTCTTTCCGAAATATTATTTTTCGTGAATATTATTTTACAGAACATAGGTAGGTCAAAGCCTTTTGGTAAAAGAAGATTTATAGGTAGTCGCTTTACTAAACACAGGGCAGGAAATCTTTTGTACTTTTACTTCAGTTAGTAATGAAATCATGTGCAATGTTGAGGTTAGTAATCAACAAAACACCACATGTGCTTTTCAGAACAGCAATGATGTTCAGGATCCTACAATTCTTCAAAAAGAAAATTATCTTGTTCCAAAGAATTATTTGATTAATTTTGTGTATAATAATATGTTAAGGATGAAAACATATGCTGTTTGGTTGCATGCTTATGTGTGAAAATAATGATGATGAGCATGATGCAATTAAGAAATATTACATTAAAATGCAAAATTCAGGCACATAGTAACTCTAATTTAATACATTAAATGTGCTTATGACCCCTTAAAGATAAGAATTTTCACTGCAACGTATCTACTATTAACTATACAGGTGTCCTGAAATTAGACTGACATACTTTGGGAGCTTATAGATAACATTGTTTGAAACACTTTTTGTTAAGGCACGTTTTCTGCTGCAGTACTTTGTTTAATTGCTAGACAAGATAATATCAGTACTGCCTCACACCCAGTTTGACAAAACAAACAATACAAATAATAATGTGTTTATCTTAATAAGGCAGATAATCATAGTCCAAGGATCAAAACCAAACACACAAACAAAACACCAACCCCTCACTGTTTACAATTAACCATATCTTTATCATTCAGTGCAAATGTTGGAAGCACGCCATTTTGATGAACACAAACAGTGCATTGGCATGCCATATTCTGCCGTACTCTCGCAAAGACACCAGCCATTTCTCTGATTTTGCCAGCTGCATAGGTTATTTGTACCACAAGGTCCTCTTCAGATTAGACAGGCCTTTCATACACTGAAGTCTTCATGTGCCCCCACAAAAGAAGTTAAATGCAGTAAACTCCAGGGAGCGTGCTGACCAGGCAATGTGTGTACCTTTGCATATCCAGTGACTGCAGTATGTAACAGTAAGATGACAATGTACTTCAGCTCCAAAATGAGCTGGTGCCACATCATGTTGAAGTCACATGTCTTGTCTATGAGATCTGGCAAAACTTGTTCCAGGAATAGTAAGTAATTGTGAACATTGAGTCGGACTGGCAAAATGTATGGTCCTATTAAGAAGTTATCCACAATATTGGCCCACACATTAACACCAAATCTCATTTGGTACAAGTATCCCACTTCAATTATCTAGGCTGTGATATCAGTTTTAAGTATGACAAAGACATTGAGAAGGTTAATCGATTTCAAGCTATTTGTATAACAATTAGAAGAACTTTAGGAAGAAGAACAAGAAAATAAACACAAATGAAATTGTATAAAGTTATGGCTGTACCTACTCTTATGCAGGGGCAGCTCCGGGGGTAGTGCCTCCGTGCCGTGGCACTAGCTTAATAAAATAAAAAAATACATATTTTAAATTATTTGTGTACTCTACAGTTACATCAAGAATATGAGCATTAATCTTGTTACTCTTAAAGGCACAATGAAATGGCTTATCTGGCAATGGAAAACCATAGAAGCTGAAGGAAGTGACAGCGAGTTACAAGTTTGCAACCTTATTATATTACAATTCTATGGATCTGTGCCACTTCATATCTGGCTTGGATTTACAGTATTCTGGACGTCAAGTCTTGGCACTAGCGAGGTTTGGAGGGGAAGGGGAATAGCTCATATTCGTGCCAGTTAGTAACTGTCATGGCTACCATTGGCAGCACATGCAAATTATTTGTAAAAACTTTATTACACACCTAGCAAGATGTGCTATATTGCGAAGTGAGAAATAAGCAATCAATCACTACTACTGCATAAAAGTAGAAAATTGTGTCTTACACAATTTATTTTCCATTGTTTACACTTGCAATTATATGAATAATTGTTTTTTATAAAGTTGGTTGCACTGCCAGTAATCCCGTACATTTGAAAGAGAGGTATGCTTGGATGTAGGAACAGTAAACACATGGTAAACACCCGAGTGCGAGAGTGATTACGTGTGTGGTGTGCGGTTTGCTTTAAGTACGAGTAAAATGAATAAAGTGAGTTGTTTACTAAGAGGCCAATTTTTTTATGTTATAGTTAGAAGACAAGCTGAAAGTAAAATCTATGGGAAGACCTACTCCTGATCTGCACATAAACACGACCAAAAAAGTGCAAGGGTTAACTGCGTTGGAAAATTCAACAGGGACATTTACACAAAAAACAAATGGATCTGTGAATGTGAGGTGAAAAACGCTTTATGCTGCTTTTCATGCATTCTATTTGGTGGAGATAACAATTGGTCAAAGAAAGGTGTGGTGGATTTAGTTCATGTTGGGGAAAAAATAAGATGCACAAGAAATCCAAGCAGCATAGGTATAAACACTCCGCTGGGAAGTTTGGCATGGGGTGCACTCTGTCTCGTTAGGTTCCGGGGGGTCAAGTGAGCAGCTACTTGATGGAGAAGTAGCGACCCCAGGTCGAGAAGGCCATATAACTAGCTGGGAGGGCTCGGGGCACTGACCATGTCCCATCTTCCAGTACTGCACTCCACCAAAGACACCTGTAGTGGGCAGAGTCAGGGGACGCAGCGGCTGGGTGACAAGCCTTAGCCCTTCAAGGGCTGTTGTGCTGGGGTTTAGTTTAGTATATAAACAATGTGATGAACCCAGCTGTATTTGGCAGCACAGATATGCCAGCTAAACTTGACTCCCAGTATCAGGAAACCATCCTAAAGCATAACCATCAGGTAGACAGAATCAGGTATGTGCTAAATTTAATTGCATACAAACCTTTTGGAAAGTTACATTTAGCAGTTTACAGAGACGATGAGTCAGAGGACTCGAATAAGAAAGACGTATTCCGAAAATTAATTCAGTTCAGTGTAGTAGCAGGAGGATGGGGAGCGGCGGCGGCGGCAGCAGGAGTAGGAGTAGGAGCAGCAGGAGGAGCAGGAGGAGCGGCGGCGGCGGCAGCGGCAGCAGCAGGAGTAGTAGGGCTGTCACAACTCACAACTGTTCTTCTCATAACCCTTCTCAGTCCTTTCGATGTCTTTCTTTACTTTCTCTGTGTCTCATGCGCTACTACAACGTTACAATCACTCGATGCCTGTTAGAATCTTCTTACGAGGCATGGCATATCTTTCACAACAACACACACACACACAGCTGTGTTGCACTCAACGCACTGACTGACTTATGTTTGTAACCATCCTAAAACTACACTCACTCTGTTGCTGCCTTGTGTCCTTATATATGGGGATGATGTCACACCAACCTTTCTGGACTTCTCATACACACATTGGAAGATGACATAACCAGATCTTTCTCAAAGGCATCAGAAAAACCCCTTCTATTTAGCCACTTCTATTGTTGCTAATCATGTGTTCGCTCACATGAGTGGTGTGGCGAAGCTTTACCTAGTACTCTTTTTTTTCTCGCAGGCCCGGCAAGCAGTGCGAAGCAGCCTGGCCAGTCCATCCATTGTTGTGCACTGAGCCCAGTGTCACAATTGTGCAATATGCATATCTAAACAAACTGGATGGCAAGCAGTAACGACATTAACTAGTTTAGTATTTAAATGAAGTACCACAGCAAAAAACGTGCCTTAACAAAAAGTGTTGCAAATAATGTTTTCTATCAGCTCTCAAAGTTTGTCAGTCTAATTTTGGGACCTCTGTATATCACCCAATTATATTGCAAACTTTCCTGTCTTGTGAAAGTCTTTCATTATGTATCTATATTTCTTTTGTCAGTAACATGGCTGTTCCACAAATATTAACTATTCAAATTTTTTTTTTGAAGCAAGAATCTATTTTTCATATATTTGAAGAGCTTACTGATTCATTTCACATGAATCTCTCTGACTATGCATGTAAGTTAATTTCTTTGGCAATAATATATGGCTTTTCCATCAAACATTAAATATTCATATCCTTTTTTCTGAAGCAAGAATGTACTTTGCATTATATATTTGAAAGATTTAAGAGGTTGAATCAGAAACTGAAAAATTCAATGCCATAGCCAGGATTTGAACCACGGATCTTCCGCTTATCAAGCAGCTGCTCTAACCACTAAGCTACCATGGCCAACTTGCCAGTACGACATTAAATTCCCTAGCTGATTCGTACTTTTTCCCTGTAAACCACAAGGGAATCTCACATCAGAGATAAATACCCCAAGGGCGACTTACAATTGTAAGTACCTATAGGTTGCGCATTAGTTCTTGACGAATGACCTTCAGCGAAAATCCAGTGAGCTAGCCCATGCTTAATAAACAGGTCAGCAAATAGTATATATTAAGTAACAAACAGTTCTGCTTCCCTATGCTATGTTTCCAAGAAAACACAAAGTACAGTTAACTGCAAAGTTTTGTGTAGTACGGGTTCAAGTCGTTGACAGTGTTTTAACGAGAGGTAATGAAAATGACAATTCGGACGAAGCACACAAGGGAAAAATGTCAGGAATAGAAGAAATACAAACAAATTAAGTGTAAACAGTCATAGAGATTGATAGAGTAGTACATATGGCTGACATCCCTGGAAGTGTTATAATTTGCTTTGTAGTTGCTGTACTTCTCGAGCACAGAAACATGAGAACAAGACACAGAGCATCTGGTTGTCGTTTCTGCTTCTGTATGCCAGTTAACCACAAAGGGAATCTCACATCAGAGATAAATACCCCATAGGCGACTTACAATTGTAAGTACTTTATGTCCCGGGAAAAAGTACGAATCAGCTGGGGAATTTAATGTCGTACTGGCAAGTTGGGCATGGTAGCTTAGTGGTTAGAGCAGTCGATCGATAAGCGGAAGATCCTTGGTTCAAATTCTGGCTATGGCATTGAATTTTTAGTTTCCGATTCAACCTCTTAAACATTGCCCACACAGGCTTGTGTGTTTAAAAACACCAGCAGTAAGCTTGTTGGCATAAATAAATAATAATTTGAAAGGTTTATTGATTCATCTCACATGCTAACCATTCTTTTGCAAAGTGCAAAGATGTTAAGTTTTTGCTATATATTTCTTGTTGTAGATACCCAAGACAATCCTTACAGCATCACAATTTAAATGTGAACATAACTATTTTTGTATTTGTGGCAATGCTGCTTTTCCAGTTTTTTTGCTTTTTTTCTCCTTAGAATTCTTTCAATTATAGCTTCTGATTAACCAATAAATATGAATGACTTATTCTTTGCACACTTAGGCTGACTGATACCAACAACTGTTTTTCGTGTTTCTCTATTCTTATTCAAAGTATTCATGAACACAGTATTTTGTCCAGATATAGAGCCTTTTCATTCTCCTAATGAACACACAACTACAATAAATTAGGGTAAAAATGACACCAATAATATATTTTTATGCTTGGTTTTAACAGTATGAAATACTTCTGGTATGTTCAGCATAGTTTCCCATGAACAAACAGCACAAAAGGTGCTTGTAATACTTGCTGTAGCTGCATTAATGACTTGAAGGTCATTCAACCTTGGCCCTCTCCATTAAAATGAATTTCTTCTTGCCATACACACAATAGTGCATTATAAACCTACCACCAATTTCGAGTAAGATATTTTGGTCAGTGTGAACCATTTGCACATAAATTGTGCCTATTTACTTCAATACCATCTTGTGTAAACAAATCATTCTTGGAGCCATAGGAAGGAAAAGTACAATCACATATACTTTTGGAATCAATTGTAAAGTGACACTGTGAAGTGATGTAATAATTTCAGAAAATTATATACAGTGAGATGACTAAGACGCTCATACTTCACATATCTGAACTTTTTATTATTCAATGCGTTTTGCCCTCACATGAAGGCATCATCAGAAGTTCCAAACATGTACTGTCACTGGATTTTTGGGACAATCACCATAACATGAAAAAGGAAACCCAACTATCAAAACCAGTCCACAGGAACCTAGAATTATATATGTGGGAAAAATCTACTTGAACTTTGAAAATATGCTAATGAATCAAATTGCATATGCTTTCACGGCCGGTGTCATAAAATACAAAATGTTTATTTGGGCTTGTGGGCTGTGGTCTAGTGGAAAATCTCCTTCCAGACATTTCGTTCAAAGCTGTGTTGAACATCCTCAGTGATGTGACTCTGCTAGTCTCGGCAACGACTGATATGTAGCCGTTTGGTTTCACAGATTTTATACACTTAGCATGTGTCGTCGCTGAGACTAGCAGAGTCACACCAGTGAAGATGTTCAATGCAGCTTTGAAAGAAATGTCTGGAAGAAGATTTTTCATTAGACCACGGCCCAGAAGCCTGGATAATCATTTTTTATTTTAAGCTAATGAATATTGACATTCCTTCAGAAGAAAATTCACTACAAAACCTCACCCAATCTCTCCCAGATGGAGGAAGATAAACTACATCTGCAGGACCAACTGAATTCCAGCCAGTTGACATCTTCTGATGATGCCTTCAAGTGAGGATAAAATGCATTGAATATAAAAAAAATTCAGGTATGTGAAGTATGAGTATCATAGTCGCCTCATTGTATATAATTTTCTGGAACAATCACACATTTCTACAAACAGATACTTGCTTGGGAAATTTCAACTGTTACATTTAAATTGTTTAATATTGTTGAACATAATGCCTTTATAATCTGAAAGGCAATAGTATTACAGTAGTGATATGTATAAGTTGCAATTTAGTGTCTTTGCTTTCTTTCAGAAGAGATTTGAACTTTAGCATAGTCTATAATCATACTTGATCAACCATTGGGAAACACACCATGATACAGTGCAGAATTAGGTATGCATGCATGTAAGCTCTGGTTGGTACAGAAGAAATTAAGGCCATTCCTAAGGAGCACTTAATACAGTGATCAGAGATAGGCAATGAAAAAGGTGACTTTTTTCTTATGCAAATAAATTCAATTTTGAGTATAGTTTAAAAAAATCTACTACAAATTGAAATTACTATTTACTTTTGCAGAATTCAAATATATTATCTCATGGTCATATGATACCAAGCAACATGGTTCCACAGTAATATGTGAGGCCTGCATTCAGGAGGTTCACAGTTCATATCCTGCCAGGATTAACCTCCCTGGGAGGCTTTCTCCAGGTTTTTCTTGGTTCTCATAACTGTTACATGTTGGGGTGAGGGAGGGGGGTACCCCAAACTTAAGCAGGGAATGTTTCCTTCCCAAAAATAATTTCATTTATCACAAAAGCTCTGCCACATGTGTCACAGCACATGTGGTGTTGTATCTAGTCATAATGGCTGTTCAACATTACTTTAAAAAAAAGCCTCTGTGGTATGGAGATAGTGTGCCTGCCTCACATTCAAGAGGTCCAGAGTTCAAATCTTTAAGCGAGAAATCCAGATAGGGTTCACTTTTAAGGGTTTTCACTTATCTTGTGAAATCAAACGTAAGGTAACTCTAAGCTTTGGGACTTCGGGGCACATTTGAGCATAATTTTGCCCATTTTTCATTCATCATCCAATATAATCTACCCAGTTAAGGGTAAACTTAAAGCCAAAAAAAAAAAAAAAAAAAAAAAAAGATCTTTTTAATCACACATGCACAGTTACAGTGTAAATTACTTGGTATGGTACATTATACAGGAAACACTCCATGAAATCTACTCTTTTTTAATAATTTTTTACCCATTTATGTGGAATTTTAACATTTTGTTATGATCATAAAGCAAATACTGCAAAATTTCACTTACAAAGCTCATCTGCTTTCTAAACTATTACTTTTATTTGTAATATTTTGATTAAACTGCTTCATATATGTCATACTTAAAATATGAAGAAAGTTAACTTGATATGTAAAACTGCATTATAAAAACATTTCTGTAATACTTTTTTGCTTATAAGAAAAGTTGCTAAAATTTTATAATTTTTAACAATTCCAAAAATTAATGAGGTTATATAAAGCATTCATGCAATATTTTGTTCTTATATTAAGAATAATGTGCAAGTCTAAATGAAAACAAAATAATTATCAAGGAAGATTATTTTAAAATATAGTAACAGCCAGCAAATAAATAAGAATCAGGGTTTTCAAAGCATGATAGCATTTACCTGAGAAGAGTTTTATAAATCAGCCATATTCAACCTGGGGTACGCAAAGACTTCTTAGGGGGTACATAAAACTTAATTTAATTTAAGTTAATCCTTCTGTGTGAAGTATTACAACCTATTTTAGATATGGTTGTTATAATTTGAATTAAGGATAACTCCAGGGCTAGGTTAAGGGGTATACCCTAAATGGAAAATTGTCTTTAGGGGTATGTGGAGAAAAAATGTTGAATCCCACTGTAATAAATGTTATTTCCAGCACACATTAAAGACCAAGCATGAATGAATGAATATGGCTTTAGGGCGCTCAACTACTATGGTCATTAGCCCCCAAGCAACACTAAAAGCATTAAAAAGTAAAAACTAGACCATCAAGTCTACAAGTAAAAACAATAAAAACATTAAAACCGTCACCAATACAGTATCAGCAACTGCACATTTAGCGAAAACGGAAGCGCAGGATCACATTAATTGATAAAATCTCGCATCATCACCCAAATATAAAAACACAAAAGATCCGTATGAGTCATACATGAGAGCACATTCCGCTAAAACGCATAAAACGTAACACACGCTCCACAGCACCTGTATTGTCTGCCAGCACCTCAGCCAGGGTGGCTGGCAGGCCCAGTGAGTCACGGAGCTGGCTTGAATGCTGACACTAAACTAAAACATGCTGCACTGACAGAGGCTCATGACAATGAGCACAGAGCGGTGCAGCGTCACAAGATAAAAGGTGACCATGGCTAAAACGGCACTGCCCGATACGCAATCTAGCTAAAATCACTTCCTCGCGGCGGGAGGCACGCGAGGAAGTCCTCCAGGTAACAGGGAGGGATTTCACCTCCCGAAGTTTATTCCCCTGAACATCATGCCAGGTACCACTCCACCGTGAGAGGAGGGCCTGACGTAAAAAGGCGCCAAAATCGTCAGAGGGAACGGAAGAGCTAAAAATCCTGGGTGCTAAAACTGCTGCCTTTGCCGCAGAATCGGCAGCCTCATTTCCCTGGAAGCCTACGTGTCCAGGTACCCACACAAAGGAGACGCTAGTGCCAGCACTGGCGAGGGCATGAAGGTAGTCCTGGACACGCTGCACCAAGGGATGGTAACTGTACAGCGTCCGTAGGCTTTCAAGAGCACTTAAAGAATCAGAACAAATAATGCAGCGCCGGAAGGCCTGCCGATGAACATATAAAAGAGCTTGGTAAATACTAAAAAGCTCTGCCGTAAAAACCGAGCACTGCGGTAAAAGACGAAATCTAAAACTCTCGCGGCCATGAATAAAAGCACATCCTACTCCCCGATCGTCCATGGAGCCATCAGTGTAAATAAAAGTACCGGGTCCTAACTGCGCCTGCACATGTAAAAAGGCCGAACGAAGAACTGAATCTGGCGTCGACGACTTCGGCATGGACAGCAAACCTAGGTCAATGTGCGTCACCGAACGAAGCCACGGGGGAAATCGGGTTTCTCCCTTGGGATATGTCTCCGGTAAATCTACCACCAACAGCCGAAGCAATAAACGAAATCGAACACCAGGAGGGAGCAGGGCCAGGGAGCTCGATGAGCATTGGCGGTCCAAAGTATCATTAAAAAACGAACTAAAAGACGGGTGTTCTGGCAGACTAGAAAGTCTGCAAGCGTAGTTGCAAAGAAGAACATCCCGCCGATAAGAAAGCGGGGGTTCAGCAGCTTCCGCACATAGGCTGAGAACCGGGCTTGTAGGAAAGGCGCCAATACTCAATCGTATACCACGGTGGTGAATGGGATCAAGACGTTTTAAAACGGACGGCCGAGCTGATGAATACACAATACAACCGTAATCAAGTTTAGATCGGACCAAAGAACGATATAATCTTAAAAGAACAGTCCGATCGGCTCCCCATGATGTGCCACTTAAAACACGTAAAACACTAAGAGAACGGTCACACCTGGCCTTCAGATATGATATATGAGAGGACCAGCTAAGCTTCCTGTCAAACACCAATCCCAAAAATTTCGCCTCGTCTGCAAAAGGGAGAACATCTGGACCGAGGTGAAGAGAAGGCGGTCTTCTCGGCGGAGAACCTAAAGTCATTTTCCACACTCCAAATAAAGAGGCGATCAAGTCAGAGTTGGAGGCGCCGCTCGAGAAGATGAGTCCGCCGAGAATTAGAGTAAATGGCGAAGTCATCCACAAACAAGGAAGATGACACACCAGCAGGAACGCACTCTACAATGGGATTGATGGCAATAGCAAATAGTGTGACGCTGAGTACCGAGCCCTGCGGTACTCCGTTCTCTTGATTAAAAACACGAGATAAAACTGAACCCACCCATACGCGAAAGACTCTATCCCGAATGAACTCCCGAATAAAAAAGGGCAGTCGGCCACGAGTGCCCCATCTATGGAGGGTGCGAACAATGCCATACCTCCAGCAGGTGTCATAGGCCTTCTCTAGATCGAAAAATACAGCAACCGTTTGGCTCTTCCTCAGAAAACCGTCCATGATGTGCGTGGATAATGAGACTAAATGGTCGACCGTTGAACGGAAGCGACGAAAACCGCCCTGAACATTGGACAGCAAATGTTCGGATTCAAGCCACCACGTCAATCGTCCGTTGATCATGCGCTCCATCACCTTGCAGATCACACTGGTGAGGGAGATCGGACGATAGCTGGAAGGTAGATGGCGATCCTTCCCAGGTTTTAAAATCGGGACGATGGTGGCATCGCGCCAAGCACATGGAAATGCTGCTGTACGCCAGATACGGTTATACACATCTAAGAGGAAGAGTTTGCCAGCTGAAGACAGGTGCTGCAACATTAAAAGATGGACACCATCCGGCCCAGGAGCGGAGGGTTTGGAGGAGCCCAAGGCCCGCTCCAACTCCGGCATGGTGAAAAAGGCGTTGTAACCCTCCCGGTTGGTAGAGTTAAAGCAAAGGTTATGAGATTCGACGCTATTTTTGATGGGTAGAAAATCCAGGTGGTAGTGCGAAGAGCCTGACACATCAGCAAAGGCGTTGCCCAGAGTGTCAGCGACAGCTCTAGGGCAAACAATGGTGGTGTTCTGGATCCGTAGGCCAGGTACGGTAACCGACAAAGCTTTGCCGGCCACACGGCGAAGCTTATCCCAAACGACAGACGAAGGAGTGGATGGATTAAATTACTCCACAAAACGGAGCCAGGATGTCCTCTTACTCACCTGGATGATGCGACGAGCTCTGGCGCGAGATCGCTTAAAAGCGACCAGATTCTCAAGTGTAGGGTGGCGCCGAAACACCCTCAAAGCCGCCCGTCGCGCACGGACGGCCGCTCGGCATTCGTCGGTCCACCAAGGGACCGGCAAACGTCTCGGGTGCCCAGACGACCGAGGTATGGCACGCTCGGCAGCGGTAACAACGACGGATGTGAGGTGGGCCACCATCTGGTCAATGTCTGCGAAGAAGCGATCGTCAAAAACAGCCAAACGAGTATAAAGGGGCCAGTTCGCTCTGTTGAGTCGCCAGGAGGGTACATGTGGCGAAGGTACGTGGTGCGACAGGAAGCTGATACTACATGGAAAATGGTCGCTGGAGAAGGTGTCAGAGACGACGTTCCACTCAAAACGATGTGCAAGCTGAGCTGAGCAAATTGAGAGGTCCAGGTGGGAGAGAGTGCCAGTAGAATCAGAAAGGAAAGTAGGTTCACCAGTGTTTAGAAGAGACAGAGAGTTCTGTGTGAAAAAATCGGCTAGAACGGTCCCCCTTGCGCACGCCCGAGGTGAACCCCAAAGAGGGTGGTGGGCATTAAAGTCTCCCAACAGAAGATAGGGTGTTGGGAGCTGGGACACTAGATGGGACAGGTCCCCTATAGCGAAGGGGGAACAAGGCGGTAGATAAAGGGAACAGAGAGTAAAAGAAAAGCCTGGTAATCTCAGAGTAACAGCAACAGCTTGCAATGGAGTGGTGAGCATGACTGGCTGATAAAAAAACGTCGTTGCGAACGAGGAGCATGACACCTCCATGTGCAGGAGTACCGGGTTCCGGTGGGAGGTCATAACGCACCGGAATAAACCCAGAAAACGTGAAAGAGTCTTGCTGGCGAAGCTTGGTCTCCTGCAGGCACAGAATAGTAGGGGACAGCGAATTACAAAGTGATGTTAAATCAGCTCTACGCGCACGTATGCCACGTGTATTCCATTGAATAATGGACATCCTGGGACAAATGGGATAAGCTGTCGTCTAGGGTCACTTGACCGACGGTTGGCGCTTTAATTTGCCCTTCTGGCAGCGCGTGGGGCTAGGGCTCTTTGGAGCAGGTGGTTCTTGCTCCATGGGCTCTTCGGACGGAAGAGGCTCTGTGTCACCAGTAGCAGAAGATAGGACTGTGTACCGGTTGCCTACGCTAACGGGAGTTGGAGAGACCCGTGGCACCCGACTACGCCCTCTGGTGTCCTGAGAGCATGAGCGCCGGGAGGAGAGGGGGAAGTGGCAGGATGAGCACACTTCCCACTGGCAGAGGTTGTTGGGTTTTTGAGAAAGTCACTCCGTTTAGGTTCAATTCGGAACTTGCAGGTTTGAGGGCTAGTAGGGATAGTCTTGGACCTGGTACTGGTTGAGGCTGTAGCTGTGGATGGTGCACGAGAAGGTGTGTTGGTGGTGCTGGCTATAGGGAAGGTTTGAGTACCTGCATCCCGCTTTGGTACTGGGGTGGACACTACTGAACTAAAAGTACCAAATTTGAGTATCGACGGCTGCCGAGCAAGGTGGCGTTTGCGGGCCTCAGAGAACGATAAGCGCTCTTTGACCCGCAGCTCTTGAATTGCCTTCTCGTCCAGGTAACGTGGACAATCGCGGGAAGTCGCCGGATGGGCACCTCTACAGCTAACACAGCTAGGAGCAGATGGACACGCTCCTTTGTGGGCATCTTTGCCACAGGTGACAAACAGGAACAGAGGTTTTACAAGAGGTCTGAGTATGGCCATATCGTTGGCATTGGAAACACCGCATAGGGCGGGGGATATACGGCCGAACGTTAATGACCTCATAGCCGGCCTTTATCTTCGGAGGGAGATCGAGTCGGTCAAAGGTAAGAAAAAGCGTACGGGTATCTACTAGCGCTCCGTCATGCTTTGTTCGGACTCGAGAAACAGAGGTTACTCCCTGATCAGCCAGGTAACCCTGAATCTCTTCCTCCGGCATACCGTCCAACAAGTGGGTGGTAATAACGCCTTTGGAAGAGTTAAGGCTCCGGTGCTTCTCAACACGGATCGGGTATCCGTGGAGTAGTTTTGCCTTCAGCAACTTGTCGAACTGGGTGGACGTATAAGTTTCGACAAGTAGTGATCCTGATCTAATATGGGTACATGACTTGACTGGACCGGCTATTTTATCTAGACCTAATTGGATGACAAACGGGTTCACCTTCAAAAAAGACTGTCCCTCTTCCGTCCTACTGATTACTAGGTAACGAGCTGTGGTCACTACGGATACCTCTTTTTCATTGTTAACCTGTCGTTTTCTTTTAATGTTTTGGTGTGCCATAGAAAAAAGGCTATAAATTTCATCTCCCAGTGCTCCCCACCCACCACGGAGCCCAACACGGGGTCATCCCACTGGGATGACAGGGCTACACAGGGGATAGAGAGGGCTCGCCGTCCCACTCACCCTGGAGTTCAGTGCAATACCTAGTCCTGGCCGATTAACTAGGGGTGGGGTTAGTCCCTAGCCTCCCGTTTAGGTGAAGCAGAAACCAAAGCAGTGTATCGGAAATGCGCATCCTCCCCAGATTCAGAAAAGAAACTGTCCCGGGCTCAGATACGCACCCCTCAACCACCAGGATAAACCTTTCCACCGACACAGGTCTCCACGCACGGCCTACACGTGGGTGGGCGATTTGACTGACTCCCTCACCACGAAGAGGAGCCCACACCGAGGGAGTCAGTTGGCTCGGGGCCCCGGGTATGCCAAACCCGGACCTACCATAGTAGGTCCCCCTGGGGGGGACCAAGCATGAATAATTACTGGTTGAGCAATGGTTGACGTAATCGTGAGACTGGCCACTCTGTCGGCAGAGGCAGGTAGTCCATTTCCCCTCCGCTGTGCAAGGCTTCAGTGTGAGTTGAAATCTTGCACAAATAGCATGTGTTTGTAAGGCAATGCAATACAGTGTATTGAGTGAAAGTGTATAAAGTGAAATGGGGCAACACAAGTATTCTATTCCCCAAATATTTATTGTGATTCATACGTACATACAGAATCAGCATGTGCTCTAAGGAGATTATTTTAAGAGAAATTTTCTGATGTTCATGTTCCGAATTGGATTTCAATTCATTGATTAGTAAGTAAAGTTTGTGAAATGGGAAGTGTTCTTGACAAGAAACTTAGAGAATCACATAACATTGGACATGCTATGGAAAAGTCTCCTAGAAAATCAGTTCTACATCTTTCTCACCAAACAGGAATTCCACTTGGCTGTGTTCATATAGCCACAAAGTTACTAAAGTTAAAGCCCTACAAAATTACTGTAGTGCACGAACTTAAACTGGGTGATCCTGCAGAAAGGTTGTGGTTTTGTGAATGGATTTTGAATAGGGTGAAAGAATTAGAAATTGACTGTAATCTAAATTTTCTTTTTGGAAGAATCATGGTTCTACCTAAGTGGGTATGTTAATTCACAAAATAACCATTACTAGAGTTCTGAAAAGCCTAACATAATACATGAGGAGCCCCATGTGAGGAGCATGATCAGAAGCTAGGAATGTGGTGCACTATTAGTAGTGAGAGAATAATAGACCGTATTTTTTCTCCCAGGAAATGACCCACAGTGAGAGGTGTGTGCAAAACATTTTGTGGCCCTTTTATGACCAATTAACTGAGAGAGAACATGCTTTCATGCCCTTTCAGCAGAACTCTACCATGGCACATCCAGCCAACTTCTCTTTACACAAGTTTCAAGTAACAACATATGGCCCCCTCATTCCACTGATTTAACTCCCTGCAATTTTTATTTCTGGAGGACATCAAAAGTGAAAGTATACAAAACCAATCCACACACATTAGATTAGATGAACTTAAATAAAATTCATCAAGAAATTGCTGACATTTCTCAGAGGAAACTACAAAGTGTACTGAGCAATTTTCTGAGCAGGGTGTAAGAAATGCTTGAACAACAAAGGGAGACATTTCCTTGCTTAATATATGAGTAATTTACTTTTATTTTTAAATGCTTATGTTATGTATGTTAGAAATAGTTTACGTGACAAACTTACGTACTGCACCTATGAACATGGGAAACAGCTTTGCTGGCTGCATGCCACAAAATGGGTTGCATGTTTACCCCATATTACAGGTTTAAGAGGTGTAAAGTTTAAACATTTTAATTAAACAATGAAAACTGACATTTTTACATTACTTTTCATTGGAGGCTTCCTTTAATTGTGCCTACTTCTATGCTGTAATGCCTGCTTGAGAATCTAGAAGGGTTGAATATTAGTCACAACTGAAATGTGTACCCTAAATGAAGTTTCACCATGGTTTTCCCTTTTCCAGAAAGTAAATATGAGAGAACATTCAGCTGTCTGAACCTTGGGCTTATGTGTGAATTAACTGCATAAAAATACAGTGTGTCCCACAACTGTATAATCTTAAGTACCTAAATACTTACTGTATGTGCACTTCAAAAAATATAAAAATTCAAACCATACAAGGGTAGTTTGATAAGTCTGTGACTTATGAGAAATTGCACATGAATCACAGGTTTCTTGCTTCAAAGTTGTATGTCTACATTCATAGAATATACAGGATGGGAGGGAAGTCATTACATTCCTTCTAATATGCGCTTCACAGGAGCATTACAAAAAAAATCTATTTTTTTTTCTTTGATCAGCCGATTTTGAAAAAATAAATGGTTTTTGTTCCAAATTGGATGTATTATTCCACAAGAATGTACAAAGGTAACAGTTTGTTACTTGTAAGATGCATAGAGTAACTTATTTCTGACATAGCTTCAGTAGTAATTATGGGACATCACACAGGGTTTTAAAATAATTAATCACTTAAACGATGTGAAGGAATACTCCCGAGCAGCTAACTCAACGTTGCATAGAAGTTGGTCAGGGAATTGACCTGGTTTCTGGATGTAAACAGGACGGTCACTTGCAGGGTGGAGTAACGTTTTGGCAGACACTTGTGATTGGCCCACACTCATACAGTAAACATGGTAGGAGACGGCAGGGTATGCATTTATGTTTTCAAGATGCATCACTATGGTGTTTATGTACTGAACTAGTGAAAGTGACACCCAGACAATCTGCAGTGTTGCCATCTTGTTTTCAAGGTAGGAAATGCTCAGAGACAAAAGTGTAAGATACAAAATGTGTTCCAAATACAGAGATCTACCACTGGTTTAAATTAATGTAATGACTTCCCTTCCACCTGGTATACTCATAAAACTAAACTATTTGAGCCTTTTGTCAAATATATGGGTTTAAAATTATACAATTTGTCATGTTAGTTAAAAGATATACCCTCTATAAATAAGTTTAAGGCATAACTACATAAATTCCTTAAAAAAGATCAGTTTTAATCAGTAAATGAATATTTAGAATATAATACAGCAAAAGTGTAAACTTATCACCTGAGTGTACTTAACAAAAATATACTTTTTTTATACTTGTTTCAGGTGATTGAGAACGCAAGATTCATCAACAAAGAAGGATCTTCAACTGGCCAAAATACCATTAAAATTGTTGAACTGTAATACTAGTTGTCGGTGTTTGTATACATATTCAATTTAACTGAGTTGTGATACATGATTGTACACATTGTCTTAATGCTTCCAAGTGTAAATAGTAAAAGTTATTTGTAATCTTCATATTGTAAATACATTACAGAGAGATTGTACATATTGTCTAATATTCTTTTAAATATTTTCACAATGCCTATAATTCTGTGTGAATTCCTATGGCTAATAAACTGAATTGAATTGAATCTATTCAGAGTATAATCCCAGAAATTTGTTGTCATCTGTTTCTTAGAGCATCGCTGGGAGCTATAAAACCTCAAGTCTTGTGTTACTTCAAGGAAATTGGAGAAAAGTGAATTTCTTATTCATATAAAGCACTATTTTTGTGTGGTAAGACAATGAAGGAAACGGAAGAAAAGCTGAAAAATTATTATGGGGACTCTGCTCCATTACATGGTATGGTTATTAGTGATTGAGAAAATTTTGATGTGGCCATTCAAGCACAAGAGATATTAAGCACCAGGATGCCTGTTGATGTTACAACAGAAGAAATGGTGAAGAAAGTTCATGATATTGTGATGGAAGACCAAGTGAAAATCTGTGAGATAGCCAAGACCCTACACATCTAAAGTGAATGGGTATGTAATATTCTGCATACAATTTTTGGGTATGAGAAACAAGTGGAACTGTGTGACCACTTAACAGGAATGTTTGAGCATGTTCCAGTGCAATCCAAATGAGGTTTTGCAGCAATATTACACTGTTGATGAAACTGGATCCAATACTTGAACCTGAGACAAGGCAACAATCCAAGCAGTGGATTTCCTTTGGCAAACATGCTCCAAAGAAAGTGAAAACCTTTTCGTCAGCAGGAAAAATCATGGCAGCCATCTTTTGGAATACCCAAGGCATGATATTGATCCGCTACCTGGAAAAGGGTAAAACAAACACAGACTCATACTATGCCACAATAATGGACCAATTTCACAAGGAATTGCTAAATAAAAGTTCCCATCTGGTAAAGAAAAAGATTTTCTTTCACCAGGATAATGCACTTGTGCACACGTCTGATGTTACCATTGCAAAATTTGTAGAATTTGGCCACAAACTGCTACCTCATCTACCATATTCTCCAAATTTGGGTTCAAACAACTTCCTCTTTGCAAAGCTGAAAAATTGTTTCGGAGGGAAGAAATTCACATCCAACGAGACATCATGGCAGACGCAAACTTCTGTTTTGCAGACTTTTAAAAATAATATTTTTGGAAGGATTTAAAAAATTGGAGAAACATTGAACAAGATGTATTGTGTTAAAAGGAGATTAGGTTGACAAACACGGTTGATTTTTTTGGAAAAATTACTTATTTTCTACAAAAAGTGACAGACTTATCAAATGACCCTTGTATGCAGCAAGATTGCATAACATCATCCATGCAATCCATGTGGTACAGTCAATATAGTCTGAAAGTTTGATTCCAAAAGACTGCTGACAGTAGCCTCATATATTCATAAATAACATAAAACATTCAGCACGGAATATTAATTATTAAGGAATGAGTAGCATTTCACACTCTTTCACTTCACTTATTCTAGCTGCTTACCTAGGAACATATTTTCACTGGCTGTCACCAGGGACATCAACTATGCATACCTTATTTAGAGCTTGGTCAGAAGACTAGAACCTCAAATTTATATCAGTAGAAGGATGAACTTATAGACTATGAATATTTTATTATGTGTTCACATTCAAATTCATAGAACTGCCTACGAATTTCTTCTCTCAAATCTTCAACTCCCTGTTGAACACCTTTCAATAATTATACATCCTTTTTAATGTAATGTTTCTCTTCCCAAAAATGATATGCCACAGTTTCTAAAATTGATTAACTGTTAGAACCAGACTTGATGCAAACAACATTTTGTGTCTCTCAAGTTAGTCCTGTGTTCATATCAGCTGAGAGGAACAAACCTAATATGCAGACTCATATATTATGTTTAGTAACTTAAAAAAAAAAAAAAAAATAATAATACTAATAATAATAATGATGAGTAGTAATAGTAATAATAGAAATAAATATATATGAAATATAAACCAAGTTGAAATGAAAATGGCATTACGAACTAGTTTGAGAATTTAATGCCATTCTGGCAGTTTGTCACAATAGCTCAATGGTTAGAGCAGCCGCCTGGTAAGCGGAAGGTCTGTGGTTCAAATCCCAGTTGTGGCATTGAATTTTTAAGTTCCAGTTCTAACTATTATTTTAATTTTTATGTAAAGAACAATTTTTATTTAGCGCAAATTAATATGGTTATCCGTAGCATATACTATAACTTTTGACAACAAAATGATGAATTAATGTTATCTGACTGCAAAATTCCAACATTTGCCCCACCCCCCTGGAAAAAAGTCTGCTGACGTTCAGGCCCCTCCCTATCCTTTACCACAGGCTCATTTGGCTATGGTCGCTAGGACTTGAATTTGCATATTCAGCTTTGAATGGAGTGAGTGAATGAGTGAGTGAGTGAGTGAGTGAGTGAGTGAGTGAGTGAGTGAGTGAGTGAGTGAGTGAGTGAGTGAGTGAGTGAGTGAGTGAGTGAGTGAGTGAGTGAGGTTTAAGGGCCTGTCAACAACAAGGTCATTTGGGCCCGCTTTGAATGGATGGCCAGTACATTATATCTTGCTTTAATGAGCACAGCTATTCGAGTCGCTTGCCTCAAGGTGCCCCTGAAAGACATATAAAAACCAGTTTATGAATTAGAGAAAGATGGGCGTAAGTAGCAACATAATTTGGACAGTAGAGAGTTAAGACAAAACTCACGTTAATCACCATCATGTTCACTATTATGAATAGGTGTAAAATCTGGGTCCCCATCACAGGAAATCCTCTCTGTCAATAATTTTCTTTATTTCCCTTCACAAACCTAAACCGAATTTCTAACAATCATTTATAAAAGGTGTATTGCTTTAAAGAAGGCAACGTAGGATTATTATTGACAGAATTTAAGACTGTCTAATGTTAGCTTCATTATTAAAAAAAACTTTTGCACTTTCCTACAAATAGCACATTTGGTAAAGTCATCTGCTTTATCTAATTCTGCTTGATGTCTGTTATCTTTCTTCTTTGGAGTTTATAGTAATCCCATTTCCTTTAGTTTCCTATGTGAACATGCAACATTCAAGTATAATCAACGGTTAAACAGTTGGACTCCCTGCATTAGTTTGTTAAAAACATTCAATACAACTGCTTTCTCATAGCTTTTAATGTCTTGCCTTTAGAATGCTTTATTATGTCAACCTTTATTGTTACTCACCAACAAACCACACTTATAAGGGCCCAAATGACCCCAAGAATTGTCATGTCATTGCATAAATGTTTTGCTGAATGCAGTCAATTTGAATAAAGACAATCCATTACATGAGAAAGTTCCAGTGATAACATGTACTTTATTAATTAAGGCTTCACGGGTGATCAACCGTGTGAGGTTTAAAAACATTGAGCTTTCGGCCATTGCAGACTCCATGGCCTTCATCATTGTATCAGCAGGGGTTCTGTGAGTCGTGTTTGGCACTCATATTGTGGTTCAGCGAAGCGAAACAGGTGACATAATGTGCCTCCTTACTTGTGCTTGTGACAATGTATCACCTTGTGTTAAAGCATGTGTTCCTTGTGAAACAATATTGGATTAGTGGTTCCTCTAAAACCTGCCATCAAAAGTTTTGAAGCAGCTTGGTGGACGACAAAAACAGTCAAAACATTGCATACAAAGTTACTGAGAAAGCTGGAGAACAGTGGAACAGTTCTGGATTGACATGACAAAGGATGTCTGCATAATTAGGCCTATTTGGAACAGTTTAAAAAATTTCTGAACCAATTAGATGATTAGGAACTGCAACATGGCTGATACCAACAAAACAGCACAACACTCTTGAATAAACATGACTGATTTTTACCTTAGAGTGTCATTTCATAAGAATTATGGTCCCCAAGATGACTGAGTTTGATTCCTTCTGACGTTTTTCTATGAAGTAACATTAAACAAAAGGTCCACAGAAATAAACCACACACCTTTGATGACTTATGGCAGAATACCCACCATGAAATCCAGACAGTGGCAACTAAGGTTCTAGCATCCACATTCACCAACTTGCAACATTGTATTGAACTGTGTTTAAAAGTTAAGGGAGGTTATTTCCAGCATTTCTTGTAATATACCTTCACTTCTCACAGATACAGCTATGCCAAGTTTAAATTTTGCTTCATTTCATCTCCATTTATGAGTTTTACACATTTTCTGTGGTCCCTTTTGAGTGGAACACCCAATAGAGTAGCCATGTTTATCACCTCACCATGAATAGGAATGAACGACACCACATAGAATTAAATAGAAACTACAGCCTTCTTTAGCTTTTACGACTCGTATTATTTACCACTGTAAAAAATGAGAACACCAGTTACACTTTATCACACTCTATTTCTCTTAAGTGATTAACGTAGTGCTAACATTACACTTACATCACCATTGTACACACTCAGAACATATACAACAGATCCGTCCAGTCTTATCACAACTCAACTGTCGTTACTGAATCACAACTCACACTGTACCGCACTTGGCACTGTTCACCATCACTATCCACTGAAGACTAAGTAACTTTCTAACTGTTTAACTGGGTGCTCAGCAGCCCCTTATATAGGTATTGTACACAATGAGAGGTGTTCTGGAAATAAGAAGCTTCTCCAAAGTGAATATTCCCAAGTGGTACAAGACAAAGACTCTGGATCAAAAAAGGCACACAATAGTGATTGTTTTTGAGAAACCTATTGTTCTGTTAAGGGGACCAGTCATTACCACAGGTAGGCACTAAGGTATGTACCCTGGTGTCGTTAATTAGCCATGATGACACTATTGCATATTAATCAAAATTTCAAACTATGTTTGATTAACATGCTTCATAAAAATTCAGAAATAATTGTGCATATTTTAAATATATATTATGGTGTGCTCTGGTTTCCATGTATCATGGGCTATGGTTTAAAAACTTAGTAAAATCCCTTGGTTTACAGATTGCATCAATGATCAGGAAAGGTAAATTGACCCCAACTCTGCCATAGTGGTCCCAAGCCCAATTGAGAAAGGAGGAGGGGGAGGAATAACACCTCACAAGATAAAACCTTGGTTCAGCACCATGATAGCACCATGTGAGGACCCCTAGCTAGGGTTACGGTGAAGACCCCAACGGTGGATGCGGCAGAGTAGGAAACCTATGATATAGCGCAGAAGGTGGAAGAGGCAACCCTTGCTCTCTTGGGTCTGAAGGAGAACCACTGCCTTGTGGTGAAGAGGGATCCTCAAGGGCTAAGGGAGTAAACCCCAACAGAAAATCAGGGGGGACCAGACTCTAAAGCTGTGGTGAAAGCAACTGGTCTAGGGGACAGAAACCCCGAAAAGAAATGACCCGGTCCTCCAGGTTGGGGGTTGGAGGAAGGGTTAACAACCCCTCCCCATAAAAAAAAACTTGTTCAGAAACCAATCATCAAGCCTCGGAATCTGGATGGATCTTACCGGCAACGACCTAAGCACAAAACGGACTATGAGTTGGGTACTTGGAATGTTAGATCACTAATGAAAGCAGGAGCATTAAAAGATTTGTTACTGCACATAATGACATACAATATCAACATAACTGCTATTCAAGAAACTAGATGATCTGGCCAGCTAATATGGGATACAAGAAGCCACACAATATTGAGTAGTGGAAGACAAAAACAGAGGGAAGGTGGGGTGGCATTCATAGTGAAGAAAACATGAAGTCATGCATACTGGGGTTTGAACCTATCAACAACAGAATATGTACTTTAAGAATAAAAACACTGTTTTCTAACTAGCTATCATCAATATGGAAGAGAAGGAGGATGGGATCAAAGACGAATTCCACCAAAAACTGGAACAAGTATATGATAAGCTCCCATCAAATGATATAAAAATGATAGTTGGAGATGCTAGTGCTAAAGTCGGGAAGGAAGAAATCTACAAAAGAACCATTGGAAGTCATAGCTTACATGATGAAACCAACAACAATGGAACAAGGCTTATTGATCTTGCAGTTAGAAAGAATACGCGAATAAGCTCAACACTATTCCCACACAAGTATATCCATAAAGCAACGAGGACATCACCCGACCAAAAACCATAAACCAAATAGATCACATAGTAATTGATACCAGATGCGCATCAAGTATCATGGATGTAAGATCCTTCCGAGGAGCATGTCGTGGGACAGACCATTTTCTGGTCAAGACAACCTTCAAAGCTCGGATAAAGAAAGCATTAAATAGATCAAACGCGAAAACAATACCGCTTGATGTTCATAAACTCCAGGATGCTGAGGTAAGGAAAGTATACCAAGGAGAAATTAAAATTATTTTGTTGTTTAACAACACTGTCAATTGGCAGGATCACATCAGTGTTGCCGGTGTGCCGAAATTTCGTCCCGCAGGAGTTCTTTTACATGCCAGTAAATCTACTGACATAGAGCTGTCGTTTTTAAGCACACTTAAAAACCATCGGCCTGGGCCGGGTTTGAACCCACGACCTTGGGATCAGTAGGCCAGCATCTAACCAACTGAGCCACCCAGACCAACATATACCAAGGAGGGGTGGCAAAGAAACTGAATAACGTAGAACCACAAATAGGAGATAGAGATGCAAATAAAATTGAAGAGTACTGGCAGAAAATTAAGCCAGGAATGTTAGAAACAGCTAAGGAAGTGATAGGAGAAAGACAGAAGAAGGAAGGGAATGTTTGGTTTGATGATGAATGCCTGGAAGGCATCCAAAAACAGAATGAAACTTACAAACAGTACTTAGCCAGACCAACTAGGCAGAGAAAGGAGGAATATGAAGAACTAAGAAGAAGAGCTAATAGAACACGTCAGAGGAAGAAAACAGCTGCTCTAAAGGAAGAAATTAATGCGATTCAACAGGATTTTAAAGATGGTAACATCAAATTTGCATATCAGAAAATAAAAAATACTAAAGAAGGATTTATAGCCAATACAAATCTTTGTTATGATGAAGATGGCAACATAATAGGGGACAAATTTAAAATAACACAGAGATAGAAAAGAGGTCTTTGAGAAACTGTTGAATCCAGAGACAACAAAGGTAACAGAAGTAAATGAAGAAAATCTTGAAGAGACACAGATAAATAATAATCAGGCATAGGAGCCCAACCTAAAAGAAGTTGAAGAGATTATAAAACAGATGAAAAAGTTCAGAGCCCCTGGAGTGGATACCATCCCAAATGAATTGATAAAATATGGCAATATTGAGGTACAAGTACATAAACTGATTCAAGAAGTATGGGATAAAGAATATATGCCTGATGCATGGAAAACTAGTGTCATAGTACCCATTTATAAAAAAGTGAACAAACTAGACTGCAGGAACTATAGAGCCATCTCACTGTTATGTACAAGCTATAAGATATTCACGCGGATACTACAAAATAAACTGGAACCATATGTTGAGGGAATATGAGGAGAATACCAAGGTGGTTTTAGAGCCAGACGAGCAACCACAGACCAAATATTTATAGTTAGATTACTGATGGAAAAGATGTCGGAAAACGATTTGGATCTAACACAAATATTTGTCGATTTCAAAGAAGTATACGATAGTATAGATAGGAGTAAAATGTTTGAGATCCTGTTATATTTCAACATTCCTGTGAAACTGGTAACATTAATTCGACTAACAATGATGCAGACCATTGCCAAAGTCAAAGTACAGACCGGGATAACAGACCCGTTTAGCGTCAACATGAGGGCTGAAACAGGGGGACGGGCTGGCACCAACCCTGTTTAACATAGCACTTGAGTACATAATCAGGAAACTATCAGTCCAGAGGAACACCACATTGGAGTACAAGATGGTTCAGCTTGTGGGATATGCGGACGATATCAACATAGTGGCACAGTCCTATGCAAGAGCAAACGAAACCTTCCATAAATTAAGAGATGCAGCTGAGGGGATAGGGTTACAAATAAACACACAAAAAACAAAAGTTATGATCAATACAGTAAATCAGGAAGCCTAATCAGTTTAAAATCGGGTCATTAGAGTTAGAAATAGTTAATCAGCTTAAATATTTGGGATGCTGGATAACAGAAGATAATAACAAAATTTGTGAAATAAAGAGAAAGATACATGCCGCCAATGGAGTTTACACACCGCTATCTATAATTATCAAGTCAAGAAACATACATCGTCAGAAATCAGACCAATAATGACATATGGCAGCAAGACCTGGACCATGAATAAATGAGCCACTAATTTAATCTACGCTTTCGAAAGAAGGATCTTAAGAAGAATATATGGCCCACTCTAAGATAAAGGTGTGTGGAGAATACGCTACAATAATGAACTATATAATCTATACAAAGACAAGTTAACCACCATCATCAGATGTCATAGACTTCAATGGGCTAGGCACATCATGAGGATGGGAGATAATAGAATACCCAAGAAAATACTAAATAGCCAGATCGAAGGTAGAAGGCCTATAGGAAGACCCAGGGATCGCTGGATCGATACTGTGGCAAGTGATGCTAAAATCCTACTCCAAACCAGGCAGTGGTCATCAGTTGCCAAAGACAGAGCCAGATGGAGGTGGATGATTACGGAGGTTATGGTTTGATCCCAAACTGCTACGCCATAGAAGAAGAAGAAATTGCCCCCACTCTACTTGTCTTTTGCCTTTAACTATTCAGTTACCTATCCAATGAGGTGTCTTACTTATATGCAACCACTAATTACTTTCACACTGGCTGCACCTTGCTATTTGCATGGCCTGTCACAACAATCTACAAACTCAGCACATTTGTTGCAATGCTCTTGCTGCATCTAACTCATGTTTCTACAGTTGGATGGTTACAATAGTGGTGTGAGGAAGTGGTAAATGATTTAGTCAGAATAAAGTAAAATAAAACATGGACTAGGCCACATCATGAGAACAAGTATGGCATGTGATGCTTGAGCAGCGGCTCAGAGACAGAGGGGAAGAGGCCTGCCTGTCCAAGTCAGTTAGAGAGGGGGAATACATGACCAGATGAGTTATCCCTTGCTGTACTATAATTAATGTCATATGTTTACATCAAGTTGGGTTCTAAGAGTGGAGAGATTATAGGTAAGCAGCTACAATATGTATAGTAAGCATGTTCAGTGTATCTCATTTCTTAATTAATATTTGGAAACTGCTTTACTGACATCAGATTCTAGCTTTAACCATCAGGGCTGCTCAGACATAAAAATACATGATACTGTACTTGAATTCATACAACTTTACCATTCTTTCTTTCAGACAAGCAACACACAGCTGGTGGGAATAGGGAAATATGTTGGGGCTAAAACTTCCAACTGTGGTGATTAATATTAGGACTGAGTCTCAAAATCATATTACTTGTGATGTACCACTCTGATGAATCTCTAATCTCAAATCATGTTGTTAGTATATGCACATTTTTTATGGTTCAATTTTAACTACAGTAAATATATTTAAGGTACACAATTATATGAATCTTGTAGAGTGCCTTTCCCTCACACCTCAGTCAGTGCTTGGCAGCTTGCTAACCGCCTGTCTTGACTCACTCTACTGCTGAAAGTGGTATAATATTCCTGCAACTGCTTCCTGTTCTTATAGTTATTATAATTACAATGGTAATAAGTTGGGCCTGGAATTTCATACCCTAAAAAGCTATGAAATATGCATGCAAATATGCTCTAAAAACTTGAAGATATGTCAATAAATATGCACTTAAAATATATTTTATGCAAATATATTCTGAATAAACTTCAAAATATGCCAATAAGTATTCACTTATATACTTTATGCCTGTAATATTCTTCACTATAAATCAAGTGCTGGTCGAGAAGACTGCATAAGCAGCTAGGAGGTACTGGCACACTGACCACATCCCACCTCCAGTACTGCACCTCACTCATGATGTCTGTGGTGGGCAGAGGTGGGGAATGCAGCAGTTGGGCGGTAGACCTTGGACTAGATGGGCTGTTGTGCCATGGGGCTACGTTTTATAAACAAAGGGAGATAAAATTGAACTTACTGCTGAGAGAAGCTCTGATTCACTGTCAAAAAGTGATGAATTGCAGTTCGCAACAGCCATATGACACCGGTTTTCAAACTTGAAAGATGCCTGTTATCTCTGAAGATGAATTTGTATCTTGAGAAACTTCTCTCTACATCATAGGATGATACTGGTGCATACTTAGATGAAGCTAACTGGTTTGCAGTAAAAGGCAATTCATGTACGTTAATTGTAGTGTTTTCATTTACACTGTATCCAATTTTACATATCTGTTCAGAGGTAATCTTTAGTATTTCCCCTTTACTACCGGAAACAGAATTTAAGTTGGATGCTGTTTCTTGAAATGCTTTAAGTGCTTCAATCAACACTAGGCCTGATGTTTCTAAGGAGATAGGTAGCCTGGAAAGGCACAAGAAAAAAACAGATTAGCTTCCAATTCACTATTAAACAACAAATTCTGGGGTATAATAATGGATGTAGCATCACTAGGGTCTAAGGAGTTAACAATCTCTTTTACTGACTGTAGATACTTTGCATACTAGAAGGCAGTATCATCCCATGTTTCCCGTTTTGTTAATATCGGCTCAGAAGAAAGTGGAGCTGATGGTGCTAAGAGCCTAAATAACTAAACTCTCGATGGGGCTTCCAAAAAAACGGCAGAGTCTGAAGATAGATTTATTACAAATGTAATAGTTGGTGCCCTT
Source organism: Tenodera sinensis (assembly GCA_030765045.1). Classification (NCBI taxonomy): domain Eukaryota; kingdom Metazoa; phylum Arthropoda; class Insecta; order Mantodea; family Mantidae; genus Tenodera; species Tenodera sinensis. The sequence continues at coordinate 246,466,287 of CM060964.1, read as the reverse complement.
AACAAGGAGGAACCAACAGGAATACTCCAAGCTGCTGTCTCACGTGATAGGTAAGTCGACAATGTTGCGTTGAGGTTGGTCAGGGAATTGGCCTAGTTTGTGAATGTAAACAGGCCAAGCACTTTTGCATGTATATCACTGATAGAGCATTTGACCTATTAAATTAGGGAAAATAGCCTCGGTAGTAATTATGGGACATCACACCGGGTTATGAAATAATTAATTTGCTACCGTGCACACTGCTGACGAATAAAATCATCCTATCATACTTAATTCCATTTGGCCTTAGTAATTTACAGATTAAATTATTGTTACACTGTGACCTCCAAATTTATTACATTAAAAATATGACACCTAATTATTTGGGTTTCCATAGATGAAATGGCTTTCGTTGGGAGATAATACTTGTGATTGGCCCCTACACTCCACAGTAAACATGGAAGGACAAGGCAGGGTATGAATTTGTTTTTAAAACACACTGTTATGCTGCTTTATTATGTACTGAGCTAGGGAAAGTGACCACCCACACAATGTGCAATGTTGCCAGGTTGTTTTCAATAAAACTAAAATATCTCCGTAGGAAATGGTCAAACAGAAACGTAAGATACAAAATGTGTTCCAAATACCTAGATCTACCACTGGTTTAAATTAATGTAATAACTTCCCTTCCACCCGGTATATATGTACATAAAAATCCTTTGTGATAATGTGTAATCATTTTGAGGCATTACCAAAAACTGTCCAATCACCACTAACACTTATAACTTAATTAGCACTGTGGACAATGACATTGGTAAAACTGCTGTTCACCGACATCATGCTGTTGCAAGCTACAAACACAATGCATTGTGTGTGGGCAATGGGAGTCTTAAGTGTAACTGCTGACATGCAATCTGCCATGTGGTGGCTGCAGTGTGAGGGAAAAGCACTGTACACATTGCAGGTCATGAAACACCTGCTGTACCCAATTTGCAAACCTTACTTAGAAACCACACCTTTTATGTTTCGTTTACAAGACAAAACAATACTTTATTTACAAGTTAAAAAAATGGCTACTAAAAATTAATAATTATCACATTTTTATAGTATCAGATTAGTAAACTAACAAATTTGTTTTTAAATAATTAATTTACAATGAAAATGTTTCCCTGCATTCACTATTAAAGAAAGAAAAAAACTGGTAGAGTAAATTCTTTATTCACTGAAGGATATGCTTATTCTGATCATTTAAACATCCAGCATCAATGTCACACATCTTTTACAATTGAAAACATAAAAAGCTAAAGGGATAGAAGATATTTTTGTGTTCAATTTTAGGAATAGAGCAGCCATTGATAATGGTTCATCTATCTTAATGCCTGAAGCAAGCCATAAACCAGTTCATATAGACTTAATGTGTTATGCTCAATAAGAGTTTAAATAAAGTTTGTTTATGTGTTTCAAATAATTGAAATTGGTACAAAATTAAAGATGATTTATATTGACAGCCTCCTAAAAATGTATGCATTAACTTAAAGCAAAATGTTATACATATGAAATTTCAATGCTTTATATAAGAACAATTCAGTGCACATGGTCTAACTTTCCAACCTTAGTCTACATGGTCACTGTGAAAGAACAATTACCAGGCATTTAAAGAAAATTTATTCACACATTTCAAATTTAGTTGAATTTAACTCAAAATTATGGCTATACTGTATGCAAAGATTTCTAAAAATGTATATATAGAGTTGACATTTTGTTTCTAAGATATGAAGAAAGTCAGTTAAAATTTTCAAAACTGGTCTAAACTGGCTTAAAATTAATGATAGTTTATATGAGGAGTCCATAAAAAGTTTTTTTTTATTATTATTATTGCTGTTATTATTGTCATCGTCATCGTCATTGTCGTTATTATTATTATTTTCAAAATATTCATAATCACAACTTCACCAATGCTACCATATTTCCACCACAAAATGAACACCCTGAAATTTAATGCCATGAATACATGTATGATCTACTTGAATAAAAAAAGGGAATTTGGAAATACTGTTTTAATGAAACCTCTTCATTGTTTCTAATTTACAAAGTTTAAACTTTGGCTTGCGAAATGATTTCTTATATCTCCAGTCACCTTTGTCTTCACCTAGTTCCTTCTCTTAAATTCATATCAGAAAAAATCTACTTTTACCTTGTAACACAAAATAAAGAATTGAAATAATAAAGACAAACTGAGAATATTTACTGACTGTACATTAATAAATTGTGACCAATTGCCATAAGATTACATCCTTTGCAGCAGCAGCTATTTAGCAAGAAGGAAATCTACATTGCCATAATTACAAAATGGTTTGTTATATAATATATTATGTAACTCACAGCAGAAGCACCGAACTTTGTCTACTTATTTAAGCTAGAAACTCAGAGGAAGAAGCTGGTGTTCAGTTAGACCCAATGCTTGGAAACAGGTAGTTACCTGTTATAAGAAAAAAGGAGAAGTAGGTAAGATGTTGGACCCAAAAGCATAAGAATTATTATACACAGTGCTGATGGAATTTGGATAAGATCAGCAAGGACTGATTGGCAAAGGTAACATAAATATTGGCAACTGAAAAAATGTCAAGGACTAATTGGCAGAGGGTACACAATGGTAGCAGAAAAACTGTTATGTTTTATATATTATCTTTGCTAACCAAAAGAAAGTACAAAACTGTAATTGTATAATGCGCCTACTAATTCTGGTCAGAACAAAGAGGCTATAGTACCTTGTTGAAAGACAGTTATGCAAGCTACTGAATTGCAAGAACTGTAAACAATAAAGCAAAATAAAATGCTGGTATACCAAAAATAAAAAATACCTAATGTTACTACACAAACTTATAGCTGGTTCACAACAACTGAGAATGATAACCAGAACCAGAACAACAAAGTTAAAATATATGATAGTGAGAGTATTCACAACAAAAAGCTTTCCTAAAACCCAAGAAAGTTTCTTTGGTCAAGTTTTAAATGTCTTGCTCTTGTTTCTGGGCATGACATATTAAATTCATATTATGCATGTTAGTCTTTTCAGTGGAAAAATTATTCAAGGTAGCCATGACCTGAAATGGCTGCCAGAGCTGTCTCTAATTGCAAGCTGGGTTAATCAAACTGGAAGAATTTTCAGCAAATGTGTTTCCTGACCACAAATCCTGACTTCCTCAGATCCATTGAGCATTGGTTCTCCTATTAAAAGCATCATCTGTAGTTTGTTTATATGCAACTAAACACTGGCTATTGCCACAAAAAACAACAAAAACTACAGGGAACAAACAATTTTTTTAATGGTTGAAATGATACTCAAATGAGCCCTGGTGTCGATAGGGCAGAGATTACTTGACATGCATCTTTTCAGGATAAGGAAAAACCTTATTTGGGTAATTCACCCTAAGCAAGTTTCTTACTTGGGACCTCTTGAATGTGAGGCAGACAGCTACTCCCACACCACAGAGGTAGGCTAAAGAATTTTAATGTACGCTACTAATAAATTAATGATGCTTGGTAAGACTATAGCAATACAAAACAGTATTGGATCTGTATTTAGAAACACTTTACCTATCAAATTTTGACATTAGGGAACCTGTATTATGTTGGCTGAATTGGAAGCAGCAGAAAAAATACTGTTGCATCAACTTGAAACAAATGACATCCCAATGCACAAAATCGACTTTCCACTTTGCTATCGACAAGATCTACATGTGTTCCTGTTCTTATTAATGGGGTATTGTGAACCAAAATGTTGTATGCTGTTTTACTTTTTGTTCTTGTTTCTATTCTCATTTCCATTCTCTGTTATTGTCAACGTACCTATACTCAACATTGTTTCTAACATTCTTATTCAAAACAGATAAATAGAGTTACTTATTATTTCATATCAAAACAAAACTACATAGATCAATATATACCCATCCTATTAGAAAGCAACAGCAAAGTAAATAAAAATAGTGCAACATAAATACACCCAGAAAAAAGTGCATATTCTAAAACACTAATCTCTACTCACAGTCAGATATGCACATTTGATGCAGCGTACAGATATTTCAAGAACTTATTAATGTTTAAAGGAACTAAATAGAAGTTTAATTTAAAAGTGGTTGCAAAGTTGCTGATTAAAGTTAATATTTGCTAGCACCCTTTTAATTAATCCCAAAAGCTAAAGAAAGCATTTTTTAGAAAAAGGTGTATGTGTGTCTATGGGGTGTGCATGCAGGTGTATGTGTGTCTGTGGGGTGCACATGCAGGTGCATGTGTGCGTGTGTGCATGTATTGGTATTTAAGTTCAGTGTCTTCCAAGAATGCGACATGAAGATTTTCAAGGAAATCCCCTCCACCCCAGACTACCCTACAGATGGAACATTTTTCGAAAATGTTGATCTTATCGAAAATGGCTCTGTGATTTTGACTAAAATACCATATGTTTAAGATATTTTCAGGACAAATGAAACATACTTCTGCCCTCAAAGTGCTCCTCATTCTGGATAACTTTTGTGTAATTGGTAAACAGATAGACAAAATCTTACTATAGCAGGTAGTACTATGTAGGTCTTGTTAAAACACAAAAGTTATATCAAATACATTTTTGGAGTGAAACTTTCCAAGATACTCCTTGTTATTTGTATACATTTTGCAATACTTTTCTCAAATGGGAAGTTGTTACTCATTTTTTTATCTCTTGGCCATGCCAGTTCTGTATGACTATCACTTAAAGCTTACTTGTATTCCCATATTACCCTTGCACCTACAAGAAAATTAGCAATATGATAATTTCTGCAAATGTTTCTCTGTTAACATGAAGTAAAGGAATAAGTGTTTGTAAGAATAGTTTGTACAAGAGTAGAGAAAGTCATGTGTGTGCAACACATCTGATTTCTTAATTAAGTTTTGTTTAAGGCAAAGCACATGTGAAAATAAAAAGAATTCACATTTGTCTTCTCATTGTTTTGTTCTTTTTAACATATATCCAAAATATAAAACATATAGTACAAAGGAACTTTAAATGACCTATGTCAAACCATTGTTGAGATATTTTTATACATTAATTCACTTTTTGGTTTGATAATATGAAATGCTCCTTGGACCTTACAGTTTGTTGTATTGCTACCAAATTTTTAAATTGAGCTTAGCATACAAATATAAAGACTGCTTCCATAGGGCAGTGGTAGTGCGTCTGCCTCTGGTGCGGAGGACCCAGGTTCATTCCCTGGTACTGGCATGGGTATTTTTCCTCCACTGGGAGGTCTGGTACGGTGTGCACTCAGCATCATTAGGTCCCAGAGGGGCCAACTGAGGAGTTACTTGAAGTAGCGACCCCAGGTTGTGAAGGCCACATAACTGGCCAGGAGAGCTCGGGATGCTGATCACATCCCACCCTCCAGTACTGCACCCCACTCATGATGCCTGTAATGGGCAGAGGTGGGGGACGCAGCAACCGTGTGGCAAGCCTTGGCCCTTCATGGGCTGTTGCACTGGGGGTTTATACAAATATAAAGAAATTGTTTTACCGGCATTTCTTAATTTTAATTAGTTTACAATAAAATAAAATGTTCATGTTATTGAATTTTTTAACTTTTTAAATTTGAGTTATGGAAAATAATTAATTTCAGCTGAACTATTTTATATTGTTTTAACTAGTACACAACAAATTTTAAATCCATTATTCCTGAAGCTCTCATGAAAATTTCAAAAAAATAAGTCATGAACTGTGGTCCAAGGGACATTTTGAGAAGGGAAAGATGCTGAAAAAAAGGAATTGGGAAAACTGGAATTTGAACACATTGCTTTACCTAAATGGTACTGGAACGATAAACTCTTTTAGAGCCATGAGCTGATCTGCTTGTATTTCTGAAGTTGGCTGTAGAAGCCTGCCACCCATCACTGGTGTAAAGTGCCACAGGTTTTTATGTTGAAAATTGTTGCTGTGGAAAACTTGTGTATAAGTAACTGACCGGTGGATAAAGCAGTGAAACTGTTTTTAAACCAAGACCCCTTTAGTACTATCTCCATCTGTAATATCAACAGTGTAGACAACCTCTAAATGGCTTCTAAATTTAGCATTAATAGTGCAGATTTTTTAAAGAATATTTTATTTCCATGTCTTGCTTAAAAATTCATTATTAAAAATATACATAAAATAGTATGATCTATATATAAGGCCTGTTTTTAAAGAACCGTTTAAATATTTTGCATCTGCATGCAGCGCGATTTTGAGCATGCACAATCACTTGCTCCGTTCATTAGGAAGCCAAACTTAGCTGTGACTGATAATCACTTTTAGTTAGGGAATGTTCAAAACAAGTGAGCTACCCACCGACTGTGAAGTCAAATCAGTGATGCGTTTTTCAATACAAGAAATGCTATGCCAACAAACATTTAATTGGCAATTATGTGAGGTTTATGGGGGAGCAATGAGTGACAATGCCCGAGCACAAACAGCTAAACAAACTCAAGATTTTATCACATCATTTGGTTGGGAACAATTTCACCACCCTCCAGTCCGTGCAATTCGAATTTGGCACCAAGCGGTTTACATATGATTCATCTGAAGAAACTGGCCCTTATGACCTGGTTGCCGACGGGCCCTTAAACATAACTCACTCACTCTGAAGAAACTCTTGGTGGAAAACATTTCAACGATGATGATGATGATGATGATGATGATGATGATGATGATGATGATGATGAGGAGGAGGAGGAGGAGGAGGAGGAGGAGGAGGAGGAGGATGTGAGACAAGTGTGAGACATGCGGAGACTTGGCTTTCATCACAGGTGGCATCATTCTTTGATGCAGGCATACAGAAACTGGTTTTCTGTTATGACAGGTGGGTGCCTGAATAATGGCGGTGACTATATGGAGAAGTAGCATAAGGTGTAAGGTAATGAATGATAACAAAGTATTTGGAAAATAATGTTCTGTTATTTTTTAAAAAATTAACGGTACTTACAGAGGTATTTTTTAGAGGTGGCGTGTGTCGTAATGTTGCGCAGTAGTTCATGGTCGAGTCCACTTGTCTATTGCAAGATAAAAGGGGTGTCTGGTTAGTATCTCTTCGACTTCTAGCCCACTAGCCAGCAGGCTGCTGGTGGAAACTTACCCCCACCATCACTTTGCGTGATGCTCGGATATGCGTGAGTGACAAGGTCACGCGCCACCTCTAAAAAATACCTCTGTACTTTAAAAATATGCCTCATAAAATGAAAGAAGGTGCCGAAATATGGTTTAGGTACATTTTTGTAGATACTCAGGAATAAACTGAAGTAAACACTTGTCATTTCAGAGTCTTGACATACTATAATTATTGCAAAATATCCTGCTGAAATACAAATGTATTGTTGCCAACAGCTGTTATTAATCTTTCTCCAGTATGAAATTAACACTATTAATAATAATTAACAAAGCTAAGCAGGGGGAGCATACCTGGAATGACGTTAAAAAAATTGACACCACTATCTGATAAAAACCCATTGACAGTTACCTCACACCAATCAAAATATTTTAAGAGTTTTTCATGATCTATGCCTGCTGCAAAAACCTCCTGAGAGCCTCTTGCCATTTTTCACAGGAAATGCACTGCATACAAACACAGACTCATACATTTATGCTGTAGAAAAAGAAGTACCTACTCTAAATAAATTACTTGTAACAGCTAAAAAGCAAATTGGTTTTAAAGGAAGTTGTATAAGTCTCTGTGAAATGGTGAAAAACTGGTTTGAGATTTAAGAAATGTAAAAATACAAGGCTGATTCTAATGGAAAAAAATGATGTACGAGGGTAGATCCACAAGTTCCCAGCTTTCTGGGTATATAAAGACAAAAACTATATTTCAGTTTTTAATCCTCCCTATAAAATAGAAGTCTTGTCTGCAAAATGGGCATAAACAGCATCCATCACTTCTTCATTACACTTAAATTTCCTCCCTTGAGTTCTGAGAAGAGGAAATTGTCACTAGGTACTAGATCTGGGCTGTAGGTTGGATGGTTGATCTCCTTGAAGTCACATTTTCTCACAGCTTCTTTTGTAACAAGAGCTGTGTGCACAGGCACACCTTTTTTCGCCTTTTCTCTCTGATGCAAGCATGTAATTTGTGCAGTAGGCCAGCATAGTACACCCCAATTCCTGTGGTGTTACTCCCCTTGAAGTCAATGAGGAGTATTCCTTCACAGTGCTAAAGGATGGTGGCCATGATCTTCTTGGCTGACTGAGTGACCTTGGCCTTAAGAGGTGGTGCTTTTGAACTGAGGGATGGAAGAAGTCTAGGCATCCATCCTGCACTAACCTTATTCATATATAAATGTTAATGAATAATTCAAAGGAGTATTGTTTTAGAAAGGGCCAACCTTGCTGCTATTTTTGTGACTTTGAACCACCAGTCTTCCACAATTTCTCCTTCCACAAGAGCAATGATTTCAGGAATGAGTACCTCCAAGGGCTAACTTGCATGTTCTTTGTCTTCAATGCTTTCTCAACCCATTTGAAAAAAGTTTGGCCAATTATTTTATGTCAGAATATGAGCAGGATGCTTTCCTATATACACAGTCCATTTGCTGTTTTAATTTCATTTGGGTAAGCCCTTCTTTTGTGAAGAACTTAATATCAACTCGATACTCAAGTTTGAACATACCAGAATCTTCTACACATAGCCTTGTTTATGTAACTATAGCTGAGCAACTGAAGAAAGCAGAGCAGAAATTACAGCTGCAATTATTTACTTAACAGATAAGAAATGACACCACAACGGGACTTTGTGCAGTTATAATTCTTATTAGTGGGACTGGAAATTTATGGGCCTATCCTTGTACTTATGTGGAAAAGATGCTATTTAAGGACAATGGGGCAGAACAAGAAATTTTATGATAAAATAAAGCTGGTGACTTTGACAAAACCTGGATTCACCCTCACTACTCAGTAAGTGTTGGCAGAGTGGCTGTAAATTTGGAGTGATGAAGAACCAAAGTGCAGGACAGCAGTTTATTATTGGTCATGGTGGAAAAAATGGCTCTATTAATGCAAGTTTAATTTTCTAAGCCAAATAGAAAATTGAAGATTGTCATGAGATGAATTATGAGAATTTTCTTAAATGGACAAAGGATAAAATTGTTACTTAATCTGCCAGCTAATGGCCTGATTATCAAGGACAACACACCTTACCACAGTGTCATGGAATTTAAGCTGCCAATAAGTCACACAATAAGGCAATTAAAAACTGGCTAACAAAAAATGGAATAGGTTATGAGGATTCCATGATGGAAGCAGAGCTACTAGAATTTGGCAAAAATTCATAAGCCTTCAACCATATACAAAACAGATAACACTATTTTGGCAGCGTGGACACCAAGTAGTCAGACTTCTGCCCTATCACTGTAACTTAAATCCAATAGAATACATGTGGAACATCGTGAAGATGAAGGTAGTAAACTCAAATGAAACTATCATTTAAATGGATACTTCTCCATATTTTTATTTTCTCAAAAATGGTTCTTAATGATTTTGATTAAAATTCCACACATTCAACATATTTTCATATCAAATAAAATGCATATCCGAAGTCCTCTTCATTCTGAATGTCTTTTGTATAATAAGTAGACCATAAGAGGTAGACAAAATCTTACAGACAAAGATGTAGATCTCATTAAAGCACAGTCTATGCCCAGTAAATTTCTTTGTGGTGTTAATCATTTCTGAGGTATGAGGGACATTTAGAAATGATTTACAATATTATTTTTTTATACCTTATTTATTAATGAACAAGATTTAATACGCATGGAATCCCTCAATATACTCCTCATCGTCAATACATTGTTGCCACCTTCCTGGCAACTTTGTAAAGGCATTGTGGAACCATTGTTTGGGGGTACTATGCACCCACTTGTGCACAGCAACCTGCAATTACTCATTGTTGCCAAAGTTTTTACTCACAGTACATCCTTCATGTTGTTGAATAAAGCACAATCAGATGGAGCGAGACCTGGTATGGTGGGTATGGCTCAACAATGAACACTAGTGATGTCAACTTTGCATTCATGGCATGTTAGTGTGGATCTGCGCAGTGCTGTGCTGGAAGAGTACTCTTTTTTATTACATTCCCTATTGTTATTGTTGTTGAATTCTGTGTCTAAGTCATGTAAGGGTGTCACAGTATAGCCTGTTGTTGACAGCTGTTTCTTGTGGAAGTCAGTCTATTAGTGGTGTACTACAAAATGTCCCAAAAGACATAGATCATCTTCTTACCTGCAGATGGAGCAGCGCAAAATTTCTGGGCCTAGGGAGTTCCAGGATTTTTTCATTGCATGGATTAGACTTTCTTCTCCGATGCATAGTATTGACACCATGATTCATCTAAAGTCACCAGTTTCTCAAAAAAATCTGTATCTTCATTTCCAATAGTTGATGACAGATTTAAACTCTTTAAGCTTTTTTTGAGCTGCGTCAAGTCCTATGGAGCCCAATATGCACATACTTTTTTCCATATTCAAATCATCATGAATAATGGTGTGCAGGGTTGCGTGGCCAAGACCTTTGTGCCATTCTAATCCATCAAAGCTTATGTACCTATCAGCCATAATCACATCAGACACAACCTCAATGTTCCTCAGAGACCATAATGTTGACAAACAGTACTCACATTCTTGCATGCAGCAGCTTCCTGACCAGTTACCCCAGTTAAATGTTTGTGAATATCTGCTGACTTGACTCCTTCCTTCCACAAAAATCATGCAGTCCATCTTTGTCCATGATAGTCGCCTTTCATCTTGTCCATGGCTTTCTCTACTCAACAAACAAATGCTGTCCTTTCACTATACTCACTGTTTACAACTGCCATCTTGCATCTGCATGATGTAGTAATATCGCTTCATTGTCCTACGAGATAACGTACCCATAGATTGAGCAGCATTTTTAAAACAATGCACTTGTACATCTTTTCCAAATGCCCCTTGTATTCTTTTGTTATTGGTTTGAATTTTTAAATACTTACACTTTCTCAAGTGGAAAAACTGCTATTCAAATAGAACAGAATTTCAAAGCCAGTGCATAGTGACCAGCTCTTAAAAGATTTGACTATCGTTTAAGCTTACTGTATTCCCCAATTCCCTTGTACCTACAAGGACATACTACATGACTTTCATAGTCCCTTTTAGGCCTCAGCCTCTCTCAGTTTTTGCCTCCATTTGTCTCTATCTTCTGCCTTCCATCTCCACAATCGGACTTCCAACATGCTTAAGGCATCTCTTCTTACTGCATCTTCCCATTGGTTTTTTGGTCTGCCTTTGGGTCTTGTATTGTAGAATTTCCTATTTAAAATTCTTTCAGGGATCTGTTTCTCTTCCATTCTTTGAACATGTACCGCCCATCTTAACCGTCTAATCTTAATTTCTTGTACTATGTTACTGTCTTTGTATATATCATATAATTCCTTACTATATCTGTTTTGCCACATATCATTTACTTTAATTGGTCTGTATACCCTTTGAAGTATTTTTCTTTCAAATATTAACAGTTTCTCCTCCATGGCTTGAGTCAAAGTCCAGGTTTTGCTGTCATATGATAGCACTGGTTTTATAAGTGCTTTGTATAGTCTTATTTTTGTTTTAGGGAATATTATTTTATTCTTAAATATTTTCTGTAAAGAGTTGTATGCTCTATTTGCTGTTGTTATCAGGCTTTTATTTCCTCGCTTTCATCATTCCTATTATTTATAATTGTCTCTAAATACTTGAAGCTATTAACTACTTCCAGGTGGTATTCATTGACACTGACACTTTCTCTTTTGTTCTTACTGTTTCTCTTTTGTATCATGACTTTTGTTTTGTCTTTGTTTATTACGAGCCCTACTTCCTTTGCATTCTCCTCCAATTTGGTGTACATTTCTGAGACTGCATTTTTGGTTCTACCAGCTATATTTATATCATCTGCTTATGCTAACATTTGAACAGATTTATAGTATATTGTGGAGTCTACATCCACTGGTAGTTTCCTGATTACAAATTCCAGTGCTAAGTTGAACAAGGTGGATGCCAGCGCATCCTCTTGTTTAAGTCCATTTTCTATGTTAAAACTACTTGTTATGTTGTTCCCTATTTTAATTTGAGCTATGGTATTGTCCATTGTAACTTTCACTAAGTTTATTAACTTCTCTGGGATTTGGAACTCTTCCATAATATTATACCTACAAGGACATACCTATGTAATAAAACCATTTCTGCAACTGTTTATCTCGATTAACATGAAACAGATAGAAGCTTTTCTAATGATAGTTAAAGAGTGAATAGAATCCTATGAATGTAACACACCAGATTTTTCTATCAGAGCATGAAGATAATGGGAATTACTTTACGCCTGTTCTCAGATTGAAATAGTGTATGCCATTACACGTATTGGTTGTCTACTTAGCACTGCTGTTTACCAAGTGGGAGGCCCAAGTTCAATTTCCAGTAACTGCATGGGGATTTTATCCCTCTGGGAGACCTGGTCCAGGGTGCACTCAGCCTTGTTAGGTCCCTGAAGGGCCAATTGAGAAGCTGGTGGCCCCTGGTTGAGAGGGCCACATAACCAGACGGGAGGGGTCGGGGCACTGACCACGTCGCACCTCCAGTGCTGCACCCCACTCATGATGCCTGTGATGGGCTGAAGTGGGGGATACAGTAGTCAGGTGGTAGGCCTTGGCCCTGATGGGCTCTTGTGCCATGGAGTTACGTTTTACTACACACATTACACTGAAATTTACATTACAATTAAGGTAGGGTGAAATGCCTCAGGAAATATTTTTTAATAAAATCTTTTCTTAACTTAAGGAAAAGCACTTCCACACTTCAAAACCATTTCGTTTTTGCTTGTATTTATATGTTTTTATTTTCAAACTGCTTTCAGATTGCACTAGATTAACATGAGATTCAATAAATATTTAGAGGATGAATGCGACTTTGTTTTAAAATATACAATATTCTTAGTTTGACAATTTTCATGCAGTTAATGCTAATGTAATGAACTTGCAGGCACATAACATTTTTATAATTATGAAACCTATATATGGTTTATACATAATATCTCCATGATCATCCAACTTAGCATTAAACAGGAACTGTATAAAACAATGATTTTAGCTCTAAAATATGTGCAAAATGACAAAGACTAGAGGCAATACAATCAAACTTGAAATGTCATTTTTTAATTTACCATACAGATTACTGTGTTTAGTGATATGTTTTTCAATTAGTATTAATTATTTCTAATAATTATCGGGAAATATAAAAGAGGTATTTAAATCCAAGTAGAGTGACAAAATACGTTACATAAGATTCTTTCAAATAATCATGCACACTAAAAACACACACTAGGTAATCCTACAGCTCAAAAGCATTTCATACGCTTTAATGCAATATGCAAATAAACAAAACAACAAACCTGTAAGATGCAAGTACTTTCTAATGGGAATGGTCTATCTCTACTTCCAGCAACAAAATTATGTGCACAACAGCTAGAGTGCATGAATATTCACCAAAAACCAATAGAACATGCACTAGTAATAGGATGAATATTCTTCTTGTAGCTCTTCTGCAAAAACAAAAGCATGTCTAAATATGTACATCCATATATCCTACACATAAAGCAATGTGCCAAAGACAGGTAAAAAACAAAACACAACCAGGCTCTATACACAATAAAACATTAACTCATTTAAAGCACCAATAGAGATTTTGTACATGCCTGTGTGTCTGTGTGTGTGTGTGTGTGTGTGTGTGTGTGTGTGTGTGTGTGTGTGTGTGTGTGTGTGTGTGTGTGTGTGTGTGTGTGTGTGTGTGTGTGTGTGTGTGCGCGCGTGCGCGTGTGCACATGTGCACATGTGCATGTGTGTGTGTGTGTGTCTGTGCGTGTGTGTGTGTGTGAGAGTGTGCCTTTTTTGTCTTGTTTCTCCAAATACCTGTGTGCAGCTCACTGTCCTATGATCTCAAACTATATTTTATTCATGCACAATTTAACTACTTTAATGTTTCAATGAATTAGAAGAGAATGTAAACAACTGCATAAGGATCAAGTGCAGAATTCGTCAGGGGTTCTTTCTTCAAACATCAAAGAAATAATTTTCAACATTTAACTTACATTATAATTGTGTTTGTTAGGCTTTGTAACAGTGATGTGCACTAACAATTTAGCTAATTATTGAGTCATTTTGACACTACATCACTTACTTATTTGATAAGGAAAACATGTTTTAGGAGCTAATTGCTCCTGGATATTCTTTACTTATCCCTGCAAAAATTCTTTCCAAGTACAACAACGCTTAAACAAGCACTGGCGCAACCCGCCAAAGTTGCCCAGGAATAGCAGTGCAGGTAACCTTGATAGTTGCAGAGCTCAACCTCAGCACCAATGCCCCAGACATGTCTTGTAGATGGTGTTAAAACTCTATATGTGTTGACCACAAGTAAACTACTTTTATTGTTTATTGTGAAAATGAATATTCTGTTCAGTTCCTGCCATTCAGTAAATAAAATTTGTAAGTGTAAATTGAATTTCACAGCTATGGCTACATTCATTAATATTGTTGATCTTGTATCATTGTGTCATGATGATGAGCAATGCATGTAGTTCCTATATGACAAAGGTTTATTAAGAACATGCAAGTTATGTTGGGAGTGCAATGCCGTCCTTCCCCCTGCTATGAAATGGGATCGCAGATATTTTCATGTAGGTGAGGGCATGAACAATTTTTGGAGTCAGTGACAAAGGATAGTTGGTTTGGGAGCTCTAGGTTATCACCTGCCCAAGTACTCCTAGTTACACTCAGCATTTTTGTATGAGCAAATTGTTATCCATTGCTCTATTGGAGACACAGCTTAAGACACAAATCAGCTATTGCTGGGAGGTAATGGACAACAAATACATCAACAGGGCCAAAATAGGTGGTGCCAACATTCAGATTGACAAAAGCAAAACTGGAAAGAAGAAATATCAAGGCCACATCATGGAAGGAAACTGGATCCTCGGGATCATCAATGTGGTCACTGATGAAGTACAGATGACAGTATGCCCCAATAATCACAGAAATGGTGCCACCTTCTTTGCTTTAATTCAAGAGCATGTGGAGTTCATTAGCACAATACACACCACTGCTGAGGCGGATACAATGGCTTAATAGCTGGAGGTTTTGCGACCCACCTAACTATAAACCACAGCCTGCATTTCGTGGACCCAATAACAAATGATCAAACTGCGAAAGCAAATGTCCACATGAACAACATTGAGTCACACTGGTGATCTATCTGGCATTACCTATCAAGGGGCAGTATCACACAGTCTCAAATGGATGTACATTTGGCAGAGTACCTGAGGCGCCAAAACAAAATGCTTGCTTAGTTTTGATATTTTAGTTATACTTTAGAATACTTTAGGTAAGTTAAAAATTTCACTAGTTCGTTTATTGACTATAGAGTATTGGCTTTTGTAACATTGGCAACAAAGATTAGGGTGATTGTTGGAGCAATGTTGGCAGGAAGGCAACTTGTCTGCTATCGGCATTAGCACATGCACAGTATGTATATTTTGACTTAGCTTTTATTTGTTTTATTTCAAATGAATTTATCTATTTCTGACTGTTTAGAGATTATTTAAAGTAATTTTTAATGTAATTTTTTTGTTTCATTTCTTTATGTTTCGATCACATTTGTGACTTATAGGATGTGGGAGCTTAGAATACATTTTTGCAGTATCTAAAGAAAAGAAGAGCCATTGCTCCCATTCTCCATTCCTAGTCGACTTTCTGCATCATTCATCATGGTAGTTGGATAAACTCCATAAGCATGTCGCGTGGCGGGATTTCAAAATTGAAAATGCGTTTTCTGTTTTCCCAAATGTAAATGATTTCCCAGTGTGACTTCTGTTTTTCCTGTGTTGTTTTTTAGTATTATCAGACTTCTGTTTATGTTGTGTTGATCTCACCAAAAATGGCAAGCTACTGTTGATTTGTTTTCCTGTTTTTACTTTATGCTCCTGATGTGTTCTTTTGTTCTTGTTTTTATTACTTTCTCTACTACGTATAGTAAGTAGAGGAAGTATTGTATTCCATCCCAAAATTCAATGTTGAGATTCACCGGAAATATATGTTTTGAGGCCCCATGAATATACAAAAAGCACTTTTAGAAAAATGTGTGTGTGTGGTGCGTGGGTGCGTGTGCGTGTGTGTGTGTGTCAGTCTGTGGACAGCATAACTCAAAAACTAAAGTTGGTATTTAAGTTTAACAACTTTCAAGGATGTGACATAAAGATCTGAAGAAAATTGCTCCATCCTAAACTACTCCTTACATGGAAAATTTTTCGACAATTTTAATTTTCTCAAAAATGGCTCAAATGATTTTGATTAAAACGACATGTTTAAGATATTTTTATAACAAATTAAATGTATATTTTGAATTTTCTGGCTATAGCCCATGTACTCCTGTTTACTCTGGATGACTTTTGCATAACTGGTAAATTGTAAGAGATAAGACCAAATCTTACTATACTAGAAAATGTAGATGTTGCTAAAACACACAATTTATGTCCAAATAAATTCTTTTGTATAGTGAACCATTTTGGAGATATTCCTTGTTATTTGTGTAAGTTTTGGAAAACAAACTTTCATCAAATGGTACATCGTTATTCATTTTTTTATATGTTAGCAGTGCAAACAGAACAGAATTTAAAAGCTTTAAAAGATTTGACTATCACTCAAAGCCTGCTGTATTCTCATATTTGCCTTGCATCTACAAGGAAATATGCAATAAGATAATTTCTGCAAATGTTTATCTCAACTAACACAAAGAAGATAAAGGAATAAGAGTTTGTAAGAATGGTTAGTACAAGAGTGGAGAAAGTCATGTGAGTGTAACACATCAGATTTTGTTTCTTTGTGCTCCCACTGTAGAACCTTTTGCAGTCATTGCAGCTAATCTAGTATATTCCAGGCCTGTTTTCCTGTGAGGTATATCATCTTTTTATTTAGAATTTATAGTTTTTGATGGAATAACTGTTTTTAGAGGCCAAAATGATGTTGCTTATAAATTTCTTAAAGTTGTAGAATGCTGATAAGTGGTATGTAAATTTATTGAAGATCTTTTTTTCTTTTTCATAAGGGATAAGACTTCTTAGAAAATAATTGAAAAAATAGGAAACAAAAAGGAAGCTAACTCCCACAAGAATGTAATGACGTACTTATAAAGCAAATCTATGATTTATACAAAAGCCAACAAAGAGAACACTGCAGTACCTATGGAAAAACCTGACCATGTAGAAAGGATGTATACTCAAAAGTAATGATTCTCAACCTGGGGATGGCATTCCCTGGGGAGGCATTGTACAGTTTTAGGGGAGGCATGGTGAGAAATGAAAAAAATACACAAATTTGTCAAACAATAAAATACTGTAACACACACAATTCCCTCTTGTAGATTTCAGGAAAGGATCTACTACAAACAGTTACCTTTGTCATACATGGTGGCAAATAGTGTTATGACCCATGGTAAAACATTTGCATGAGAAAGAACAAAATGAAGTGTTATAAGTACTAGAGAAAGTCATAACCAAAAGCTAAGTAACAAAGAGAAGTGCAGAAATGAAGATAGCGCTGGTCAGCATACAAAAAAGGGAAAAAGGAAGATCCAAGATACCAAGGGAAGTGGGTCGCAAGAAGCAGAGGTGATAACCTGAATACAAGTGATCATAGATATCCTTAATATGGATTTAAAAACGGCCCAAGAAGAGATTAGATTGCTGAGAGATGAAAACAAGGGCCTGAAAAGAAAAATGCTAGCACAGATAGAAGAAAAAGTCATACACTGCGATTACAAGATGGACAACACATGGTGTAAGCAATGATGCTGAAATTGCTACAGCAAACAGGTTTGAGGTGTTGGGTGAAAATATAAAAGAACCAAATGCTGAAACAACAGAGCACAGGATGCAACATAGAGCTGAAGAAAGAAGGACCAGGAATAAACTGATATACAAATGGATAAACCCCAAGTTAAACACTGCAGAGGACCAGCAAGTAACAGCAACACAAGGAAGTAAGCGGGTGAAGAACGAAGATACAAAAAATGTACTAGTGTTTGGTGATTCAATTATAAAAGATATAATGGTAAAAAGGGCTGACGTGAAAGTTAAAGGGAATAAGGATAGAATATCTTCCTAATTTTCTTGGCAGGGAGAGGAACAAAAGTGAGATGTAAACAGTTGTGCTACATGTGGGTATGAACATTATAAAAAAACCACAGGGAACACAGGAGGTGATGGCAAAAGTGTATGGTGCAATCAGAAGTACAAAGGAGCACTACTCATGTGCAAAACTACAGTGAACACTATAATGAGAAGAAGAGACATAGTGAATTTTATATAAAAGACAAATGAAGAAATATAATGGGCATGTAATACCTTGCATGCAATTTATGTAAATGCAAACAAGTTCCTAGATGCAAGTTACTTGGGCAGGGAAGGGCTACATTTAAATAGAAAGGGCTCGGTACTCTTGGGGCAGATGATTAGTAAAGTAATAAATATATGCATGGAACAGAAAAACTAGAAGTAGTCAGAGGGTGGGAAAATAGAGCAGGAAACAAAACATGTAACAGATGAAGCAAAAACTGACAGGTTAGGAAGTGTGCGAAAATGCAAAATTGATAAAGGGAAAACACCATTTAAAATGAGAAAAGTTGTGAGGGAATTAGGTATCTTTCATCAGAATGTTCATACTATAAGCAAAAGAAGAATGTTAATAGAATTACATATAAACGATCTAAAACCAAACATAATGATATTTACAGAACATAGTTTAAAAAATGAGGGAAATAGTAGCTAATAATTAACAGGGTTACACTCTAGGAACATACTACTGCAGGCAAGAACATGTTGGTGGGGGAATAGCCATATATATAATGACCTAAATTTTAGTGAAATAGACTGTAGCAATTTCATAGAAGAGATGGCATGTGAACTGGCAGCACTAGAAATTAACCTAAAAACAAAAAGTGTAATACTTATTGGGGTGTACAGAGCACCATCTGGAGCTAAAAAATTATTTTTTAAGAACACAAAAAAATTGCTACACTCGTTAAAAGAAAACAGGATTAAAATTCTAATGGGAGATTTAAATATTAACACATTAAGTGATAGCATCACCAAATACAAGTTAATGGAAATACTAGATAGGTATAACTTACAAATAGGTATAGTACCCGTAGAACTCACTAGAATTACAAAGCGATCCAGAACATGTATAGACAATGTTTTTATCAATTTAGAAGAAACTAAATGGAAAACAACTGCAATAAAAGCAGGAATAGGAGACCACTTTGGACAGGCTATAGAAGTATATGTAAATACAGTTGTAATTCCTAATCTATTTGTATATAAATGGTCAATAAACTGTAAATGAAAAGTATGATAGCTTTATCAAAATTTTAGAAAACAGATTGAACAATACAATTCCTGTAAAAAAATGTAAGGTACAGAATAGCAACAGAGTGATAGGTACAAAATGGATGACAGAGGGAATAAAGATTTTATTGAAGTGAATGAAATTCCTGAATTCAATAAAACATCCAAACATGAATGGCCGATCATAGAATATATAAAGCATTATGATAGTTTTAGAGAATAGAAAATGCAAAAATGAAATACAACAGGGAAATTATACAAAAATCTGATAAAACCAAAACAACATAGAAAAAATTATTTTGTTGTTTAACGACACTGTCAATTACCAGAATCACATCAGCATTGCTGGTGTGCCGGAACTTTGTCCTGCAGGAGTTATTTTACATGCCTGTAAATCTACTGACATGGAGCTGTCAACATGGAATATTGTGAATGCAATTTGTAAACAAGCTAAAAACAAAAGTAGCGAAAATATAGTGATGCAAAACAATGATGAAGACATAAAAGATCCAAAAGAAATCTGCGGAATTTTCAATGAGCACTATTTAAATATAGCAACACTATTAAACTTAAAAAAAAAAACAATCTACAAATAAAAATATTAACTTAATAAAACAAGCAGGTCAATTAAATAGTATGGTAGTTTCAGAAGTGACGGAAGAAAATGTAATAAATGAAATAAGCAAGTTAAAATCAAAGAAGTCCAATGGCTTGGATGACGTTTTGAATGAACTACTGAAACATACCAAATATGAAATTGCTGAAATTCTAACACACATTGCAAACACATCACTAATGCAAAGAATTTTTCCAAATTCATTAAAAATAGTCGTCAGTCCAATTTATAAACAAAAGGGAAAGAAGTAGGAAACTATAGGCCAATTATCCTGTGCTCCACCTTCTCAAAACTGACGTAAGGCTTATATCTAAAACAACTAGAAAACTTTATAAATAAACTAAATATTACATTGGAATGGCAATATGGTTTTCAACAGCACAAATCCACAATAAAAGCAGTACACAAGGCTAATAATATAATAGTAAAAGCTCTGAATGCCCATGAATCCGTAATTGCTATCTCTGTAGATCTATCAAAAATGTTTGACTATGAATATAAAAATACTGATTGATAAATTAGAAATACATGGAATAAGTGTACCGGCACAAAATTGGTTATTGATCTACTTGGAAAACCGAATGCAAAGTGTAGAAATAAATCACTAAAATGTAAATTAAACGAACCTTAGAAGGCGAAAGCATATCTGAAATAAATTGTACAAACTTTCTCGGAATGATAAGTGATTAAAATCTAAACTGGAAGTCCTACATAGCACACATTACTAAAAAAATTAATAAAGGCACCTGTTATGAAACAGATCAGAAGGACAATGGACAACAAAATGGTGACACAGGTTTACTATGCATTTATATACTCATATATAAGCTATGGTATCACGCTATGGGAGAATATTACCTAAAGAGAAATGGAAAAAGTGTTTAAACTACAGAAAAAGGCCATTAGAATAATAGGTAAAATTGTTGTTGTTAGCTAATGCTGGATTTCTGACAATGAAGTCATTAATCCTCTTGTTCTCCAATATTTTTCACTGATGGATGGGGTGCTAGAAGTGGCAGGGCATATTTGAAGGTGGTCTCCGTCCATTTCCTCTTGCAGATCATGTAGAGGACAGAGTGGTGAAGAATATATCCCAATTCTGTTTAAATGTTTTGCCAGACAATCATGTCCTGTAATCAACCTGAAGGTTGCAACTGCCGTTTTTCGAGGATACTCAGGAATTACTGTTTGAATGTTTGGTAGTTCCCATCTTTTATTTTTTGATTTTTCATAGCAATATTTTGCAATAATTTTTTTGAATTCAGAGTTGACTAATCTTTTAGCTGCATAAAATGGTAGATTAACTATAATAGGTAAAATAAACAATAGACAAATGCGCAGAAGCCTATTTAAAAATTTAAATATTTTAACTGTTCCATGCATATATATATATATATATATATGAAAGTATAAAAACTATTGTACATGAAAGGCATAAAAAGAATTGTAATATACATACATATAGCTTGAGAAACAATTATGATTACAACAGAACAACACTAAACAATTGTGCAGTAGAAATTATAGAAAGGGAATTATTTAATAAGCTACCAAATTAAATGAAAAACATAACCTAAACCAAAGAAATGATGAAAACCATTAAAAAATATTTTATTGAGAATGTATTCTGTAGTATAGGGGAATTAAAATATGGAATGATAAGTTACCAAATGAAATAATAAATGTAACTGTAGAAGAAGAAGAAGGAGAAGGAGAGGGAGCAGCAGGAGGAGGAAGAGGAGGAGGAGAAGAAGGAGAAGGAGAAGGAGAAGGAGAAGAAGAAGAAGAAGAAGAGGAAGAAGAAGAAGAGGAAGAGGAGGAAGAAGAGGAAGAAGAGGAGGAAGAGGAAGAAGAAGAAGAAGAAGAAGAAGAAGAAGAAGAAGAAGAAGAAGAAGAAGAAGAGGAGGAGGAGGAAGAGGAAGAAGAAGAAGAACCAACAACCACCTTAACAGAAATTGTATTTTACAGTATTGAGGAATTTAAATGCGGGAAACATATGCAATAATTTGTGTACCATGAATTGAAAAAATGAAAGGATGTATACTATGAAAAAGATGTGCAATACTTGATTTATGCATTATGTCAACATACATTGTTATACATGTTTGCAGAGAGCTTCTGAACTCATGATATATCCTGAGTATGGATGAATAAATCTAACTAAACCTAACCGCACTTAGACATGGCCCTATACCTAAGTAGTCTATCCTGATATCTCTGCTGGAAGCAGATAAGAAATGTCCCCAAGAGAAACTTTTTCTGTGGCTAGGGTATTGTATCTATAGGTTGGTGTCTCTTTTTACTTGTACAGACAGACGATTAATGTTTCTTATTGTGTTCTATTCATTTGAGTGGTTATTATGCATATTAGTGTTAAAACATAGCTAAATCATTACCAAAGAACAGAGGTACAGTTATAAGTGTATAAGATTGGCTTTAGGGACATAAAGAAAAATGATGACCTTTGCTTCGGTGTGTTATTTGTCACAATGTTCTGAGTAATACTGCAATGAGGACACGACTACCAGTCATTTGATTGACATTTGACTACCAATCATCCCAGCTTCAAAGATAAAACACACAATTTTTTTTATGGAAAGAAAAATTCATTCAAACAAAAGAAACATGAATTACCTGGAAGTTTTCAAGATGAGAATGAAAAAGTCATTGGAGCATCTTACAAGCTTGCTTTGCTTATAGCAAACAACAAGAAACCACATACGATTGGTGAATCACTTATAAAACCATGTTTATCAACTGTGTGCAATACTTTGCTTGGAGAGGAAAGATGCATAAAAATAGCAAAAATATATCTCTCAAATGACTCAGTAAAACAGAATTGATGAAATGGTGCAAGATTTAAAAAAAAGCAATAGAAAAGTTCGAGAAGACTCCTTTCTTTTCTCTGCAATGTGATCAGACAACTGACGTATCAGAGCACTCTCAGTTGCTGTTTTTTGTAGATATATTGAGGAAAAAACTTCTTAGAGGTATTATTATTATTATTATTATTATTATTATTATTATTATTATTATTATTATTATTACTATTATTACTATTATTACTATTATTACTATTATTACTATTATTACTATTATTATTATTATTATTACTATTATTACTATTATTACTATTATTACTATTATTACTATTATTACTATTATTACTATTATTACTATTATTACTATTACTATTACTATTACTATTATTATTATTATTATTGTTATTGTTATTATTATTATTAATTATTATTATTAATTATTATTATTAATTATTATTATTAATTATTATTATTACTATTATTATTACTATTATTATTACTATTATTATTACTATTATTATTACTATTATTATTACTATTATTATTACTATTATTATTACTATTATTATTACTATTATTATTACTATTATTATTACTATTATTATTACTATTACTATTACTATTATTACTATTACTATTATTACTATTATTACTATTATTACTATTATTATTATTATTATTATTACTATTACTATTATTATTATTATTATTATATTATTATTATTATTATTATTATTATTATTATTATTATTATTATTATTATTATTATTATTATTATTATTATTATTATTATTGTTAAATTAAGGAAAAATTGAAGCTATTAACAGTGAAGCAACAAGATTCTAAAGTAAGAACAAATTAGAAACTAAAAACTTCACTTGTCTTAGTAAAAAAGAATATCAACATTACTAAGATAAGTGAAGTTTTTAGTTTCTAATTTGTTCTTACTTTAGAATTATTATTGTTATTGTTCTTCTTCTTCTTCTTCTTCTTCTGCTTCTTCCTCTTCTGCTTCTTCTTCTTCCTTCCTTCTTCTTCTTCTTCCTTCCTTCTTCTTCTTCTTCCTTCCTTCTTCTTCTTCTTCTTCTTCTTCTTCTTCCTTCTTCTTCTTCCTTCTTCTTCTTCCTTCTTCTTCCTTCTTCTTCTTCCTCTTCTTCCTCCTCTTCCTCCTCCTCTTCTTCTTCTTCTTCTTCTTCTTCTTCTTCTTCTTCTTCTTCTTCTTCTTATTATTATTATTATTATTATTATTATTATTATTATTATTATTCCAATCTCTTTAGACAACCACAATATCTGAGGATGTTTTTTCTGCTCTATGTAACTTTTTTTCAGCTAACAATCTTCCTTGTGAGAACATTGTTGAAATATGTATTGATGACACATGAGCCACAGCATGTTGCCATTATGGAATTGTTCAGCTTGGGAAAAAAGAACCCTAACATTATTGGCATTCATTGTACCATACACAGACAAGCTTTGACTTGTAAGACTTTACCTGAAACATTTGCAGATAGTAACTGAAGTAGTGAGCTATCGCAAATTTAGTGCTGTGACTTTTTGAGGTTTTATGTGAAAAGTTAAGTAGTGTCAGACTAATTCTTCTGTGCCCCACTGAAGTTCACTGGTTCTCAACTTGCTCGGCTATTCAAACTTAAATATTATTGATGCGTTCGAAGATAGGTGTATATACAGGTGTCCCAAAAAAACACCAACAACGCTAGTATGTTGTGTGGCATAGCAAACTGATTGGTTTTCAAGAAGGAACCCCTGTCCGGAAATACACAGTTTGGATGCTGCAGTGCATCGAAGTGTAAGATGGGTGTACATTCACATTTTGTCAATTAACCCAACATCGAGTTGTCTACATTACAAACAGGCTTCGAACTGTGTACATCCTACATCATTGCAGAACCTATATCGGCAGTGGTAAGCATCAGTCAAATGACCTAATGCGTGCAGTTGTCTTAGAAGATTCTCAATTGCACCATGGACTCAAACAATAAGGTCTTCCACTGACATTAGAAGAGTGTCATACACCATACTCTTCATACAACTCCATGGAAAATATTTGAGAGGTGTCAGATCTGGCAATCGTGCTAGCCATGGAACTGGTCCACCCCTACCAATCCATCAATTTGAATATGCAACTTGGGGTGATTCCGCACATTTATATCAAAGTGTGCTGCAGCTCATGTTGGCTATTTCAACATCTGTATACCATAGTTGGCAAGATCTAACCTGACACTTGACAGCTAGCTAATTCAGTCACCTGCGAACGAGGCTAGTGCTATCTTGTCCAATAATGTTACAAACACATCATGCAATGATTAGTCGATTGGATAAGACATGATGCAGTATTATTAGTTATGGTAGGCGTTGTGTTGGAGTGTTTTGTTTTCCATTGTTTGATTGTTTGCATCATATCGTTTGCAGTTGGCCTAGTGCGATTATCTTTTGTCTTCATTGTAAATGTTATATATATTAACGAATAAAATTGTGATAATAAATACACTAATATTATTTCAATCGTGGCCTCCAGAGCAAAGAAGACTATCTCATTAGAAAGACTATAAGTTAATACATCGACGTAACATATAATTTTCACGGGGGTCGCGTCTCAAGGAAAAATTATTAGCTGTAAATTGTGAACATACTTCATACCCGTACCACGACCGAGATAGGAAAGAAAGAGTCATCGCAGTTCATCGAAAGAGTTAGCCGGATCTTTTATACGAGAAAAGAATTCATCATACCGACCCTTCAAAGTGATGACGAGCAGAAGATTCCCTTCATACTGGTGACGGGAGATACCAGCTGGAAGAGACTCCTTCATACTGGCGCCCAACGTGGGGCGGCTCGAATACAGGCGTATAGAGTAAAAATATGTACCTGGACAAAGAGTGAAAAGAAGACATTTTGACGGAGTATCCTTTTTCTTGTGCTCCAGAATTCAAGTAAGACTAGTACTAATTTATGATACTACGCAATAAGAAAATTGTACAGAAGATGGAAAAAGTTGAGAAAGATAATGATAGTGTAGAGAGGGAAGTGAGTGATAAGTTATCAGTAGTAGGTAGAAAGAATGTAGTATGTAAGGAATCTGAAATAGGATTGAAAGAAATATTGGAAGCGATGAACAAAAATACAGCAGATATAAAAGCAGATGTAGCAAAACTAAGAGAGGATAGTGTTAGAAATGTAACAGAACTAAAAGCAGATGTAGCAGATTTGAAGGAGGATAATGCCAGAAATATAAATAAATTGTCACAAGAAATTGAATTATGTAAGAAGGAATGTACAGAAAGAATTGAATCAAGTAACAATGATATAGCTAAATTAGGTGAGTTAGTAAGCGTGATAAAATTAGGACAGGAATCAAACACAGTAGAAATAGCTAGGCTAGGAGAATTGATAAATGAAGTTAAGTTAGGACAGGAGAAGACAGTGGTAGAAATGAAAGCTGAATTAAGTAAAGAATTTAATGAAAAACTAGCAGAACAGAATGCAAAAATTGCAAAGGTAGGAGATGAATTGAGAACAGAGATAGTCGTGGTAGAACAGAGTTGTAAAATGTATCAAGATGGAATTAGGTCAAAACAAAATGACATTGATGTAAAAATTGATAGTTTAGAAAATGTTGTAAAGGGTATAAGCGCTGAGATGCAGTCACAGCGAGAAGAATTGAATAAAGTAAAGGAGGAAGCCAATGTAAATGTAAATAGAATAAATGAAACGGTTACAAAGGAAAAAGAATTTACAGGAAGGCTTTCCCAAGTTGTGATTGCTCTACAGGCTGATAGAGTTAATGACAATCATGATCAATTTGTGAGTGAATGCAAAAATATGACCAATACTGATGCACTTGACAATAACAGTAATATGGCGGACTTTCAGGAGAATGATTTAGCTATGCCAATGCACTCCCCTAGTCAAAACCATAATTGTCACGCTAGTCACTTGTTCCATGACCTAACCCCTCCGTCATTTGACGAAGAAGCCGGTGACAATCCAAAAATTTTCATAAAAGAACTGGAGGATTATTTTAGGATCAAACGAATTCCGAACGAGATACGAATGATGGTGGTTAAACGCTGTCTTAAGAAAAACGCATTGGAATGGTTAAGACTAACTTTGGCGTCTCACGAAACATATAGTATGTTTCGAAACCTTTTTATAAATAGATTTTGGGGACCAGGACGTCAAAACCAGATTAAAGTTGAACTGGCTACCGGACATTATGACAGTAAACGTGGTATTTCAATGATGGAGTATTTTTTGAAACTGGCGAACAAATCGAAACTACTCCAACCTCAGTTGAGTGAACAGGAGGTTATTGAAGCACTTATTCGCCATTATCCACCGCACATAAGAAAAATCATAAAACAAATTTTAGTGGGGAGGGGCATAGAACCCCTGAAAGTTGCAAAAAAAAAAAAAAAAAAAAAAATCGAAACATTGTCAAGAGAGAATATTTTTGTATTCAACGATGACATGTTTTTCAACACAGTTGTTATATTGTTGTACAATTACATTGTTGTGGGGAGATCATCACAGTACATGCAACATTGTATGGCTGAAAACAATTTTCCCAAAATAGAATTAGTTGCATATACTGTGATGAGGGGCATTTGATGCAGTATTATTAGTTATGGTAGGCGTTGTGTTGGAGTGTTTTGTTTTCCATTGTTTGATTGTTTGCATCATATCGTTTGCAGTTGGCCTAGTGCGATTATCTTTTGTCTTCATTGTAAATGTTATATATATTAACGAATAAAATTGTGATAATAAATACACTAATATTATTTCAATCGTGGCCTCCAGAGCAAAGAAGACTATCTCATTAGAAAGACTATAAGTTAATACATCGACGTAACATATAATTTTCACGGGGGTCGCGTCTCAAGGAAAAATTATTAGCTGTAAATTGTGAACATACTTCATACCCGTACCACGACCGAGATAGGAAAGAAAGAGTCATCGCAGTTCATCGAAAGAGTTAGCCGGATCTTTTATACGAGAAAAGAATTCATCATACCGACCCTTCAAAGTGATGACGAGCAGAAGATTCCCTTCATACTGGTGACGGGAGATACCAGCCGGAAGAGACTCCTTCATACAGCACTAGCCTCGTTTGCAGGTGGGTGAATGAGTTAGCTGTCAAGTGCCCGGTTAGCTCTCGCTGACTGCAGTACAGGTCACACTGCTGTTAAAATGTTACTGTACTAGAAGCTACATAACTACAGTAGGATGCGCATTAAGAACTCTATGGAGGAATTTAGTTCCTACGAGTAGGAATGTTATTATGCTCAGGTCATTCATCCCAGTATGCAGATGGCTAAAAGGTTGTATACCTTCCATATTGAGATACCAAAATGAATGTTAACAAATTTTCACAACCGTTAGTTCTCAAACTTTGATGCTCTCTAGCGCCCGAACCATGTGTTTCTGGACAGGGTTTCCTGTTTGAAAACTGATCAGTTTGCCATCCTACATAACATACTAAGTGTTATCTTCCTTTCATAGAAGTTTGAAAACAGTGTTGTAATTAATTTAATTTAAAAGGTGAGTTAATTAATAACACTGAACAACACTTACAACATATTTTTCTGGGACGCGTTTCGAAGGAGGAAAGTTAACCTTCAAAACGCGTCCCGGAAAAATATGTTGTAAGTGTTGTTCAGTGTTATTAATTAACTCACCTTTTAAATTAAATTAAAAAAATACTAAGTGTTATTGGTGCTTTTTGGGACACCCAGTATTATATATGTATATTCACAGTGTTAAAATGTAGGGTGAAGTAACAGGGGGAAAAATAGCAGCTCGAAGTTATGTATATGAAAATTGTAAGATTTTTGTACAGTATTATGGAAAATAAATACTACATATCTGTATATAAATAAAGTCAAAACCGGCTATAATGACAATGCATTGGCTATAACAGCAAAATCTAAGTCACATCAAATGCTATGTAAATGCTATTTAAAATATCTGATGTGTTGCACTCACATGACTTTCTCTACTCTTGTACTAACCATTCTTACAAACTGTTATTCCTATATGTTCTTCGTGTTAGTTGAGATAAACATTTGTACAAATTATCTTATTGCTTATTTCCTTGTAGGCGCAAGGGGAATATTAGAATACAGTAGGCTTTGAGCGATAGTCAAATCTTTTAAAGCTTTGCTTTACTCTTTGCACACTTAACATATAAAAAAATGAACATCAATGTTCCATTTCACGAAAGTTTTAAGTTTTCCTAAACTGACTCAAATAACAAGGAATATCTCCAAAATGGTTAACTCTACAAAAAAATTTATTTAGACATAAATTGTGTATTTTAGTAAGATCTACATTTTTTGTAGGGTAAGATTTTGTCTATCTCTTGTGGTTTACGAGTTATTCAAAAGTTGTCTAGAGTAAACAGGACTACATTGAGTCACCTCATGGTGGTGTTGGTGTCTTTCAGGATTGTTAAGGTCGCCTATTGGCAGTATTAGGCATTTGTCATTCTACCATATAGGTACTATTGGGGAGTCATAGTACTTTGTGCTATTGCTTGGTTCAGTGCTTTATGAATTGTTTACAGCTGATTAACTGTTAGCTTAAAAATTGCTCTTATTGACATGGGCAATTGTGAATAGCCAACTGACCGCTTCAGACCAATGTCAGTACATGATCCTCCAGTCTAGCCATGAGATATGAGAAACCAAAGTAAACAATACCCTGTGCATTGCATATGATGGGGTTATTTTGCTGTTTTAATGCATAAGCACAACATTGCCCTCCAAATGGAAAATAAAGGATCCAAAAAGAAAAAAGGTTCATGCATCTTCAGGTTTGAACTTGCTTTCTTGGGTTTTATAGATCCACAGTCAGTTCACATAATTGTGCGACTGCCAAAGCACACATTTTAGTACTTCCCTATGTTTCTTTAGCAATTTGCCACAACCTGTTATCCATTGCAGTGTCATGCAGCCATGTGTTAAGCCTACAATTTAAGCACATTTGGTAATGGTAAAATTTAGAAATGCTTCTTCAGAGAGACAAAAGACAGGCTTTACTAAGTGCCTAATAAAAAATATTTATTTTTCCAATGGATATTATTTACATATTTCTTTCTACTTATGATTTATTGATTGCAATCTGAATTACTTTGAATATGTATAACTTAGTAACCTGACGTAGTAAACCATCTGTTTCATACTCAAATTGATGGACTAGGAGCTGTCTGTTGCCAGTAAAATTTGTGTGGTGTTATTTATTTACACCCTATGTGTATGTCTGAACCCTAGAGGTCGCAAGAGGCAGAGCTGCCACTGTAAAAGAGGTCAGGGAGGTATTCTTTATTTCTCCAATTGTAAAACATTTACAAGGATCGTCAAATTCTATGTACATACAATACAAGTTATTTACATAAATATGAGACTAGTTGAGAATATTGGGAAGTGCAATATACCATATTTTATCAATTTTTGTACTCTTCTACAGAGTAAAATGCCTTTTCTAATAGGTAAGGTATTGTGTTGTCAGCAGATAAGCTGTAATAACAGAATGGGTAGGTCAAGAGAGCTCAGTGACTTGAATGTGGACAAGTCATTGGTTGTCATCTGAGTAACAAATCCATGAGGGACATTTCAATCCTTCTAAAACTTCCCAAGTCAAGTATTGGTGATGCAATTGTGGAGTGTGGAAATATGGAGAAACAACCACAGTGAAACCAAGTTCAGGCAGACCTCATTTAATGACGGACAGGGATCATTGAGCATTGCAGAGGGTGATTATAAACAAACATAAGATATCAGAAGACGGAATAATTCCTTAATGCTACCAGCAGTCCTGCCAGCACAATGACTGTATCGGGATTTATAAGAAATAGGGTACCCTGGCTGAGCTGCTGCTCATAAGCCAAACATTTTGGTAGTTAATGCTAAGCGACGCTTGAGGTGGTGTACAGAGTGCTGCCATTGGATGGTAGAGGACTGGAAGCAAGTGATTTGGATTGATGAATCATGCTATACCCTGTGGCAATCTGATGAAAAGTTTTAGGTTTACTGTGTGCCTGGAGAATGATACCTGCCAACATGTTTAGTGACAACACTGAAGTACAGGGGAGGTGGTGTTATGGTATGGGTGTGTTTTTCGTGGTTAGGATGTGCCCCCTTTATTGTGCTTAAGAAAAATCTAGTAACACTGTTAATATTAATATATACTTTACAACAAGAACAACAAATTAAGTTTCTGTAGATGTTGCATCAGTCCTCCACAATTAACACTATTAAAAAAGATTCTTTGAGTTATTCATCCTAAGAGCAAAGTAGAGCCTTTGTAAATCAGTAATTCATTAGGAGGGGCATGAACTAATTTAAAGACACAAAGGGGGCACAGGCCCAGAAAGGTGAAGAACCACTGGTCTAAAGTAAAAAAGTTTCCCATAACCAATGTATAAACAATATGCAACAGTGAAAGATTGTAAGACAAAAATGAGAAACACAAAATTAGAGAAAACAACCATATTATATGGACTTCCAAGAAAACAATCTAGGAAAAGCAATGAGGCCCATTACAATAACATATGTGCATGCCCCAATTGTAAACTAGCAAAATGGCTCACACACAGATTTTCTCCTTTCTGAAATTCGAAATATTAAGCATTAAAAATTCTCTGGACATAATTCATAAAATAAAGGGCATAGAAATACATAAGACAGATACCTTAGTCCTATTTGAAGTTACAGCTGTATTTCCAAGCATACCAACAAAGACCTAATCAACACACATCAGAAGTTGGCTGCAAACAATAGGGAAACGACAGAGGAGATCCAAGAATATATTATATTAATTAAACTGTGCATTGAACACAACTTATTTCATTTTCAGTGGAAAGTAGTATAAACAGAACTCAGGTTTAGCTATGGCGAGCCCAATATCACCACTACTAGCAGAACTTTTAATGAACACTTTAGTAACAGGAGCTGAAAAGTCATTCAAAATCTGATACCGCTTTGTCAACAGTATTTTTGCATCAGTCTTGGAAGAACACTTAGAAGATGTTTAAAAATACAAAACCTCCAAGAAAACTATAAACTTCACAATGGGAAAAGAATGCAATGGACAGCATGCAGGCACACACATGCATGCACCAATAGCTGCATAAAACAAAACAGTTACAACAGTTACATTCCCCACCAACATTCAATACTGAACAGATTTGTGCACAGATCCATAAATGTCCCCAGTAACAAAGAGGAATATAAGTGTGAGCTAAACAATATAATCGGCATAGCTAGGGGAGACTGTTGTTCCTTGAGGATAGTATTCCTTGGAACATTTCTAGTTTTCCTGTCAGAGCTGCAGTCTAGTGGCATATTATGGGAGTATGTAGTGCATTCGGACGACATTGCGCTACCCAGTGATTAACAGTTCAATGCAGGGAGTTCTTCAGTCGTGAATGAAGAAGTTTGTTTTGAAGCGTCCGTGTAAAATATTTTGTATTACAGGTTTTTGTATTTATGTCAAGAAGTATAAGTGCTACAAACGAAATTCTCATATCAAAATATCCACAAATGTATGGTAAATAAAATATAACACCACTTGCAGCTTTTCTTATAACCTAAAAAGCAGAAGCACCATTTTTGTTTTAAGTGGTAACCCCTTGTTCCTTGGAACATAGGACCTAGTGTTCCTTGGAACATAGGACCTAGTGTTCCTTGAAACACCCCTTTGGCTAGAAATATTTTATTGTTTTGTTTCAGATACAATGCCACATAGCAAATTTGGTATAAAAAGGAAACCTGTTGACACAGATGGCATCAACAAAGCAGTTGCTGCTGTTAAGACCTGCTACACATTTGCAATACTTTAAAGTTCATGTAAATCAGATTTAAAATTATAGCACAAAAGTGTTCTCTCATTAGATCCATCTTGTTATCCCCAACAAAGAATGTGCAGACCTTACATGTAACTTCTTTACCTAGATTGTTATACACGAGGAGGAATATTTTTATTCTCCAGTGCAACAATTTTAAATTGTTGCTTCAAAATAAACACAACAGACATATTCTTTAACACTCCGTTAGGTATGCACTCTGGTAGAACACTGTTAGTCATGCAGGGCCTAGTAGGCTTTCACTATATTTTTGTGCTTATATGCTTGCATTTTTTTAATTGTATTTTTCCTTCATCAAATGTTTAGCTTCATTTACCTTAAATACACATGGTTTTTATTACCATTATCTTACTAGATCGACCAAAGATAAATAAAACATAGTATGAGTACAATATACACTACAATTTGTAGTACACTACACCGAAAATGTAGCTAATGAAAAAGACAGGCTCAGAGTTATGTAGTAATGGTAGTCTGATACATGGGCAACATGTATACCATCATGATAAAACTGCATGCTTTGTATGAATTTAACAAGCAATTTTTTGGTTGTTTAGAATATGAATGTATTAGGCAATTGTGGTTTTACTTCATCGAGCTATGACCAGACTAGGAGAATTATGAGTGGTGGGTGGTGGTGGTGGCGGTGGTGGTGGTGGCAGTGGCGGATAATAATAATAATAATAATAATAATAATAATAATAATAATAATAATAATAATAATAATAATAATAATAATAATAATAATAATAATAATAATAATAATAATAATAATAATAATAATAATAATAATAATAATAATAATAATAATAATAATCTTCATCATATTGGACAAGCATGTGATGTTACAAAATACATGTTATTATGACATAAATTGCTTTCATCATGTTCTTTACGACCAATTTCTGATTCTAAAGATCTTGTTTTCATGTAAGACTTAAAGCTTTCATGGTGAGTGTTATTAATCAAGGCTTCACGGGTGATCAGCCGTGTCAGATTTTTAAACATCAAGATTTTGGCCATTCTAGACTCCATGGCCATCTTCAGGGTCTTTTGATGCTGCGGAAGATCCGTGGTTTAAATCCCAGCTATGGCACTGAATTTTTCAGTCCTGATTGCACCTCTTAAACACTGCCCGTACACGGCTTGTGTGGTTAAAAACACCAGCAGTTGGCATAAATAATAGGTAACTTACAGTTCGTGGTTAGGCAATTACTTTTTGCAATACTTAAAAAAACCTATAAAAAGCAATTTTAAATCAAAATTGCTTTTCCATATTTTATTTAACATTAAGAAAAACTTAATTCTCTATGCAAACAAATGAAAAGCTACATCTAAATTATATGAGCAAAGCCTTCTTATCCACTCTTTGGTTAATGAATTTTGTAATAAATTCTTTACTTGAAGTAGCACATGTCTTGGTTTCTAAGTTATTTGTTTCTGTAGCCAAATTTAATCTTTCAACTTTTGAAAGATATTATCAAGCAGTACAGATTTATAAAAATTAGCAACATTGCTGTTGAAGAAGCTGCAGATCTAAGCATGTACATCACTTTTACCAGCAAAGTCAGAACGACATGTTGAAGCGTGCAATGCTTTCCAAAAGTAGTGCTTTAATAAGAATGTTAACAGTTATACGAGTGAGACACTTTTATTGGCATATTTTGCTAGGGATTCATTAATAACTTATTTTCAGATTAGTATGCTGTTGGGTGTGATGTCATTTCCTACTGGTACTGTAAGTATTAGTTACGTCATTTCCTCCTTGTACCATAAGTATTAAAAACCAGTTCAATTGGTACCGTAAGTATTAAAGACCAGTTTTAGCCTTGTTGCCACGGTAGTTGATAAATTAATTGTAAATTTAGCTTACGCTACCAAATATGTGTTTGCAACAATTAACTTACATATCAAGTATTGCAAAAAGAAATATTACAGACAAGAATTAGATGTGAAAAATCTGTCTTTGGGATGACTACAAGTACATATGCAAAACTGGAATAGAAACATAAAAATATGACAAAAACATTAAAATTTAAGAGCTAATATGACTATAATATGAAAAATGGCAAAAAACATTAAAAAAGCCCAAGCATGGCTTTATATGACCCATGAGAATTACATAATTTTAATCACCATTGATAAAATCGTGCTTTGCTTATATTTTCCATGGAAAAAAACCACAAACAAAAATTATGACATTTCGTAAACATCCAGGCCCTGGTAATGAGAGTGGGCACACAGAGTATGGTTGACCTCTGTGACATGTAACTGCTGATTACTTATTCTGGAGCTAAAGAAATAAACAGATGAGGTTGTCGCTCCAGCAAATAGTCAAGTAAAGTGTAATACTAGATGTCCTAGTCAGGTGGTTGCATAGGTGCGTTCGTTTGAAAACTAGAACCCTTAAATTAA
The DNA here is from genome assembly GCA_030765045.1 of Tenodera sinensis. NCBI lineage: Eukaryota > Metazoa > Arthropoda > Insecta > Mantodea > Mantidae > Tenodera > Tenodera sinensis. Next base: position 246,431,125 of record CM060964.1, on the reverse strand, counting down.
CGTAGGAGTCTCCCAGGCCCTTAGCGACTAACAGAGGGTTAAAAACAGGAATAAGCTTATAATAATGGTTATCTGTTTACCTCAGAGATGAGAACCTTTTCTCTGAGTAACTTCTCCATTATTTTTTGCATTTCATTGTTTTTCTCACATAAACTATCAGAATTAAGAAATATTTTGCATTTATGAGAATGCCAGAAACACTTGTCACACAATTACAATTCAATGTAGGCCTCAGTATTTTGCTACCTGTCACTGTCAAGCTACTGCATTTACATTTCTCCTAGCTTGAAGGACTTAATAGATCAATGTATATCGTTTGTGTTGTGTCTGTTTTTTTCCTAGTTTTATTGTAATAGTTCTAGATCTAAATTTGTAATTTCCCAGTCTTGGATTTTTTACTGCTATACACATCAAGGTATAGACGGTATATACATACATCACAAATGTTTAATTATTATTGGCATCACTTAAATTTGAACATTACTCAAGACATATTTCAAAAGCATGTTGACTTTATTCTCATGCATGGAATGCCTTTATTATTGTAGCTTCCAGCTGATCATTGAATTTTGCCTTGACATGTTAAGTCAAAATAAGCAGTGATTTTAAATGTTTGGTGATGCTTTCCCAATACCTTTAATTCATGTCTCTCAATGATATCTTGCAACACTTTTGGTTTTGGATTTATCTCGTATCCAGTTAATGGGTTTAAACTTTCACAGTCCTTGTCTGAAGAAATAATGTATTTTCTGACCTTAATACTGTTAAAATACATTAGCATTTCATGGCCTTTTGCCCAAAAATGGTTTACAACAGTTAATTCTTCTATTTCTTTATTTTCAATTTTGTTAATTTTTTTGTTAAATCAAATCTTGTTTGTGCCATTTTTTGCAATTAATTACAGTAGTTTGTCATTTTTCTAGTGGTTGGATATTATTTTTTGTGTACGTGTGCTTCACATCTTCTCATATTACATTACTTTAGCAATTTATTCTCATACTATATTACAGTCAGCAATATGTCTAAAGTAAACAGAGCTGCTTGATAATACAGCACTCCATACCCTAAACACACTTTTCATCTTTTGTATTAATGTAAGTTGATTTGGTAACTGTCAAATGTATCAAGGATTCCTCATAAGAAGTTAGTTCCTTTTAATACAATATTTCTTCCTCTTTATCTCACCATATGGTGCCTTTAATCTCTCCTTTATTGTAAAGGGAGGTTTCTATTGCCCTAATTTAACTTCTCTCTTGACCATGTGTGTATATTCTTGATATGCTTTGTTTTCAATGATCTCCACAACAGGCTATTGAATGCTGCATATTTCTGATCCCTGTGTCCGATTTTCAATTATTTACTCCTTTCTCTACCACATACATAGTAGGAAGAGAATGTATTGCATTCCAACCAAAAATCTGATATTGATATTTCACTGGAAATACATGATTTGAGATTCCTGAATCCAAAAGGTTTGCATGTATGTGTGTGTGTCGGGTATATGTCTATGAAAAGCATAACTCAAAAATGAAAAGCTGATTAAATACCAAATTTGTTATTTAAGTTCAGCAACTCCCAAGGATGCTGCACAAAGATTTTAAAAAAAAAAAATCTCTTTCTCCCAAACTTAGCTTTAAATGTAAAACTTTTCGAAAATTTTATTTTGCTTAAAAGTGGTTGTAACAATTTTTATTAAATACCATATGTTTAAGATATTTTCATGACAAATGAAATGTATCTATAACTTGAATTTTCTGGGAATAGTTTCTGAGGTCCTTTTCAACCTGGATAGTTTTGCATAAATGATAAATCATAAGAGATAGATAAACTTTTACCACCCAAAAAATGTATATCCTGTTGAAGTACATAATTTATGTCAAAAATTTTTGTGGAGATAACCATTTTCAAGATATTCCTTGTTATTAGTTTGACTTTTCAAATATTCATACTTTTGTTGGTAATGTTGCTGTATAGGGTCTTAGGGAGTGCATAATGCAGGACACCAATGCATGAGAAATGAAAGTAGCCTGCTGTAGTAGCACATAATTTGCATAACATTGGAATTGTGAGTTGGCAAAGTGTGAGATGACGAATGAAGGTAACTTCCGGCAATGCATGTACATAGGTGAGGTAGATACGAAGAAGGCAGGGTTCTTCATTTAAAACCTAACAAGTGCATGGCATTTTGCCTGTGCGCAATTGGGTATGCCATAGCCAGCTTTGCTCCTACATAAACTCCCCACATAAACCATGTATAACACTCTTACCTTACATCTTTCGTGTGTAAAAGTTATTATAAATGGGAATCACCAAACCGTGTTCGCACAGCATATATTCAAACATTCCCTGGTGAAGTCCCTCCTTCCAGATTTACAATTCATGAGATTGTGAATAAATTCAAAACCACCGGTTCTGTGGCAAACAAACAAAGCTTAAACGCACAGCTTTAACAGAGGAAAAGTTAGATGAAATACACATGTTTTGAATGTTCACCACTCAAATCCATCCCAAAATTAGCACAACAGGTGGGAATTTCAGTCTTCTGCACATAGAGCAACTAAATTCTTAAAACTAAAACCGTATAAGTGTACATGCTTTAAAACAAGGTGAACCAATATCACGAATGCATTATTGTGAATGGTTTCTTTCATCAGTGAATGACAGTTTAATTGATCCACAGCTTTTGTTCTTTTCCGATGAGGCATGGTTCCACCTAAACAGTCATATCAACACTCACAACAGTCAGTACTGGGCCTCTGAAAATCCAAATCGTGTTGAAGAAATCCCTCATTATGATCAGAGAGTTGTAGTTTGGTGTGCTGTTAGTGCTAGACGCATAAATGGTCCAGTAATCTACGAGCAGACTATAAATGCAGAGAGGTACCAAAATGACATTTTGACCCCATTTTATCATGAATTAACAGAAGAAGAGAAATCATATGGGTGGTTTCCACAAGATTCTGCTACTGCCCATACAGCAGAGGAATAAAATTAGGGAAATGTTTGAAGACAGAGTGATAAGTGCTGGTGTACGGCCCTCTCACTCTCCCGATCTAACAGTGTGTGACTTTTATGTGTGGGGTAACCTGAAAGACAAAGTTTACGAGACAAATCCTCATGCACTGGAAGAACTAAAATAAAATTGGAAACATTACAGTGGCCCAACTTAATCATGTGAATCAGAATATGTTCTCCTGATATAGTGCTTGTTTAGCTGAGGATGGACGACATTTCCAGCATCTTCTATAAGGTAAGAGTGTTATACATGCTTTATGCGCGGAGTTTATGTAGGAGCAAAGCCAGCTGTGGCACACCCAATTGTGCACATGTGAAATGCTGTGTGCCCGTTAGGTTTTAAATGAAGAACCCTGTTTATTCTTGTTCAAAATGGCAAATTTGGGCAACTTCCATATCATGCCAGTGGACTAAGTGATGGATGATGGATGTGGCTGAGATATTGGAGAGGACTTTATGACTGAGCACCTCATTGAACCCAAAAGATGTCCCAAATGTAATACTGAGCATCACAATTACAGAATAAATAACAATCCCTTCATATTGCAATGAAACAAATTAATTCATGAATTACATAACCTGAAATAACTATGAAATCATAAGCTCGTGCAGTTGTGCAGTAGATAGATAATCTTAAATGGGAATATATTTTGTGAATTTATGTTATAAAAGAAATACAAAGTTGCATTTTAAAGGCATATACCATTTAACCTGAAATAACTATGAAATCATAAGCTCATGCAATTGTGCAATGGTTAGATGACCATGAAATATGAATATATTTCATGACCTACATTTATTAAACAGATACAAAGTTTTTAAGAGTTACATGTGGAAGGTGATTGACAAATGGAATGCTTTGAACATCAGATTTTACTGGAAATAAGTGTTGCAAATTAGTGGTGATTACAATGTTATTTTAAATGAAGATTTCCATTAATAATTAACAGCTAAAGGGGATAAGGAAAAAGAAAATCTTTGCTTCTAACACTTTCTGCAAATGTTGCATTTCCTTTTCTCCTTTTTTACATTCTCTCCATAATTACGATTCAATTTTACTTCTGTTCCTCTTTGCTAACATTACTCCACTACTTAGTTTGCACTTGCATTCTATTTTTCCAGTTTTAGATTACACTTCCCTTCCATTAAGCATGTTCCTCTCTGATTCATAATTGCCAACCTCTTTGTCCACTAAAGGGGATCATGTCAAATTGGCATGGTGTAATGAGATTGCACATCAATAAGCCTGTATACGGCAACATTACCTTTTTCTCAATTAGGAAGCTTTTATTCATTTTTTATGTCCTGCCCATGCAAAGAAAATGGAATGTCAAAGCCATCACATAGTGGGCAGCTCTTAACAGGTCTGACTATCGCTAAAGCCTTCTGTATTCCCTAATCCCATTGTACCTATAAGAAAATGTATAATAAAACCATTTCTTCATCTGTTTATCTTGATTAACACAAAGTAGACAGAAGAATAAGAGTTTTTAAGAATAGTTTGTGCAGGAGTGAGTAGAGAAAGTGATGTAAGTGCACATATTAATTTTTTTTTTATCTAGTATCTTAATAAACATATCATGAATGACAGACAACCATGAAAATAATCCTGCCACTGTTGTTAATGTTAAGGTGCTGATAAAGAACAGAGACAGTTTTCGTACTGAAATCTTGGCTGAAATTTTGATGAAACAAACTGACATCATCTGAAGTGACCTTAACCATAATTCAGTTTCCCTCTGAATATTAAGCGCATGCAAACAACAAAAGAAAGCCTTCAAAACAACACACAAATACACAGTTTCCTCCTCCTCCTCTTTGGTCACTCCCTAGTGTGTTTTATAAGGAGTACAAAAAGTGTATACATTATTTGCCCTCTTTATAGCATCTAAGGTTGTTGTAATATTGATTGGAGATAATTATTCTGTATTTCTTTGAAACACACACAAATGCTTTTAGCAATGCAAATAGATTTTATAGAACACCATTTTATTTGAATTCACACTTCACTAACCTATGTTGCTATGGAATATGTTTCACAGATATAGTCAACTGTCAAAAATGTTGTGGCTCCTGATCTTGAGTTTTCTCTGCTGAACCCCTGATGAGCTTGTAGAGTATGCTGTCCTTGGTGACAATTTGAAAATGTATTAAATCTGCTTTTTTCATGAACATCTTCTACCACGTCTCCAGTTTCTCTTTTTTTTTACACTGTGTATACTTTAAAAGCTATCTACTAATTTAATGTTGTACTTGTGGTCCAAAAGTGTACCAATACTGCTGATTTTTGGAACCACAACTCCAACATGAAAAAAATGTCATCTTTTAAAACATGTTCAACCTTACAGAGAAGTGGATATACAGGAGAAGATTATGATGAAGGAACAGGAAACAGATTTAACAAATTTTGAAATACCTGCTGAGGACAGCATATTCTACAAGTTCATTAGTGGTCCAGCAGAGAAAATCCAAGATCCAAGATCAGGAGCTAACAATATTTCTGGCAGTCAACCATAGCTGACAATGCAACCAATATGTCTGTAAAACATGTTCTATACTAAGCATGGGGAAGAGGGGTGACAGGAATGAAATTGAGTATTTACTCCCTCCATATACTTCATCAAATGCAGGCCACCTCATGTTTCCGGTTCTGTTTGTTTATGTACACACATATCTTTACAAACAAGGTACTTAAGTTTCAAGGCGAAACCAAATAGAAACATTGGTTTTGTGATAACGTTACATGCATTTTCTTTTGGCATAGCAAACACAAAGCTTTATTTTACTAGCAACACAAAGTACTTAATTCCTGTTTGACTTTGAAGTATCTTTTTACCTTGTTATGCGACATGATTCCACCACTGTCGTGATTTGAGGGACTGACTGGTTCTCTGAGGCAGAAGATAACAATGGCGGTACAGCCTGGTAGCAAGCCGTGTATAGGAGAGTGGATGGGATTAAAATAACAATGTAGAGGAAGTGACACAATCTGTCGGTTCTGCCCATCTATATTCTACAGCACAGAGGTTAGGGAAGCTAGTTAACTGTAAATTCAACTCAGGTGTTCTATAAAAGGATCATTTTGTTTTGCTGTGTACTATGGATAGCTTCAATTTTAATTTATATTATACTAAACTCCTTATTTCTAATTTTCTTAGTTTGCAAGTCTGACAAAGCCAACATCTTTCATAAGATTCAAATGTGAATAAAATGACATATATACTTAGTGTACCCCCCCCCCCAAAAAAAAAAACAAAAAAAAAAAAAAAAAAAAACCCACTGACAATACTTAGTATGTTGTATGGCTTGGTAAGCTGATCGGTTTTCAAATAGGAACCCCTGTCCAGAAATGCACAGTTTGGATGCTGGAGAGCATCAAATTTTGAGAATGAATGGTTGTGGCAATTTGTTAAGACTCATTTTGGTATCTTAATATGGATGATACACAATCCTTTAGACTCCTTTTTTTTTTGTAGTGTTTAGCGCCCGCTTTTACTACTACAGCACTGTAGGTGGTGACACTGATGATAATGGAATGAAGATGGAGCACCAGTGGAATGTGATGGCGGGAGAAACTGGAGAATCTGGAGGAAACCCATCCCAGCGCCGTTTCATCCAGCATGAATCCCACTTGTGGTTGCCCAGGATTGAACCTGGGCCACTCTTTAGCCTGCTGTGTGCTGGGATGAACAACTTGAGCATAATAACATTCCTGTGCATGTGCTAAATTCCTCAACAGAGTCGTTGGTGCACATCCCACTGTGCTACTTCTGTAGTTCCCAGTACAGTAATGTTTTTTAAAAGTATTGCAATATGTACAAGTATACAGCTCTGGAAATGGTCGACGAGCTCCAGCACGCTTTGATGTAAATGTGTGGAATCACCTCAACATTGCATATTCAAATTGATTGATTTGTAGAGGTGGACCAGTTCCATGGCCAGCATGGTTGCCAGATCTGACACCTCTCAACTATTTTCTGTGTAACTGTATGAAGAGTATGGTGCATGGTATTCCTATAAGGTCAGTGGAGGACCTTATGGCTTGAGTCCACAGAGTGATTGAAAATCTTCAAAGACAACCACATGTATTGGTTCATGCGCATGAGGCTCACCAACACAGATATAGGCTCTGCAATGACGTAGAAGGTTCACAGTTCGAAGCCCGTTTGTAATGTAGACAGCTCGATGTTGGGTTTATTGACGAAATATGAACTCATCTCACACTTCAATGTGCTACAGTGTCCAAAGCATGCATTTCCGGACAGGAGGTTCCTGTTTGAAAACTAATCAGTTTGCCACCCTGCACAACATACAGCATTGTTATTGGAACCCTGTATATATACAACATATTTATCATAAGTGTATTGTTGCCAACACATCCCACTCATCATCCCTTGAAATCTGCTGTAAAGTGAGGTCCAAAAGCCATGAACTAACTGCCCAGTACAACAGCATTGGAAAAGCAATCCCTGGACTTTCTTATTAAGAGAGGCTGATGAGTTTTGGCATCTGGCATCTTTATCAGTATACCTATGCATATAATTTTGCCAGCAATGTTCCACATTGATTTCAATATGAATGTTCTCTCCCTTCCCTTGTGAGCTGCACTGAGATATTTTTAAATAGTGTTTACTGTGTTTCCTTTATGTCATTAAACAACTAGGTTTGCTCTTTCACAATGTTTGTGGTACATACCATCTTCATCAAAAGTAGCCAGAGTAAGTTTGCTTAGCTTATTACTTAAGCACGACTGTGGCATCTCCCTTCTGTTCACCATTGTTAAAGGAACCTGGGTATCTAAAAATAAAAACAAAAATGTTTCATGTATGTAGATGCTCCAATATGACATTCTTCCTTGACTGCAGCATGAAAGTTAATAGAAACTGGTTCAAAAAAATTACTTTTGTACTTATTCAACTTTGGTTATTTCAGGAATGAAACTTAGGGAAGCAAAGGAACTGGAAAAAGTGTTCAGAAGAGGAAAACACTCACAGTAAAAATCCAGAGAATATGAGCTTTCAACACTTTCAGATTTGACATATAAATAACTATGCATAAAAATATCCAGAGGTCTGATAAGAAAGAGTAAGAAAGGAAACCTTCAGAGAAAGTTGAATCTAAAGCCACGTGGCTTATAACTAGGGCCCGGATTTTTAGGGTTCTTAAAATTAACATTTTAGTTATTTTTGTATCTTAGAAAAGTTTGTTCTTTAACCTCCTGAAATAGTTTATATATTATTGTTTATTAATTTTATTATTAATTGTCCTCTTTTTTATAGCAATGTTGCTGATATGACCTGTAGATCCTTTGTGCTGCTCAAAATGCCATTTTTGGCCAGAGGGCACCTGTAAATAAAATTATAGTTTATACGCTATGTGCATTATAACTGGTGCTTAATCCTTACCTGCATTCCAGCATTCGAGAACAGGTTGCACAGGTTATCCTGTAAGGTATGTTTATCTGCACAGCATGTTGCCATCTGTGGTGAAGTTCAGATCGTTACCTATCCACTGACGAATCAACCATCTTTGAGATGAGCTGACTTTAAGCATGACACTAGCTCCTTAAATTACCTGCCTAATCTAAGGAAAATTGACTTCTAACGATGTAGTAATTGTATGCATTAACATAACATGATAGTCGACTGAACACAACGGATACTGTTTTTAAACTGATTGGTTTGAGTTTATGGCAGGTTCTGCTAATGCCCCTTTCCCCTCGACAACAATCCCCACATTGCTTGCTTGCAACAATACAGAGCTTGGTCCCACACAGCTAAATACAAGTCAGTTGCCTCTTGCATTGTTCTCAATACTCCTATAAGCATACATAAGCGAAAAGCCGTAGCAAAGATGTAACAGTGAAAGTCTATTCATAATTTCATAAACATTTCATTTTCCCATTTTAAAATAGTTTCTTTTTTTTTCATTTTAAAATAAATAGGAGATTTAGCCTCTTTTAGGTTTTAAAGTCTCATTTAGCCATTTTTAGGTTTTATAAGATTCAAGTATTTGGCTCCGATCATCACGAAACAGATAATAATATTAAACCACTACAGTTAACTATCAAGGAATAAAATAGTTAAAAAACTAAGAATCCGGGCCCTACTTATAACTTAATCAGAGACATATAAAACACAAAAGCTTTTTTTCTGAAAAAGTGGTGCTGAGATAAATTATAAAGAAAGTGAGAAAAATATTTAGAATATTCAAATACAAAATGTATTTAGTAGAACAAAAGAACATATATCATTAATATTTTATATCAAAATTAAAAGCAGATGGAAAAGAGAAAAATACATAATCAAGCAGAACAAAGATGAAAGGGAAGGATTAACCTGGATAAGAAAAGGAGTAAGATGACTGAAAGGACACAATGGAATTTCAAAACTAACTGATTTATTAAGGCAAATCTGTTCAGTACAACTAAGATGGATATGATATTATCAAACATTTTTTTCGTTGGAGTTATCTGAAACATTGAGTATTTGTAGAATGTCTCAACAATTTGAGACAGTTGCAAACATTCACTCTGCTGGAAATGACTACCATCACTCCAGACTTACTGAAGGCTATGTGAGACAATTGAGAAGGTGAAAATGAAGATGAAAGTGAAAGTGGACCTTTTATTGTTTTTTTTCTTTCCAGTGACAATATGGTAGTATAGTCATAGAACACATGTTCATTGCAACTTTCAGATAAATGTATAAATTTTAAACACTGCTTAATCTGACAATCATAGGACAAGCCTTCGAGCTTATTGTTTTTGTCATCTGCTTTTGATCAAATTTCTCAATTTTTAAATAATTTAATTCTTGCTTAGCTGTATTCAGCTTTATTTTACGGCATTCAATTTGTTTAGACTACTGTACTGAAATTATAAATATTCAGATTTCACTGATATTGAGTTTGATTCTTATATAACTCCATAAAATGAATTAATACATCACATTTTTTCATGGTAGCAAAACTTAAAAACTAAAATGGCACTTACATCTTATTCATAAACAGCGTACATGACTAAATCACAGAATGCTTAGTAAAACTAGCTTTAGGGCTACAATTATAATTTACCTATATCACAAAAAATGGGAATAGCTGATATTATAAGCAACTTTAAGGTAAGATCACATCGCCATGGCATGGCACAGAATGTGAGTTCTCATGACATGTTCCAGAGTCAAAGTGTGGTGCTCGGTTTTTTATGTATTTTATTACTTAGAATTACATTATTAGCACTCCACGAACTACACATGATATCCCTTGTAGCACCCCAGCCATCAGATTTAGATTTTCTACTCTACTGAACATTTTTGAATAATGTGACATGTACAATTCTTTATGGAAGAATTCATTATTGAAAAGGTGAGCCAGAGAAAATTTTCATATAATTTTAATGTAGTTCCTGCCATGTTTTGCTAAAAATTAATAAAAGGTACTTCTGTTTAGCTAAGGAAAACAAAAGAAGTTACTTCCACGATAATCATAATTATGTATAACTAAGAAGCAAAAATGGCTCTTTCACCCACTGTAATTAAATAACGAATACCACTTGTAAAAGCTGACATTTCCTCTAAATTGCATTTAAAACTGAATTCTATTTTTGTATTTACTCTTTTATTGGATTATGAATAAATAAAACATTTTCTTTACTTATTCTAAAGTACTGTGTCAATCAACATGTCCAGTTACTTTTAATGTCACTTTATTATTCTAAAACTGAATTACAACTCACAGTTCTCTGTTTTACTGTTCACACAATTTACAATTTTTCTAGACTTTACAACTCACAGTTGTTGTGTTCTGTTGTAACCTTGATACAAATACTGCCCACTGTACACAACAAACAACCCAGCGGTTAACTGTTTAAAGCTGTCTCTGATGATACATTCACTCAAACTGCTTCAACACTAAACTCGCTGGCCCAACACATACTTAAAACCGACTTCTTCATTCATGCAACTCACTTATGTAGCCAAGAATTAGATACCACCAATTTCTCTGGAAATACACATTTTTCTCAAAACTTCTCCAAACAAGCCAGCAGTCTAAACCTTCTGGAACCGTCTAGAATTGGCCTTTTTTTCCCGACCTGCCTTGTCCTTGTTTAGTGGCTGCACATTGTCTAGCAGCATAGTGATGTAAGGTAGCTTCACCTTGAGCATCCTAGTTGGCATATGGCTGCCGTCACAGTACATATGAAAGGATCATTTCAATTATTTAAACCGACTATGAAAAACACCAAATTCCTTTCTTTTTGAGTTTATTATCATGTACCCTCATCCTTGCTTCATTTCCTGGAAGCCACAGCAGCATTTTCAATATCTTCAATTCAGGACTATTAACTCATCCACCGTCCATGTCTGAGATGAGTGGGAAGAGACAAGCGGTGGTGCACACAGAAGGCAAGACACATGCCCTCCAATTTATGTGAACTCATATTCAGTGCCATGAGAATAACGTGACTCTACCTTTACACTTTCAATGGCAAGAGAAAATTACAAAGTTTGGGTAACACATTAATCTGGAATCTTTTAACTCAAATATAAACAAATCACAGTTAAGAGAAGTAGTACCAAGATGACAGAGGAGGTTTGTAAAAGCTTTTGAACATGAAACACAAATTTTTATTTTAATTTGAATGATCTTTTAAACATAAATTTCTAGGGCCCAGATTTTTATGCACTAAAAGCGTTAAAATATTTATTTTTTATGTGCTAATGATTTTAAAAATGTCTTAAAACTGAAAAATATTTTCAAAAAAGTAGAACAAAATATAAAAAAAAGGATCTAGCTTATAGAACAGTAAATATTGGAACTCGCCAATTTCTAGCTAAACATCAGATTTAAACATCTCGGAGTTGCAATACACAACAAATGTCATTTTTAGATTTCACATTACATAGCCTTGCCTATTATCTTTGAGTAATGACTTTATTGGGAAAAGGAATATTCTACATCACATGATGTAATTGGGATATATTCTTCACCGCTCTGTCCTCTATGTGATCTGCAAGAGGAAATGGACCAAGACAACCTTCAAATATGCCCACCACTTCTAACGCTCCATCCATCAGTGAAAAATATTAGAGAGCAGGAGGGTTAATGACTTCACTGTCAGAAACCCAGCATTAGCTAACAACATCACAGGATGTTAACTTAGCATACTAGAAGAGGGGAATATCACTAACAGACACTTTTCAAGTTCACTTATGTGTTTGCCGTCCACAACTTGGGCTACTTTACTGAAGATTTGGTAACCACTGCTTATCAAATAAAGCCCAAACTTTTTTTCTTACAACTTCTGCTTTTGAACCTGAGGTAGTATAAGTTGTTTTTCTATCAACTGTATTTCTTAACTGAATTACTCTAAGTAGTTAGTTTATCGACTGAACCAAGAAATCAAATTGGAAGATGTGAAGGCCAAGTCACGTTTTAAATCAGCATCGCATATTACATTCTGGATAACCTCAATTGCAGAAGCAGGATGTAAATCCTTGAAAATGATCTGCATAATATACCATAGCTTTAAGCTAGGTTCCTAAGTACATGACTACCAGTGTAGGAGGCAATGGAAGATCAGGATTAATATTTTTGAAAGTATAAATCCGTGATGGAGCTTTTATGAACACTTTTTTTCCATTGGAGATTAGCTTATCCATATTAGAGTATAGGTTCTTCAAAATTAGGAAGAATAATAAAAAACGTAAAAATAAGGTCTTTTGTTTAAACTTACTTTTTGTTACTGTGTTAGTTGTGTAATTTGGTTGATTTTGTAAATTTGGGTTAGTACTATCTTTTAACTTACCTTCATGTGTTTGTGTGCTAATTTTATAATCACCTGATTTATTATTATTTGATATGGTATTTGTCTTTTTCCTATTTTTCGACATAATCGCCATCCATCATTTCATTTCCTTGTACTTTACATAGATTTATTACGTTATTTTTGATAATTTCATTACAAGTACATAATTTTAGTGCCTATATATTTTGTATGTATGTAAATACGAGGGTTGTCCATAAAATAAGGTTCCCAACTTTTTTCACAATGAAATACATATTTATTGACATTGAATAATACATTTTTGGAAAGCTTAGACCTTTAAAATACATCAGAATATTCAAGGCATTGTGAACAAAAGGGCACTAATTGAGCAAAATGTATTAACTATGCAGCTGGACGTTATTATTTTCTCCGAACATGGATTTAAAGTAGAAGAAATAAAGGTAAATAATTATGAAAATCATACTTTAGGGCCCAGCTTTTGTAGGAAAAACCATAAAAGTGGAGGGGTTGTAATATATGTTAGAAGTGGGTTAAAGTACAAAGAAATTGATTGTAAAAAATATAGTGTAGAAATGTGCTGTGAATTAGCTGCAATAGAGGTTACTTTTGAAAAGAAAAACCTCATAATATTAAGGGTGTATAGTCTGCCAATGGCAAACAAAAAAGAATTCCCAAAAATACTTGACTGTTTACACAGGATAGTAAAAAATAAACACATAATCGTGACTGGGTACTTAAATATAGATGTACTTGTAGAAAGTAGAAAGAAAAGATTGCTACTAGAAGTACTAGAGAGAAATAACTTAACCTTAACAAAAACGGGGCCCACAAGGGTAACCAGTCATTCCTATACATGTGCTGATCACATGTACACAAATTTAAAACTAGAGAATTGGAGTAGCAAAATCGTAAAAATGGGAATTAGCGATCATTTTGGACAACAAATTGAAACTAAAACCATAGGTAAACAAAAAAATAATACAGATAATATAACAGAAATTAAAAGGCTTGTAAATAAAAATACACTAGAAGCTTTAAGACAACATCTTCAGGCAATAAATTGGGCAGATATACACAAAGAAAAAGAAATAAATGATAAATTTGATTACTTAGATACAATCTTGAGAAACTGTTTGGACGCAACCGTGCCATTACTTAAAGTAAAATTAAAAAAACCAAAAGGTAATAATTGGGTCTCTATAGCTATGGATATCTTCAAAAAGCGTATGCAGTTTTAAGATAGTTTAAAACACCCTAATCTTGACGACAAATCTTACGATTATATAGAAAAATATAATAAAATCTTAAATAACGTAATAAAAGAAGCAAAGAACTAACATAATACACAACTAATAACAAATGCAGAAAATAAAATTAAAGCTACATGGAGCATTGTAAATTCAATACATAAGGAAAACAAACAAAAATGGCAGGAAAATATGTCCATTGAAATTAACAGTCAAGTGATACAAGATCCTATAAAGATAGCTGACAATTTTAACGAATACTGTGTAAACGTTGTAACAAAATTAGGAATAAAACAAATTCAGTATGTGCCTATAAATGAAAAAAATGTATCTAACTCTATGGTGCTTAGCAAAATTAATGAAGAGGAAGTTCTTGCACAGATAAATTCATTCAAATGCAAAAAATCCAATGGGTTGGATGAATTTACAAATGAGATAATTCAATATTGTAAATATAAAATTACAGACATACTAACTCACTTAATCAATCAGTCTTTCAATTCGGGAATATTTCCTAATAATTTAAAACAAGTTGTAGTTAGACCAATTTACAAGAAAAAAAACTCAAAATTAGAAATGGAAAACTATAGACCTATATCTGTATGTAAATGCTAAGGCTTTCACGGCCGGCATTGCTAATTCCATTATGCATTCTTTCCAGGCTTGTAGGTCGTGGTCCAGTAGTTTTATTCTCCAACGTTTTGCTGAAAACTTAGTTCAGCATCTTCAGGGAAGTCAAAGCTGAGAAAAACAGGCTCCGGCATCCACAACAAGACTGGATCGTTCCTCTTTTTTTTTTTTTTTTTTTTTTTTGTGGTGGGGAAAAAGGCTACTTACGCCCTAACCTCATGCAAGCATGCGAGTGTAAGATTCCTACCCTGGCTTTGAACCCGGGCAGCCTACTCACAAAAAAACCCAGCCGGAAGTCTCTTGAGGTCGAGACCTAAATGCTGCAGTAGCGCATTAAGTACCTGCGCATTCAGTGGTGAAAGATGGAAGTTGCCTGCCAGTGGCAGTAACAGCAAGTATTACTGATGTGCCGGAGGACATACATGACATAAGCCCTGAGTGCCCCCTGGTAGTAATTAATGGTGATGTGTTTGATAGTTGATGGTGATCTTTTGTATGTCAGCCATTTGGCATCGTTAAGAGTTACATAGTGTAGATGGGTGTGAGGGGTGACTGAAATGAACATGTTTAGTTTATTCTCCACCCGAAGGTTTCGTTTCTTGTCCTTAGAGTATTTTTTTAAAAATTGTTTAATTTTTTTAATTTTTAAATAGCCTATGATGTATACTAGATGTATTATAGTTGTGCTTACATATCTAGGTGCAGTGTATGGTGGCATAATTTGCAATGTTCTAACTCTATCTTATCTATTATGCTTACTTACTATGGTGATATCAAGCCGGAGGCTTCGTCATTGATTGTGTACCTGTTCGTGCCTGGTCATATATAGTGCACACATGGCAGGCTGTCTGCCTGAAGTGCAGGAACGAGCCTGTGCCACTGCCGGGAGGCCCTCGTCTCCCGGACCTGCCTTGGCTAGGTAGCCCAAGGACTTGTGAGGGCTTGACAGTGTGGATGTGTATTGCTGTGTTTTGTGTTGTGTGCTTCCCTTCAACCCCTAACCAGCAATTTAATTGTACTAAATTATTCAGATATTCCTAGATATTGAGCTCAGATTCACCTATGTTTATAGTGCAATCGAACAATGACAGAGAGCGAAGGTGTTTGTTGCGTGCCATATGATACTCCCCGACCATTCTTATTTGCTCATTATGGTTCTTGTTCTTTTTGGCGTACAGGTTGCATGCCAGGTGTTTGATAAACTGCTCGATCGTGAGCATTTTTAGCTCTTCGTGTAGCTGGTACGAAGGAGCCTCTGGCAGTAGTTTTGCAATAATTTGCAGTATTCTATTTTGCATCGTTTGGAGGCGTTTTATGTGCATTTTTGCCGCATATCCCCATACGGGATAGAGTC
Source organism: Tenodera sinensis (assembly GCA_030765045.1). Classification (NCBI taxonomy): domain Eukaryota; kingdom Metazoa; phylum Arthropoda; class Insecta; order Mantodea; family Mantidae; genus Tenodera; species Tenodera sinensis. The sequence goes on along the minus strand of CM060964.1, from coordinate 246,415,089 downwards.
TGTTGAGTTGGCCATTGGCCTTCGCTCTGGCCGCATTAATATGTTCACTCCATGTGAGATATTCATCCATCTTAACCCCAAGGTACGTGACAGATGTCTCCCACCCGATTGGTTCCTGAGTTAGGGTGAGGGGTGAGGGGTGAGGGGTGGAAGGGCTCGCTTCCGTTGTCTATGCAATTTTCGTCTGGTAAAAATGATTGCTTGGCTTTCTCTAGCATTCAGTTTTACCCACCATTTGGTGAACCAGGGCTCCAGAGAGTTTAGAGCATTCTGAAGCCATAGGTGTATGATGCGTGGCTGTGTGGATTGTGTGGCCAGGGCCGTGTCATCTGCGTATATGTAATTATCTACCCTGACTAGTGGTGGTAGATCGTTGATGTATATATTAAATAACGTAGGCCCGAGTAAACTTCCTTGAGGGACTCCCGCATTTATTGGGTGCAATAAGGATTCAATATTCTCAATTGAGGTTCTGAAGCTCCTTCCGCTGAGGTAATCTTTTATTAGGGCAACCATTGAATCTTGTACCCCTATGCGGAGGAGTTTGTGGAGTAATCCTGCATGCCACACTTTATCGAAGGCGTGTTCTATGTTCAATAGGCCCTGAAGCTGAACTGATCGTCAGTTATCAAGTTATTTTTTATTAGAAATGAGTTCAGGCATTTGAGTATGATCTTTTCTAGTAGCTTGCTTAGTGTGCTTAATAGGCTAATTGGCCTGTGATTAGTAGGAATGGAAGAATCTTTATATTGCTTAGGAAACATTAGGATTCGTGCTTCCTTCCAGCGCTTTGGAAATTTTCCGTGCTCCAGCGCGTAGTTAAATATATCTGCCAGCACTTTTAGGGCTTTAGGCAGAAGATGTTTCAGGACTATATTGGGAATATTGTCGGGTCCTGGAGCCTTACGTGTAGGCATGTGTGCAATCAGCCACTTAATTTCGCCTGCACTGGTCTTTCGAAGTTTATTTTGTGTTGGAATATTCCCTATTTCAGCGATTTGGTCTTCCGTTGCAGCTGCGAAATGTCTGTCGCACGGGTCAGCATTCAGTTGGAATACCTGCTCTAGTGTGTCTGCGAAAGCTTCTGCTTCATTCTGTCCGGTAGCGTTCTATTTATTACCATGCGAGGGAGGAGGGCGTGGCTTATTGGGGGCGGGGCATGGTTGCCTATTGGATGTCATCGGTCGGTGTATTGGCTCTGATTCTGGTATAAGAGGGGAAACTCCCCTTTGATATGGTTTTGAACTAATGCTTCTCAGGGCCGGGATCCAAGATTTATTTATCTGCTGCCTCTTTTCCTTCCATGTTGTCATGTTTAAATATTTCAATAGCTTCCCGTGTCAATCTAGCCTGGTAGTGAGCCATCCTTGAGAGTACAACAGTGTCCTTGTAGCTGATGTCGTGGCCAAAGGGTAGGGAATGTTCTGCCACTGCTGACTTTTCTGTCTGTCCTAACCCGCTGTGTCGTTCATGTTATTTGAGTAGCGTGTTGATGCTCCACATGGTGGTACCTATGTATACTTGACCACAACTGCAAGGAATTTTGTACACACCAGCTGTGCTGTGCGGATGGCGTTTGTCTTTAGCTGAGTTACGCAAATCCTTTATTTTCCTCGTTGGTCTATAAACTGTCTTTATGTGGTGTGACTGTAGAATTTTTTCGATACAGTCTGTAACTTTGTGGATATCTGCCCTATATCCTTATGTAATATCAAGGTGCGAAATATGTACATGTAACAAAAAACATCAAAATATGTAATGAAATATGTAATATCAACAAAATATGTAAAATTATGTAATAATCTAAATGCTAAGATTACCACCTCAAATCTAAATGCAGGCTGCAAATTACCTAGAATTTTGTAATTTGATGGGTCTGTAGGTATATAAATTAATTACAACGAGTTAAAATTTACTAAATATAGAATTAATTATAGGGAAAATGTTTTGTTTTAGGCAGAATTTACCTAAAATTTATTTTCAAGTAGGTAATCACGAAATAAAAAAATATGTGTTTTGGATTATATTTATTAAAATTACTCATTTTACATAATTATTTTACTTAAATTTTAGACAGTAAAGCAATGTTGAAATAATGAACCAATTTATCAATGAGTGAAACAATCAATTCAAAATATTTAACTTTTATAATGTGGATGCATTTTCAGTTTTCTATCTCTTGACATACAATGAACAACCAGGCATTTTTATTTTGAGTCTTTTGCTTCTTTCAACATACCGTGAATAACCATATACTTTTCCATACTTTAAGGGGTCATTGTTTGTCTCCTATCGGATAAAATGTTCTTATAAGCAGAGAAGCTTCTCCCCATGTCACACGAAGTAACAGGAGCATATTTTAGCATAAGAATCTGATTTGCAGAGAAATGTTTTAGTAAATCAACAGTCACCATTTAGCACTTAGACATGGACACAAGCATAGAATACCCTGACTTCCTGTTTAGCAAAGCTTTGAATTTTTCACCTCCCTTCCATCCTGCAACTACACTAAGCTTCTGTGATGCACGTAAATCCATAGATTCCTGAAGAAGGGAATCTGATGTTTTCAACTGCTTGATGGTACTAGGCAACCAGCTGAAGTTACTCTTGATGTAAGCACAGGAGCTTGCCACATTAGATGTCCTGAGATTCACGTATGGAAACAGCTACTTCTGAAGAGAACATGTACACCACAGACTGGACTCCAAAATGTTCACAGCTTCTAACAACGCACCCCATCTTGTAAGTACTGGCTCAGGAGGCAAATGGACATGTTGGGGATGATTTTTATAGCATTGAATTCGGTGTGGTGCTTTCACGAAAACCTTTTTTGTTGCTAATATCAACTAATTCACACAGGGAAAATTACTTCTTACTACTTCAGCAACACATTGCAATGCATGGACCAAGCAGGTACATTCAGGTAGAAAACCTCAAGGGCAGTAGCAGCTTTAATCATGTACGCTGCGGCATCTGAATACATAATTAAAACCTTTTCCTCACACACACCCTCTGGCCACAGAATCTTCATCCCACCATTTACAAATCTTGCAATTGTAGAATGATTTGTTTGTTCTAACACCTTGCAACAGATTGGAAATGTTTTGCTGGACTTTAGGAATCTAGTTTTCCTACTACTAAATTTGCTATGTACCGACCCATGTCATCTGTAGTTTCATCGACGGCAAACCAAATACAGGAGTCTCCAATTTCATTCCGTATATGAGAAACTGCTTCTCCATAACACACATGAAGATACTTTTTCCTCAGAGTAGATTCGTCAGGAATAACTTTCTTACAACATTTTTCTAGAAAGGAGCGAAATTGAGGAATTTGAAGTTTATGATATGGAATATTAGCTGCAACCATTGCACTACACAAGCCTTTAAAAAATCATTTCCGGACAGTTCCTGTTGCATTTGTGTCAACAGAACTTGCTTTCTAGAAGACTGTAGGTGATTATTATTTATTTATGCCAACAAACTTACTGTTGGTGTTTTTAAACACACAAGCCGTGTGTGGGCAAAGTTTGAGAGGTAGAACAGTTGTGGCATTGAATTTTTAAGTTCCAGTTCTACCTCTCAGACTGTAGGTGTTTGTCGCGTATGTGAAGAGCACTTTTGATATGTTGTCCCAATTGAGATTTCATGGAACAGCCAATTCTTTTACCGCATGCTTGACAGACTATTATTTTTCCATTGGTTGTAAAGGCACTATCTAATTTCACCCATGAATTCAACTTGCAGGATAGCGAGGACGCAACTGGTGCCATTTTTGCAGTGTTATCGCCTCGCTGTACTGATAGTTATCCAGCGGCTCACTTTGTTTCCTCGCAGCTATTATTTTACAAGATGCTGACTACCGCGACAATGGTAACAATCAATTTCTCCAATCCTTGTAAATGCCCAAAGTGCTACAAGAAATGTGACACTGGAGGTCAACATTGTCGAGCGGCACCTCTGATATAAATGGACAACAATCAGAACAAGGCGAGGTGGTTATTATCGCATTCTTAATTTAACTTGGATCCTATTTTGCAGACTGATTTTTGTTGCTTTCAGCAAAACTTGTAAAAACAATTTTATTTATAATGTGACTACAATATTTTTTTAAAAAATAATAAAATTGTAACCAAACCCAGAAAATATGTACGTTTTATGTAACATCGTTAAAATATGTAGAAATGTGCAAAATATGTAAAAAAAAAAGTAAAATAAAAATTTGTAAGGAGTCCCAAATGACGTAATTCGCCAACATTTTTACTTCTCATTGAAATATTATGCAGGATTTAAAATATGTAATTACATAAAAATCCGGGCTCTACAGATAACAAATGAAAAAATTAAACTAAAGAATATTAAATCTTATCTATTAGAAAAGGTATTTACTCTGTAGAAGAGTACAAAAATAGATCTAATATGGCATTTATGCAATTTTCATTATTTTGTAATTATTCTCATATTTTTGCAAATATTTTGTATCCATTTCATGTACATATAAACTCACAATCCATATAAAATGTTTTACAGTTGGAGACAATAAAGTGAGTGAGTGAGTGAGTGAGTGAGTGAGTGAGTGAGTGAGTGAGTGAGTGAGTGAGTGAGGGAGAGAGTGAGTGAGGGAGAGAGTAAGTGAGTGAGTGAGTGAGTGAGTAAATTGCTTCGCCCACTCTTTGAAGAGCATGAATAATCAAGTTACATGAACCACATTTGGGAAACTTACATTTAGACCTTGGGCAGCTTTCTTCATATATGTTGCGGAGTTCATAAACAGAAGCAGTACATATTTTACACCATTTGGCCACAAGGTTTCTTAAGTTTCATTAAACACTGTAGATGTTGTTACAGGATTTGCAGCTTGCATTTCTTTACAGGCTCTCAAGAATTTTTGTTGAGAAATCTTTTTGTCAGTTTTCAATACACCTATGATTACATTTCCTACCTTTTCTACCACTGGCATCGATAGGTTTGTCAGTGGTGACAAATTTTTTTCATTTTTACAAATAGACACATGATTTCTCATAGCAATTTGGAAGATAATTTTTTCAAAGGGTCAACTCATCAGGAGAACTTATATTTGTATATTTAGTAAGAAACTTTCTGAACTTGGGATTGTTCACCTTATAAAGGGTAAGTAAATGCTTTACACAAATCTGAATAAAATCCTGAATGTTTTGCTATGCCAGAAGAAGATGGTGTTGATTCTCCTATAAGAAATTGCCTTGACGAAGCACATGACACAGTTGCTACATGCTTAATTCCTGACAAATGTTGCACTACCTAGGAACATTAATCCGCACAAATAGATTTTGCACAAGGCTGGCAAAATAGTATTTTCCCATCACTAATACATGTTTTTAAACTTCAACACATAATGATACACACATTCATATACACTTGATTACACTTGTGGCATTTTTAATTCACACTGCTAATTAACACGTCCAACTACTTTTGTATGATCTGGTTGTAACTAACAGTGTATACAATACTGAGCTCAGTATATTATGTACTTGCTTAGCCATGTTTAACAAACAAGTACAATAAAATGTCAGAATGCAATTCTGTACTTTCCTGGCTCACACATGCAACTGAATCAGCAGATATGAAGCAGCATGACTGAGAACACTTATGACTCTCATAAGTTATGAGTAAGGCTAGGATTTTTATGTAATATCAACGTGTGGAATATGTACTATTACATAAAAAGTTTTAAAATATGTAATATTAATTTAAGTTTTATATGTATGATGTATTAAACATTATATTACTTGAAGATTCCTCATTTTATTAATTACATTTCTGCAAATTAAAGTGTGGTACAATAATTAATTAAGCATGTCAATATTGCAGCAAACTTAAATTATGTTATAATGAAGATATATAGTTTTTTTAATATTCATGGTCACTGTTTAAAGTACCTGTCCACTAAATATTACTTTGCAGAATTTAATGCCAGTCTGAATTGCAGTGAACTATCAGATACATCTCCAAGTTCTCCATTGTCATGGAATGCCACCAGTCAGAGCGGATGTTTTTTGTATACAGAAAATGACCTCTCTACATCACAAGAAGTTGCTGGAGCAAATTTAAGTAGATTACATTTTTCAGGAAAGATATCATCTGCAGGTTTTTCTTCTTCACTGCTGAGGATCTTGCACACTGCAGTCATTGCCGACAAGCCGGGTTTCCCTCCATAAAAAAACCAACTCAAATATCTTCATTATTGTGTTCCAAGTCCCTTCAACAGCACTTAATTTTTATTTCCCATATTCCACAATGATCAATGACTCCTACAATGGCATGCCATGAGTTTATAATTTCAAAATACTGTCAGTAATGAATCCAAAATTGCTTTGGATATACGCTAATTGGTACTTACTTTAGAATCACTGAAGGCGTCATTCACTGAAACTGCTAATTGACTAGAAATGATTCTATTACAGACTTCACATCTTCAAAAAGTTTACTATAAAAGTAGGCAGCTTCAATCCTCACTCTCCATCTAGTCAGGGCAGGTTCAGGGGGCAATTACACATTTAGCAATTGTCCTCTGGCTTTAATGAATACTTTCTTGGTGTTTGAAATAATGCTGCTCACTTGTGGATATTTACTTTGCGCTTCTTTGGCAACAGTAGCAGTCCATGGGTGACACAGGTGAAATGGATAATATTTTGATAGAACACACGTAAAGCAGTTTCACCTTTAGCATGTATGAAGCAAAATCAGAACAAAGAACAAGAACTTTCCACTAATATCACAATAATGTAGAAACCAACCAGCTTCACTTAACTAAAATTGAGGTGTACACATTACACAACCCAACATGTTTCAACAGTTCCTTTCTGTCATTCTCAAGGTAAACTGTCTTAGGCCAACCTTGCTACGAAACCGTTACATGTGAGTGCTGATGTCACTCGCAATTACGTCACTCACACTGACATCATGTGTGGCCAGCTCTACCCTCCTCTGATCTCAAAACAAATTTACTAACAGAATCAATAGGCGGTATTTCAAAATTCATACCATGGTCCCTATTTTTCAAAATTAATATTTTTTCCCAAACCATCAAATCAATAGGTCCATTTAATTGCTTTAATAATTTAACCTCTGAATTTATTTCATGATTAAATGACCAAAAATTATCTGCTACAGCTGATTTCTCCATCTGTTTAATGTTTCTAAAATGTTCCTTTATTCTGGTTTCCAAATGATGTTTTGTTTTTCCAATGTAAACCTTATCACATCCCAGACAGTCAATCTGATAAAGGTCAGACTTTTTGTAATTTGGAACTTTGTCCTTTTTAGAAAAAATTAAGCAAATTTTTTATATTATGTATATTTTGAGGAGTCAAAGTTGTACCATGTTCTTTAAAAATGTAAGTCCATCTTTCACAAAACAGGCCACTGTTGAATAATTTAGGTGTTCCAACAGCTTCATAGAAATAAGAAGAGCTGTAGAGAATTGTTCCCCAACCAGCTTACCAATCACAAGATTGGCAACATAGCAACCTTTCACATTCGTTGTTTCTGTCTATATGGCATCACATAGGTGCCAGCACTTCCTCGTAACACAAATGCAGATAGCCTTTTTGGAGTGTAGAATCGTGAGGTATCTAACTCCCACAATATTTGTTTAAAAACGTATGATATATACGTGTAGATACCTGGAGTTTGTACCCTGGAATATTTGTGGCAACATAGCACTACACATGTCATAGAAGAATGAGATATAAAGGCTTGCTTTTTAGATGTTTGTAGTGCTTTATTCCTAGTATGTAGGGCACTTTGTGCATGTTCTTCAGTTGTGATTTCATTGAACATGTAAACTTTTTATTACAAGCCTGGCAGAGAATCACAGCTCTATCAGTAGTGAATGAATCATCTATTTTAACCCACAACTTTAACTTCAATGATAATTTTATTCTGACGTTACAGGAGGCATCACAGGTGGAATTCAATTCAACATTAAACGTACAAACTCAAGAATAACTTGCTTCATTGGCCTTACAAGCTGATTAATACAAGAAAAATGAGCATGTTTTTAATTGTCACATAGTAGCCAGGCTGACAACAATTGAAATGGTAACCTATTGTCACTCTGGAATCCTTTATTGCAGTCTGCTAAAGCTCCCTCTCTCAAGTGACTCAAACACAGAAAGTTTAGTTAAAAAGTGGATGAAAAATAATGTGGTTCTTTCATTTTGTTCTCTACAAAGATGCTTGGATAACCCACAATCCAGATAATTCACACATGAATGATGGGGAGTTTACTGTATTTCAATTGAAAAACAAAAACAAATGTCATTATGTTCAAATATGTAAGATATATAACAGTAACATCTCATTATATAATAGCCAAGGTTCTAATTCATGGACATTTTGTTACGTATAAGTAAATGCAAAGAATATGTACGAGGGTTGTCCATAAAATAAGGTTCCCAAGGATCTGCAGTCGCGATGAACGCTGTTACAGAAGATCCGGCAACACTGGCATGTAGCTTGATTCTCCTTCTCCCAGTCCCCAAGACTGCAAGCTGTCTGTGATACTCAGTCTTGTGTTGGCAGCTGTGAGAAATGGAGCTTCCACTCACTTCTCCCACCAGGTGCGAATTATGCTTTGTGATGCATTTTTTGTGTGCAAAAAGCCTGCACCGGTGGACATTCATTCCCAACTGTGTGAAATGTACGGAGAGCAGTGTATGAGCGTACAACACATGCGCAAATGGTGCAGAGAATTCAAAGATGGACATACAGACGTCCATGACGACCAGCATTCTGGACGGCCATCACTTTCAGACGAAACGATTATGAAAGTGGAAGAAGCAATGCTGAAAGATCGAGGTGTGGTGGTTCAGATTTGCAGGATGATCCCTGATGTCAGCAAGACCTACATTCACAAAATTTTGACAGATCATTTAGGGTATACCAAGGTGGTTCCCAAGAATTCTTATGAAGGAACACAACGAAAATGTGTTAAAGTGGACCGCAAATTTCTGCAAGCCTACAACCAATCTCAACAAATTTGGATGGGATACTGTCAAACACCCTTCTTACAGCCCAGACCTAACCCCAAATGACTACCATCTCTTCCCTGACTTGAAGAAACACCTGGGTGGGATGTGTTTTGGAACCAGAGAATAACTAAAACTGTTTTAAGCTATCTTTGCCATGCAGCAGGAGAGTAGTACGATGTAGGCATGCAAAAGATGGTACAACACATGCAAAAATGCATTGATCAGGATGGTGATTATGTCGAAAAATAGGAAAAAGTCTAAGCTTTCCAAAAATGTACCATTCAATGTCAATAAATATGTTTTTCATTGTGAAAAAAAGTTGGGAACCTTATTTTATGGACAACCCTCGTATTTACATACGTACAAAATATATAGGCACTAAAATTATGTACTTATAATGAAATTATGTCAAATAAAATTTTGCAAACACAATTCTTGGACCTAGATCAAGGTATTAAACTTTGCTTTAGGTACGTATGTATATACTTCATGTGTAGCATTACTGTGATCATGCTATTTTACACACATGATATATCCAATATCATGTTTTTGATCGAAGGATGAATAAACTGATTGATATATTAAAGAAAAAACATTTTACACAAAAATCTGGACTCTAGTAATTACTATGTCTCAAACAAAGATTGAAAGACTGGTGATCAAACTAAGCCTAAGTTCTGTGTCCAGTGGTAGCAAAGTTGAGTCATGGAAAATGCACTTTGCTGTATCTAATAAGGAGAAATTTTCAGAGTGGTTAGCTAAGCCTTCACTCAAATGTTCCTGACAAAATGCTGACTCACATTTACAGTTTTTCTATAACAATTGATATCGTAAATACTTTTAGGTTGACTTTTGATGCTTGGAAACTTACCATCACTATCTGTAGAAGTATCATATACTGGTCTATCTGTCTCATCAGTATAAGCGGCTGTCTTAGCCTTTAGCTCCTCGACAAATACAGAAATGAGAGCATCCATCATAACAGCCTGAAATTATATAAAATATTAACACATGTAATTGAATTTCCTTCTGTACATTTAATAAATTTCCTTCTTAAAGTACTTCCCTTGTCCATTCCCTAATTTTTCATTTCCATTTCATTTATTAGCAGTCGCAAAAATTTAACTTTATTTCCAGCATCGTCAAAAGTTGAATATATAAGAACAAAATAGGAAATGCTTATAAGTAAAAAGCAGTCATTTACATTACAGTTAATACCAACACAGAATTTAAAAGCATATGTAGACAAGTAAAGTATATGTGTTAGTAACTAATACAGTACACAAATTAGTCATCAATAACTACATATTGTTAGTCAATTGTTAGCGAACTTGTATCCTTATATCAAATGCAAATTAAACTACAGGTATACATAATGATTATTAATTTGTTTTTAGAATTCTTTATAATCTTCTATGGAATAGACAACTTCTATTCTGTGTGTCTATAAATGGAAGTTATTATTTAAATTGTTCTTCCTCATCTAGTAAAGAAATTTCAAGATTGTTGCCCAAAAGAAGCCACTTCTTTTTACTTTCTCTACCTCATGTAATAAATAGGGAAAGTATCGTAATCCACCCAGAGTCAATATGAAGATTTCACTAGAAATACATGTTTTGGGACACCTGAGTCTTAAAAAAAAAAAATCAGAAAAAAGTCCATGTGTGTGTCCATGAACAGCAGAACCCAAAAATGAAAACTTGGTTAAATACCAAATTTGATGTTTGAGTTTAGCATCTTCCAAGGATGTGCCATTAAGATTTTCAAGAAAATTAACCCACTCCAGATTACCCTTCACACAAAGCATTTTTTGAAAATACTGATTTTTCTCAAAAATGGCTCTCATGATTTTAATTAAAACATATGTTTAAGATATTTTTATGGCAAATGAAATGAACCTTGAATTTTTGCAGAAGTCTTCTTCATTCTGGGTGACTCTTGCAACTGGTAAACTATAAGAGATAGACAAAATCTTACTACACAAAAAGATGTAGATCTTGTTAGAACACACAACTTATATCAAATGCATTTTTTTATGGAGTAAATCATTTCTGAGATATTCTTTGTTATTTGTACGAAATTTTCCAATACTTACACTTTTCCCAAATAGGAATGAGTTATTTACTTTTTTATCTCTTGGCTATGCAAAGAGAATGTAATTTCAAAGGGATTGCATAGCAACCAACTCTTAAAAGATTTGACTATGGCTTAAAGCCTAGTGTATTCCCATATTTCCCTTACACCTACAAGAAAATTAGTAATAAGATAATTTCTGCAGGGATTTATCTTGATTAACAGGCCTCAGGGGTCTCCATCTAGGGGATATGTGAATAGCGACCACAAGGTACCCAAGCTGAGCAGAACATTACTTCCACTTACTGGTGTTTTGCTCCTCACTGTAACTTTTCTATCTGACCTTACCTTGGTCATCTCTTGTTCTCATCCGGCCCCGATGATATTAGGGTTCCTGAGGGCTAGGGAGTCTTTATTTTTCCAACCTCTCCATTTCTCTAATTTCTCTATATAACCCCTAACATGCTGACCTGTCATGACATGTAATACGTCCTCTGATTGGTAATCAGAGGAAATGGTAGGTGAATTTACTTTGATAATTCTCCTGGTCAGGTCAGTGAGACCCGTAAACCAACGACAGGTGTGGTCCTCCAGACATTCTGGGGGTTGTGAGAGAGCGATGTGACCACCAAAACATAAAAATATGGTGCTCTCTAAAAAGTGGTTACTGTTACTGCTATTGCTCTCTTCAATATCAAATTATGAAATATGACTAGAGGGGTATAATGTTCCGGAGTTAAAATAGTCCCCCATCCGGATCACCGGGCGGGGACTACTTCTTGAGAACTAAAACATTATATTAATAGAAGATCTAACATCAGACTTCTACAATGGAATGCAGGTGGTCTCACCCAAACAAAAAGAGTAGAACTCAATAAAATTGTATTTGACTATAGATATATTTTTCATACAAGAAGCACATCTAACAAATGATCAACTTAAATACTATTACCCAAAAATAGACAGAGAATATTAGTTGGAGTCAAAAAGGATATTAAGTCCTCCTTTGAAATTGCCAAAGAAATGGATAACACAGATAAAAGTGAATTAATAAACCTAAGTTTTTGGGATAACAAAACACATCTACACGTCTACAGTATTTACAATCCTCCCAGGAACAAACCAGATCTCTCACTTATTGACCAATTAAATAAAACAATTGTAACTGGGGATTTCAATGCCCATTCCAAAAGATGAGGTTATGAAAAAGTGGATTCCACAGAGAAGATAGTGGAAGAATTTTTGAATACCACAACTTTTGAACTGATTTATAATAAACAAGATCCCACAACCTTCATACATTACTCTGGAGCAGGCAGTAACCCAGACCTCTTGTTAGCTACAACAGATATTGTTTCAAAAATTAAAAAACAAGTTATAGAAGACCCAAGTTCTGGTCACAGAGCAGTAATTACTGATATAAAACTACATAATACAAATAGCAGTCAACGTCACACAAATCTGTATTGGAACTTCAAAAAAGCAGATTGGAACAAATATAAAACTGAACTGGAACATAAATTTAAAGAACAAACTCACAGCTGCATGACCAACCAGATCATTTGAACAAAAATTTCTGTAAAGTTATCCTAGAAACCGCAAAGAAAACATATTCCTTGTGGAAGAATTAAAAATTTCAAACCCTTTTGGAACCCCCATTAGAAGAATTAAAAAAGCAAACGGATATAGCTAGAAATATAGCTGAATATCCCCATGTCAAGCTGGATTCAGAGAGTTCCACTCTACAAATGAACAAGTCCTACTTCTCAGTCAAGAAATCAAAGACTCCTTCAATAGGAAAGAAGATAATGTATCAATTTTTATTGATTTCCAAAGTGCATATGATTCTATATGCAGAACAACACTACTAAAGAAAATACAAAAAATTGGGAGGTCCAATGTTTTCGTGGCTATGTAATTTCCTAACTCAACACTTTATTGCTACCAGATATGGAAGAAATATATCTAAATACAAACAAGTACACCATGGCTTAAACAAGGTGCAGTGCTCAGCACTACACTTTTTAATAAATTTATTAAAGATCTGCCACAACAAATACAAGAATCAGGTGTGAAGTGTGCACTATTTGCTGATGACTTAGTAATGTGGACTTCAAAACCAAAAAGCAAAAGTACAGAACTAGAAAAAACCATGCAACAATCCTTAACCAACCTACAAAAGTGGACCAAAGAAAATTTAATGACTGTTAATACAACAAAATCAAACTACCAAATCTTTTCACTAAGAAAAAAACCACTAAAAATAAAACTAAATTTTGAGGGTCAACAATTACGAGAAACAAAGGAAGCAAAGTATTTGGGAGTTACATTTGATACCAAACTTACATGGACCAAATAAATAGAAAATGTAATACAAAGAGCAGAGAGGCGCCTTTCACTGTTAAAACGTCTAACAGGAATGAAGTGGGGATGTTCCAGAGCAACTCCTAACACAACATACAATGTATATATAAAGCCATTATTTACTTACTGCAGCGAAGTTCTTGTAACAGCAAACACAAAAAAAAAATTCAAATCTTTCAAAACCAAAGTCTGAGACTAATTACAGGTGCTATCAAAACCACACCAATACCAGCTATGGAAATACTAACCAACCAATACCCCGTTGAATATGAAATAGAAAAAGCAGCTCTTACTTAACACGAAAAGCTGATCAGACTCCCATTCAATACATGGAACAAGAGGAATTTTACACGTACACTAAATACTCAGGAGAGCTTTCTTCCCAAAATTCAAGACATCAAGAAGAATATATACCTTCCTAATTCAAAGGAAAACTTCATATCTAAAGTCAATCCGACATAAACATTACGCATCACATATTATTTACACCAGACAGAAGAAGTTAAGAAAAGTGATACTCCAACTAATGTTCTAAAATTATTGGCATTAGAGACAATCCATACTAGATTTCCAGAACACGAATGGCTCCATATTTATACTGATGGGTCATTGATATCAAACCGAGATGGAGCAGGGGCTGGAGTCACACACGAGTGCTGCAACATCTGCAAGAGTCCAATACCTTGGGTTCATTGTTATCAGTCATCCTCCATACAGACCCGACTAGGCCCCAACCAATTTTCATCTGTTTCCAAATGTTAAAGAACAGCTTCTAGGTGTACACTTTGATACCGATGAAGCGGTGCAAGCAGAGGTGAGGCTGTGGCTCTATCGACAAGGTCAAACATTCTACAGTGACAGTAATAACATAGTGGTCTCTCATAAAGAGAAACGTGTTTGTCACCAGGGTGACTAAGCTGAGAAATAAATATGCAGAGATGAACAAAGATTTAGAATGGTAATGCAGTTTGTTTTATTCCAAAAACTTTAAAGAAAACATATTGAAGGCATTACTTTTCAACAAGCCTCATATTTATTTTCCATTTCAAATAAAATTCTGCAGACAATGAACAGTTTGGCAAACCTGAATGCGAAACTCGTGAACATCTGGCCAAAATAAAAGAAAACCAAGTGAAAGACAAAAGCTTGAGAGGCACAGCTCACTATCATAGTATTCAGAAAATGATTATTTCCCTATGTCGTGAAAAACTTTCAAAATAATTTTTAATCAAAAAGAAGAAGTAATTTTTTGAGGTATAATTGTTGATGCAACCCCTGGCATCTCCTACCAAGAGTAGAATGTTCTTATTCTGTGTTCTTTATTGCAAGTACAGTATTAAAATCAAGTGAAATTTGCGAAGGATTTATTGAATTTAAGAACTTTTGTAGCAAAGCAGACAAAGCAATAACTGATGAAATGCTGTCCACTTTAGAAACTCTTGTAGTTCCTCCTACCCTTGATTAACAACATTGTTAATTGCCAGTATCATATCAGCATCATGGGTGTGCCAGAATTTTGCTTGCAGTTCTTTTACATAACAGTAAATCTACTGACATGGGGCTGTCACTTTTAAAAACAAATATAAACCATTGGTCTGACTGGATTTGAACCTGCAACCTTTGGATCAGTAGGCCAGCACCTAATCAACTGAGCCACCCAGACTAATTCTTAAAGTGTTGCTTGCAGATTTTGGCACATGCAGCTGCACAACAGCTTGAACATGCAGGGAAACATTAGTCTAGCGCAATCAAGAATACAATATTTGGGAGACAGAATGCGGCAAAAAGAATTTGTCTAACAGAGTTGGTGTCAAAACTGCCAAACTGAATTATGACAATTTTTGGAAACAATGAAAGTTTGTGGTGTTTCTTTTCTAGTAGTCCTGCTTGCAGGGATTGTTGCAACATGTCCTATTATCTCTGTAGCAATGAAAGACTACATACAAACTGTGCATCCAATAGTATAATCTTTATAAAGCACTGTCCTTCGATTCTCAAAGTTCAAGATCTACTCCTGGAAGATGCTGTTGCTAATTTGCCTCTATTAGCATCCAATTCCCTTTTAGGACTTACAAAGTACTGTCAATTGTCAAAGCATCTTACGTCATCATTTTGGCATACAATTCTGTCTCCTATTGACCAGAAAAATGTCATCATTCAGAATAAAGGGATTTCCCTTAATGTTGAGATCCAACTTAGTGAATATTTATTTGATAAGATGCACAACTTAGGACATTCATGGGAAATGATTTTGAAAGAATCAAAAGTAGTTGACAATTCATTACTAGAATAAGACATAATAGGCTATCAAAAGCACATGAAAATACACCTGAAGAATTTCAACTAGAAGCAACAAATGAATACAAGCCTTATGTAATTTTTCCTATTTAGAATTTTATCATGGCAGACTATATTGTGTTTCTGAATTGATATGTGATTGTTTTAACAATTTTGATTTTTATAGACTTACACAGTAATCAATTCCAAATAAAAGAAATATCTCTAGTTTCCAAAACTTTGCAGATAAAAGTCTTAAAACAATAAATACTGCACATGAAGAGCATCCATGGAACAGTAGTTGACTGAATACAAGATCCACTTAAGTTTCTCAACTCAATCTATAAGAAAAAAAAAGCTTGAAACTACTTTTTTTTTAACTTGTGTTCCCCCCAATTCTAGTGACAGTATCTATTTCTGAGAGGTCCTTCAGTAGGCTGGTCAACTCTCTCAAAGCCCAGAAGAGAAGCACAACTGGTCCAAAGAGTCTGAACTATTTGGCAATTCAGCCTTAGAAAACAAATTGGCAAGAAGACCTGATGCTATTAACTACCTCAGCCAGAGAAAAGCCACAAAGATGTATAATTTAGTATCTTATTCAAAACAATTCAGTTAGTTAATCCACCTCTGTCATGTGGGAGTAGCATGGCTGCCTCACATTCAAGAAGTCCCATGTTCGAACTTTGGTTAGGGTGAGTAACCCAGATAAGGTTTCTTTTTCCTTCTATTTTCTTGAAGGATTTTTCCCTGTCTTGGAAAGATGAATATTGGGTAACTCTTAAGATATGGACCTCAGGCTTATTTGAGCATCATTTCATCCATTTCATTAAACGTCCAATGATCTACACCATTAAAGAATGTTAAACCCTCCCCAAAAGATAATTAAATTCAGTTCAATATTGTAGATGTATGCGAGTCATTTTGTAGACCTGCAACTTTACAATTTTACAGTACTGATGTTCAATGATGAATTTTTCACTTCTACAGTACCTAATTATTTATTTTTAAAGGCTTTCTGGTTAGGCCAATATAACGTAATGTAACAAATGACAAGTTTGGTTACTTTTTATGTCACTTTGTTTCTTCTTAAAGCTGTTGGCTAAGCGCTAACACTATAATATACTGAAGTTCAGGCTATAAGCAATACAAACCGGAAGTAGCAGTAAGGGTAAGGGGATGGTGCGGATGAGAGGGGAATAGGTAATGCATCATTGCCAGGTTTAGCCATGAAAGTTTATGTATCAGTTCTGTTTTTAAATTTTCAACAAATCTATTATCAAAAGAAATGATTAAGTGTGCAAGTAGTTCTATATGTAACACTGGAAAAAAATGCTTTGTTTATTTTTACCATTTTCACTTAGCTTTCAATTAACTTTTGTCTGCTAAAGCACAACGAGGCAACTACATATGGAGCACATGGTTGCCACATATCTATCATGTTATGTTTCATGTTTGTCTTATTCAGAACCAAATAGTTGGAGGTTAAAGTGTCACAAAGTGTGTTAAATTATGATTATTCTTTCACATTAGTGTGCTGTATTATTATGAAAATGGAAGCAACGTGTTATAATATGAAAAGAGTTTGTAAAACCTGCCACAATGTTGCAACACTACATGCCCAAACACATGATCTGATGTACATTCGGTTTGTATCGCTCATACCCTGAATTTCAGTATAGATCACAACGTTCTATCTGACTGTCCTTGACACAACTATGTAAACAACTGCACTGTTTGCAACTCAACTCTTATTATAAAAATAAAACTTCTCGATCTATGCTGATTACTTATATAGTCTTTGAATTACTGACAATTTTTCTGGAAATCAAAATTTCTCAAAGCTTCTATTCCAACAAGCCCTGCATGATGAAAGCTTCTAGAAAATGTGTGCAATAGTGTTTGTTTTGAGCCGCCATTGCTGTGTGATGCATAGGGGTGATTACACACTCAGTGGTGTGAGGTGGTTGTCGCGTAATCCTTTGAAGTGTGCGGCTGCCACAACAATAATTTAAAATAAGAAAGCAAAAAGGCCTGGTCCCAACTGGTTTTTGTTATACACTTCTTACATTTGTAAAGTAATCGTAAAAGAAGTACATTTATATTAAATAGTCTGTACGCGCTGATCAATCGACAAAATATTTGATCCAATTTGTGTCTGTAAACACCGTTATCAGCAGGGACCAGATGTTTATGATGTCATGGTTTTTGTTTGTTGTATTTTTCCATGGAAAATATAAGAAAAGCATGATTTTATGAATGGCGATTCAAATTATGCAGTTCTCAAGAGTCATAAAAAGTCATATTTTGACTTTCTTAACGTTTTTGTCATTTTCTTGACGTTTTTCATATTATAATCATATTTTCTCTTAAACTTTTGTCAAATTTTTATATTTCTATTCCAGCTTCACATATGTGCTTGCAGTTGTCCCAGAGACCGATTTTTCACATCTACTAATTCTTGTCTGTAGTATTTCTTACAATTATCTTACTTAGAAATGTATGTTTCCGTGAATTTGGAGGGCAAGCTGGCTGTACAGTAAAACCTTGTTTATCCAGACTAACAGGGAACAAAGGCAATCTGGAAAATCGAAAATCTGAATAATCTGAATTATATGAGTAATAGGCAACACAAAATTCTTGAATCCTTAAATAACGATAAAAAACTATGTCTTGTAATAAAATGATACACAGTATATAGTACATATTATTTAGAAGACATTAAAAAGTTGTTGTTGTTGTTAGTCAATGCTGGATTTCTGACAATGAAGTCATTAATCCTCTTGCTCTTCAATATTTTTCACTGATGGATGGGGCACTAGAAGTGGCCGGGCATATTTGAAGATGGTCTCATTCCATTTCCTCTTGCAGATCACATAGAGGACAGAGTGGTGAAGAATATATCCCAATTCTGTTTAAATGTTTTGCCAGACAATCATGTCCTGTAATCAACCTGAAGGTTGCAACTGCTGTTTTTCGAGGATACTCAGGAATTACTGTTTGAATGTTTGGTAGTTCCCATCTTTTATTCTTTGATTTTTCATAGTAATATTTTGCAATAATTTTTTTGAATTCAGAGTTGACTAATCTTTTAGCTGCATAAAATGGTAGATTAACTATAGATTTTTGTACACCACTGGTACCCTTTCTTGCAAGAAAATCAGCTTTCTCATTACCACCCAATCCACAGTGAGCTGGTATCCATTGGAAGACTAGGTGTTTTTGAAGTGCTGTTAGATGGGTAAGGATTTTCCAACATTCTATAATTGTTTGGTTTTTTGGTGACAACTTGGAAGTAATTGCTATAATTGCTGCCCTGGAATCTGAGAGAATAACTGCTTGCTGAAAATGTGAAATTCTGTACAAAAGATTTTGTAGGGCCATTCCAATTGCTTCAATTTCTCCGTCTCTTCAATCTACTCAGGGGTCTCCGTCTAGCGGATATGTGAATAGCAACCACAAGGTACCCAAGCTGAGCAGAACATTACTTCCACTTACTGGTGTTTTGCTCCTCACTGTAACTTTTCTATCTGACCATAACTTGGTCATCTCTTGTTCTCTTCCGACTCCGATGCTATTAGGGTTCCTGAGGGCTAGGGAGTCTTTATTTTTCTAACCTCTCCATTTCTCTAATTTATCTATACAACCTTAACCCCTAACATGCTGACCTGTGATGGCATGTAATATGTCCTCTGATTGGTAATCAGAGGATATGGTCGGTGAATTTATTTTGATAACTCTCCCGGTGAGGTCGGTGAGACCCGTAAACCAACGACAGGTGTGGTCCTCCAGACATTCTGGGGGTTGTGAGAGAGTGATGTGACCGCCAAAACATACAAATATGGTGCTCTCTAAAAAGCAGTTACATTTACTGCTAAGTCTCTTCAATATTTATGAAATATGACTCGAGGAGTAAAATGTTCCAGAGTTAAAATAGTCCCCCATTCAGATCTCCGGGCAGGGACTGCTTCTTGAGAACAAAAACATTATATTAATAGAAGATCTAACATCAGACTTCTACAATGGATTGCAGGTGGTCTCACACAAACATTAAAAAGTATGTAAATCTTAATCACATAATTTCTTAACAAAGAATTGATCCACAGTCTTCTGTTTTAAACACGTGTGGCGTTTGAACGAAGTATGGTCAGGCAAACACCTTATAATTAATAGTTCAGTGGAGATATGTTAGGCTGATGCTCCAAGTACACCATAATGTTTGTCAGCAACTCCCAGCTATTTTCTTCAATGTTTCTCCTTTATCAATTTGATTAGTAGCATCCAACTTTTTATCCATTGAAACCACGACCTTCTTTTGCTTTGATGTCATTTTAAACTTGTACACCGAATTACACTCTCAAACAGTTTGATAAGACATGATAAACTTAACAACACATGCTATTTGAAAACTGAGGCGATTGAGGGAGGTGTTGGGATCAAAGTCAACACTTTCTTCTGGCGCTATTTATAGCTGGTGAGACATACCACATCAGCACCCTGTGACACACTACTAAATCTTTCTTAAGCTGAATGGGTAGCATTTTACAGTACAGTATGCATTACCATAATTTATTGTACAATTTATGCAGGAACTGTACACTGAATCAAACTAAAAAGTGAATATTTGGCATACATACTTATAATTACAAATCTGATACAGATAATCTGGAGATCCACATAAACAAGGGTCGGATAAATTAGGTTTTACTGTAATTTTCTATTGTAATTCTTCTATTAGATTGCCTTTCAAAATGTGACATTTATTTAATTCTGTGCAGAGCTGAGGGTTAGCTTTGAATTTAGTAATTAAATAAATTCAATGTGCAACAATAAAATTAATATTAATTGTTTATTATTATGTTATAGATTTTTAAACTAGATTTCCAATATAATGTTAATTTAAACAGCATTACATTTTTGAAGATTTCGAAAATGCACCCAAAAAATGTTAAGTTATATTTATCATCATATTTTCTAATTTTTTTGGTTATAAGTGTTTGCATATTTCTAACATTTTTAGGTCATAAACATATGGGCCCTGATCATTGGTGATAAGTTTAAATGTTTACACTGTGTGATAAGAACATTTAACAAACATTTTTAGGTCATATTTTATAGGCCTACCATTGCCCATTGGAAGCTAAAAGTTAATGCATTTAAGTACAGTCTTTATTTATTTGGATGTCATTATGTGCAGTATTTTTTTACAGGGAAATCACTTTCAGTATAGATCATTGATATTGGTCCATACCATACACAGGCACAATAAAACATGGCAGGCTGACCTACTTCCTTCTCGGTCTAAAAAAAATATTAAAAAATTAAAAAAGAAGCGGCCTGCTTCAGATTTTGGGTCCTGAGCCCACAA
The DNA here is from genome assembly GCA_030765045.1 of Tenodera sinensis. Taxonomy (NCBI): domain Eukaryota; kingdom Metazoa; phylum Arthropoda; class Insecta; order Mantodea; family Mantidae; genus Tenodera; species Tenodera sinensis. Next base: position 246,393,994 of record CM060964.1, on the reverse strand, counting down.
ATTCATCTGGGGGCTATGATTACATCTGTTTGTAACAGTATATACATAACCCCAAAACATTGTCATAGTTCATGAAGCAAAATGCCTATTGATATTTATTAATGTGTATCATTTGTATATAATTGATATTTATTGATATTATGTTCACTGAGAAATGTTATTTGTGTTAATATTGTTTACTGTCATCATATTTGAATGCTTTATAAATGCCCGAAACTTTAACTTTAACCAAACAGAATAATAAAACATAAAATGCTATTAAATGCATGGAAACATTGCCTGCATCAATATGATGAAGTAATATATCAAAGAGATATGATGAAAAGCGGCCATCACTAACAAGCAAATGTTCTGAAAGGGCAGAAAAAAAAATTGTAACTGTTCTATTTGATGGTGTTCACCATTTAAAAAGAAGTGCTTCTGCAAGTTTTGGGCACTCGAACGCAATTGGTTTGTGAGAGAAATAAATTCAAAGAAGAGAGGCATGAAATATCTTTTCTTCCTGAATGGTAATAATAATGCTAATAATGATAATAACAATAATAATTTCTGACTTTAATGTATGGTAAGGTACATTGTTAGTCTTGAACAAATGTACTGCAATAATGATAGTGATAGTCATTAAAAAAGTGCATGAAAAATAACTTTTCTGTGCACCAACCGCATTTGATAACTGTTCTTTCACATTAATCACAGTGTCCTTTCAAATGTTTGAAACAATATTCAGTTGTGTTCTGAAAATGCTCACAATGTCTTTCAGCTGATCCCGCCAGTACCCATCCATATTGATGTACACGCTGGAGAGAGGAACTGCTGATGTGCCAAAGACTGTAGCTTAAGGATATTGTGTCTCAATCAGGAAAATTAATGCCAATGTTATTTGTAATTCTTCAAGAGCCATGTGACATTAATAAGAAAGTGGAAGAAAAGGTGTTCAAGGCAGACAATCTAACTGTAAAATGGAATTCCTCAAGAAAACTGACAACTGTTGTTCAATGTAAAGCATTTCTTCCATATTCAAGCGCATGAAACCTCTTGCTTCTGGACTTGTATGATGTTCATAGTGATATAGAACACATTCAGTGACTCTTAGAAGAACATCACCACTAGAGATGAAACAATTGCCTCAATGGACGCAAGGTTGGCTACGTATAAATCATACACTGTAGCTGACTCTGAACTTTGCACCCAGTCAGAGGTCAACAAGAGCAGGTTTCAGGTGTACAAGACAATACAGAGAACCCCCTCCCAATGACATAATGTTTATATAGTGCACGTTGACATTACACTGATATCAACTGACTTGTTTCAAACATCTGAAAGGACACTGTGATAAATGTGAAAGACCAGCTGTTACCAAATGCGGATGGTGTACAGAAAAGTTATGTTTCATGCATGTTTTTAATGACTATCATTATTGCAGTACATTTGTTCAAGACAAACATTGTTGTTGTTGTTTTCTAGTGCCTTGCATCTGGCAATGAAGCCATTAGCATTCGTGCTTTCCAATACTTTTGAACTGTAGTTTCTTCTGATCTTAATGCTTCACAGGTCTTCAAGTGTTCTTCATTCATTTCTGCTGGATCGTTACACAGGACACATATTGGTGAGGCTGAGATACCTATTCTGTAGAGATGACTTGCTAAGCAGTCATGATTTGTCAATAGTCGGAAGGCTGCAACAGCTGTTTTCCTTGGTCTCTGGGGGATTATATCTGGATTGGAAAGTAGTGTAATCCATTTTTTATCTTTGGCATTTGTTTCTATTTCTTGTAGATATGAATGACAAAAATTTTTTATGATCAAGCGTTTTATTGAGGAATATGAGAAATTGAATTTAGACTTTTGTTTTATTGTTGTGCCTTTCTTTGCAAGTGAGTCTGCACCTTCGTTCCCCATGACTCCACAGTGTGCTGGAATCCATTGGAGATGAACAGTCTTATTAACTTTTTGGAGTTGTGTTAACATTTTGTAGCATTCTCTAATTTTTGTTGACTTCTTTGTAGTATTTGAACATATTCCCTGAATTGCAGCTTTAGAATCTGAAAGAATTACTGCCTTGTTAAATTTATTTAAGGGAAGATTTAATTCTACAATGGAATGCAGGAGGCATGTCCCAGCCTAAAAAACAAGAGCTAATGAAAATATTGAAAGACCAAGACAAACATTGTACCTTACCATAAATTAAGGTCAGAAACTATTATTCTTATTATCATTATTAGTATTATTATTAACATTCAGGAAGAAAACATGTTTCATGCCTCTCTTCTTTGAATTTATTTCTCTCACAAACCAATTGCATTTAAGTGGCCAAAAGTTGCAGAAGTACTAATTTTTAAATGGTGAACGCCATCAAATAGAACGATTACAATTTTTTTCTACCCCTTCAGAATGTTTACTTGTAAGTAAATTGTATCAATGTACAATGAAAATCAATAGTCCCTCTCAAAAGTTCTGTGTATATGAGTTATTCCATGTCAAATCGCACAAAATTTGACCTTCATGTCACAGATTTCATTAATATTACATTTACATGTTCTGTGAATGAAAAAATGACACCCCTATTCTTTTGTTTGTCTGTGAATTAAGTATTTTGGTAAATATAAAGCATTAAATTTTCGGATATTTCTCACACACTGTTCTACATAAACATAAATATCTCTGGTATTATTTTTCAGATAAATATGATCTGTAGCTCATTTTGAACATTGAAATATGTACTTTATTTTTACGTTAAACAAAAAACAATTAGTTTGATATTTCCTATTTTTACAAGACCATTAACATTACAAACATCATTAACAATACTTACTCTTAACTAAAAATTTCCAGGAAAATTTTTAAAACGTAGCTTGATGATGCCATGTAATCCTAGAAAAGGTTCAGATTGGAATTCTAAATACATGCAGAGAAATTAAATAACTAAACCAAGCCGTGCAGACTGGAGTAACGCTGCATTCACGGTCAGAAGGTATACAAACTGCGTGCAGCTGATTGCGTCTCATATGTTGCACTCCCGTCAAGGTCAAACTGTTAGCATAAACACTGAAATGGGTTATTTCATGTGAAATAGAACACTTCTGAAACTTGATACACTATTTTCTCCAATTTTTTTAAACTTATCAATAGATGAGATTAAATAATCTGTATGTCATATTTTGAATGAACCTAAAACAATGGCTTGCAAAACTGCAATTTTTTTTACTTTAGACTGCTGCAACCATGAAAATTCTAAAATTCAAATAATATTCGGTATAATGATTTTTATATAATACAGTATGCAAATATACCGTAAAAATAAAATTAATAAAGCGCAAAATAAGCATGTCACACCAAAAAGAAAGCATACGGATTATTTAATTTCATTTATTGATAAGATTAAAACAATTGGAGAAAATATTACATATGTCAAGTTTCAGAAGTGTTCGATTTGACATTAATTGAGCCATTTCAGTGTTTATGCTAACAGTTTGACCTTGACAGAAGTGCAACATATGAGACGCAATCAGCTGCAAGCGGTGTGTATACCTTCTGACTGTGAATGCAGCATTACTCCAGTCTGCACGGCTTGGTAAGTCATTTAATTTCTCTGCATGTATTTAGAATTCCAATCTGAACTTCTTCTAAGATTACATGGCATCATCAAGCTATGTTTTAAAAACTTTCCTGGAAATTTTTAGTTAAGAGTAAGCATTGTTAATGATGTTTGTAATGTTAATGGCCTTGTAAAAATAGGAAATATCAAACTAATTGTTTTTTGTTTAACGTAAAAATAAAGTACACATTTCAATGTTCAAAATGAGCTACAGATCATATTTATCTGAAAAATAATACCAGAGATATTTATGTTTATGTAGAACGGTGTGTGAGAAATATCAGAAAATGTAATGCTTTATATTTACCAAAATACTTAATTTACAGACAAACAAAAGAATAGGGGTATCATTTTTTCATTCGCAGAACACGTAAATTTAATATTAATGAAATCGGAGACATGAAGATCAAATTTTGTGTGATTTGACATGGAATGACTCATATACAAGTCACCTTAAAAGAAGCATCGAATATGTTGTTGTTTTCTAGTGCCTTGCATCTGGCAATGAAGCCATTCGCATTCGTGCTTTCCAATACTTTTGAACTGTAGTTTCTTCTGATCTTAATGCTTCACAGGTCAAGTGGTCTTCATTCATTTCTGCTGGATCGTTACACAGGACACATATTGGTGAGGCTGAGATACCTATTCTGTAGAGATGACTTGCTAAGTAGTCATGATTTGTCAATAGTCGGAAGACTGCAACCGCTGTTTTCCTTGGTCTCTGGGGGATTATATCTGGGTTGGAAAGTAATGTAATCCATTTTTTATCTTTGGCATTTGTTTCTATTTCTTGTAGGTATGAATGAGAAAATTTTTTAACGATCAAGCGTTTTATTGAAGAATATGAGAAATTGAATTTAGACTTTTGTTTTATTGTTGTGCCTTTCTTTGCAAGTGAGTCTGCAGCTTTGTTCCCCATGACTCGAAGCATTGAATATTACTTCCATGAATACTCCACCAAAGTAGTTTTGGACATTTTCTTGATAAATTGTAATTAAGCGGAGAGTTCTTTAAACTTATTTGATTAAATAAAATTATTATACTTTAAAATCAAATATTTATTTAGAAAAGAACCCTTGCACTCATTGGTATTATTTTATCTAAACCTCATATGTCCTCAAGATTAAGAATTCATCCTTCATAAAATTAACCATCGCATATGGCATCCAATGTGGGGCTCATGCCCATAGATAAAATAACATTTAAAAAAGCATACTAAAAAGAGGGGACTGTACAATTTAAAACATTTTTCAATATCCATAGGAACCGGTATGCTGCCGTCCAAGGGCATATCGACATGGATATGGAAATCCCAAAGACTGCACTTTTACAACTAGAGAAAACATTTTTCAAATTTTTACATTCTCTACTGGTAAGTAGGGGAAGTATTGTATTCCACCCAAAAATTTGATGTCGAGATTTCACCGGAAATATATGTTTTGAGACCCCCTGAATCCAAAACAAGCATTTTTAGAAAAAGCTCCGTGTGTGTGTCTGTGTCAGTCTGTGGACAGCATAACTCAAAAACGAAAAGTCGGTTGAAAACCAAAGTTGATATTTAAGTTTAATGTCTTTCAAAGATGCGACACAAAGATTTTGAAGAAAATAGTCCCCCTCTAAACTACCCTTTACATGGAAACTTTTTCGAAAATTTTGATTTTCTTGAAAATGGCGCTAACGATTTTGATTAAAATGTCATATATTTGAAATATTTTTATGGCAAATGAAATGTATATCTTGAATTTTCTGGCTATAGTCCCTGTAGTCGTATTTACTCTGGACGACTTTTGCATAACTGGTAAACCATTAGAGATAGACCAAATCATACTATACAAAAAATGTAGATCTTGCTAAAATACACAATTTATGTCCCAACAAATTTTCTTGTAGGGTGAACCATTTGGGAGATATTCCTTGTTATGTGTGCGAGTTTCGGAAAACTTAACACTTTCGTGAAATGGATCATTGTTGTTCATTTTTTTTATATGGTAAATGTGCAAAGAGAAAAGAATCTCAAAGTTTAAAAGATTTGACTATTGCTCAAAGCCTTCTGTATTCTAACTTTCCCCTTCCACCTACAAGGAAATAAACAATAAGATAATTTGTACAAATGTTTATCTCAACTAAGACGAAGAAGATATAGGAATAAGAATTTGTACAAATAGTTTGTACAAGAGTAGAGAAAGTCATGTGAGTGCAGCACATCAGAGTTTTTATATGAGGCTTAGGAAGGGAAAGAAATAGAGCCATTAAAAATGAACAAAGAATAGTGAGTGAATGAGGGAGGGAGGGAGGGAGTGAGTGAGTGAGCGAGCGAGCAGGGTTTAAGGGCCTGTCAACAGCTAGGTTATTAAGGCCCCAAGTCAAAAAGACAAAAAAAATATACAGGTAAAAACTCACCACCACTTAACACTCAAAATTATATATTAACATGGGAAAGCTAAAACAGATAAAAGCTAAAACAGTTAAAATGTGAAACTAATCTAAAAAGGTAAGCAGATAAAAATGTAAAAGGTAAAAAATAAAACCACAAAATAAAATACAAGTTAAACCTGCTCACCGAAGCCAATACTGGCGATGAACCGCAGCACTGTATTAACAGCTACCGGGTTGTAGCCTAAGATGGACATTAAAGTAAAATCCAGGCCAAACAGCTAGCGCTCACGAGTGTAATGCAGACAATCAATAAGGACATGGGCCACAGCGAGCTGAATGTCACAGGTGGAACATACAGGCGCTGGCTTACCATGCAAACGGTGTCCATGCGTGATGTATATGTGACCTATTCTCAGGCGGGCTAAGATGACTTCTGCCCACCTGGTATCCCTTGAAGATGTCATCCGAGGTTGCACGGTGTCCTTGATTGTCTGCAATTGAGTGGCAGTGACATCCAATGCTTCCCATGATTGCTGCCAGATTGATAAAATATGGTGATGGAAGTACCGTTGTACATCCGTGTAAGGCAGACTGTGTGTAAAAACCTCTGGCAAATGGCAGGCAGACTTAGCAGCCTCATCTGCCGCTTCATTGCTGGGAATACCTACATGGCCTGGGGTCCAGGTAAAAACAATCTGGTATCCACATGAGAGCAACTGTGAAATGAGTATCTGCATTTTCACAATTAGTGCTGACGTGCTGAGAAATTATTGCGATGCCTGCAGTGTGCTCAGAGAGTCGCAGCAGATGATAAAACTTCCACAAACGGAACTGGAGATAAAAAGGATCAAATAAAATATTGCAAACAGCTCTGCAGTGAATACAGAACTGAAGTCTGGAAGACGGTATTTGTGAGTCTCACCTTTATGCACAAAATTACACCTTGTAGCACTATCCACCTGGGAGCCATCGGTAAATACCAGGGTGTAATTCTGGTAACGTCCCAGGACCTCAGTGAAAAGCTGACGACACACCGATGGAGGGGTAGCTACCTTAGCATGCTTCAAAAGCTCCAGATCGAACTGGGCACGTTGTAAATGCCAAGGACAGCGGCCAAGAGAATACCATTCGACGGCAGGCATGCGGAGCTCGTGTGCACTAAGCAGCTCGCGAAACCGAATACCGCTTGGGCGAGAGATCGTGATATTCCGGAGATAACGGTGAGCGAGTTCCGGGTGCAATATAGGGTTAAAAGACGAGTGACTGGGGTGGGCTGCCAACCGCGCCACGTAAGGACATAATAAAAACGAGTGCCGAATAGAAAGTGAAGGTTCGTCAGAGTCAGCATACAGACACTCGACACGACTAGTGCAGAAAGCTCCAGCAGCTAGACGGATACCAGAATGATGTATAGGATTTAAAAAAAAAAAAAAAAAAAAAAAAAAAAGAAAGAAAGTTTGGAGGTGGACGCTGCGCCATAAATAAAACTGCTGTAATCTAGTTTGGACCTCACCAATGAACGGTACAGCCTCAACATGACGGTGCGATCGCCGCCCCAAGATACTCCAGATAAAACCTGGAGCGATCGCAGGAGGCATGAAGTTGGCGAATGTGGTGCTCCCATTTGAGTTTGCTATCGAGGTGAAGGTCCAAGAACTAGATGTGCAAAACAAGAGGCAGTCACGCAAACGAAGATCTGGAGGAGGATGTACACCACGAAGTCGATAAAAGAGGACACATTGTGTTTTCGTAAGGGAGAACTGAAAGCCGGTGCAAAGGGCCCAGTCGGCGATAGATGATATGGTCAGTTGCAGTTGACGTTCGATATGCTCAAAGATTATAAGATCGATAATAGATGCAAAGTCGTCAACATACAGTGACATCGGGATTCCCCTATGAACAACATTAGCAATGCCGTTAATGGCAACGGCGAAAAGCGTTACACTAAGAATCGACTCCTGGGGGACACCATTTTCCTGGATCCTCTCTTGTGAGAACGCATTGCCAATGCGGACACGAAAGGGGCGCAGGGTTAAAAAGAAAGATTGCTAAAAGACCTCGCAAGTCATATACGTGAAGAGTAGGGAGGGTACCATAGCGCCATGTGGTGTCCAGGCCTTCTCCAGATCGAAGAAAACACCCACGACATGCTGCTTCAAGAGAAAGGCATTTTGGATGTAAGCTTCCATACGTATCAGATTGTCGACACTGGAGCGATGACGACGAAAACCGCACTGAACATTGTTCAGCAGGTTATTCGTCTCTAGCCACCACACTAAGCGAGTGTTAATCATCGATCTAAAGGTTTTGTAGACAACACTCGTCAGGCAAATAGGGCGGTAGCTAGAGGGAAGTGTCCGGTCTTTTCCGGTTGTGATGGGGATCACAATACCCTCTCGCCAGGAAGACGAAAAAACCTGCTGAAGCCAGATGCGGTTATAGATGCTCAACAGGAAGGAAAGAGCCGCAGGTGGAAGGTGAAGCAGCATTTAGCGGTGAATGTCGTCAGGACCAGGAGAAGAGTCGTGAGCGAGACACAAAGAATGCGGCAGTTCCGCTTCAGTAAAAGGTGTGTTGTAGGGTTCACTGCAATCACTGTTAAAGTTTAGGCTTATCCGCTCCACAGATTCCTTAATAGGTAAAAAGACTATCGTGGATCTGAGTTTGGCTAGTAGTGGCAAAAGAATTGGCAAGGACGTCGGCGATATCCTGCTCGCTGGTATATATTGAGCCCTGTACGGCAAGACCGGGGATGACCGTCCGGCCACAATTGTCGTACATACGCCGAACGACAGTGCGCACCCTCTGGGCCGAACTGCGACGTGAAAGGGAAGAGATGTAAGATTCCCAGGATGTGCGTTTTGCATTGCGCACTACAAAGCGCGCCCTTGCACGAGAACGTTTAAAAGCAATAAAATTCGCGTCCGTAGCTTCTACACGAAAACACGCAGAGCACACTTGCGTGCTTTAATAGCCAAACGGCATTTCTCGGACCATCAAGGCACAGGAAACGTGACGTGGTGTAGATGAACCTCGAGGAATACTGGAATCTGCTGCGAGAAGGATAGAGCAAGTAAAATACTCCACCATGTCGTCAATGGTGGTAAAAACATTATCGGTCAAGTGAATGAGGGAACGGAATTTCCCCCAGTCAGCCTTGGAAATAATCCAGTGAGGATATCGTGTTGGCACTGAATGGTGGTCGGATAGGTGATTGTTAATGGGGTAATCACTGCCAAATAAGTCGGAAAGTACCGACCAATCAAGTAGAGGTACTAGTGACGGGCTACTAAAAGAAACGTCTAGCGCGGAGTGTGTACTATAGGCAGATGATAGAAAGGTAGGCACGCCAGAGTTTAATAGGAATAAGCCGCCCATATCGTAAACGTCTGCTACAAGGCACCCACGAGCATCGTCAGTGTCGGAGCCCGAGTGAGTGTGCTTGTCATTCAGATCGCCGAGAAAGATGAGCGGTGGCGGAATCTGTGCCAAGAGAGCCCGAAGATTGTTCTCGTGTACGACACTGACCGGTGGCAGATATAAATTGCAAACAGAGAAACAGAGACTCAGCAATTGTACACGCACCGCTACAGCTTGCAGCGGCGTGTTGAGGGTTATACTGGTGGCAGAGATGTTATGCGCCACCAGCGTAGCAACACCACCGCATGTTCTCCTATCAGCGGCAGATTCGTGGCAGAATGCTACAAAACCACGAAGATGGAGAGAGTGATTAGGCTGCAAGTGTGTTTCCTGTAGACAGACGAATAATGGAGAACGTTTAAAGACTAAGTGACGTATGTCCGGAGCACGTTCCCGGTACCAATTAATATTCCACTGGATTATTTCCATGGTAAAGATATTAGCATTTGGTCTTCGTCTTTTTCTTTTTCATTCTTACCTTGACCAACTTGGGACCTGGAATGTTCAATTCACCGTCCGCCGATGTGCGGGAGTCTGAAGATCCCCGGCGGCTCGTTGAGCGGGAGTGGGACTTCTTTGAGGAGGAGCAACTACTCACCCAGTGTTTAGGTCACGAACGTTGAGCTGTGACAGAACTGTGCGGCCACTACTTGTGGATGGCTGGTGAGCGGGTGTCTGCACGACGGAAGATTTAGTCGCCGGTGCAGGTGTATCACGGGACGGTGGAGAGGTGCTCGTTGGTGAGTGAGTCTGTGTGGCAGCATCAGCGACTGGAACGTGCTGAATGGCCACAGTGTGCGCAGGAGTGCGGCGGACTGCTGACGCGAAACCTAGGGTGGTCGCAGGTTTCAGCTGCTCACAGCGGCGACGCGTTTCCGAAAAGGTAAGCTGTTCTTTCACGCGCAACTCCTGAATAGCCTTCTCGTCCATAAATTTAGAACATTGACGCGAGCTTGATGGATGGCTCTCTCCACAGTTCACACAGAGGGATCCTGTGTACATGTCGTGTTCTCATGGGCTGGTAAATCACAACGCTCACATATAACAGGATTATTACACAAGGTCTCAGTATGACCGAACCGTTGGCACCTAAAATAACGCATGGGGTTCGGCACATACTGGCGTACGGCGGCACGTTCGTAGCCACAAAAGATGTATTCGGGCAATTTAGTACCTCTGAACGTTAAAAACACCGTACTCAAAGCTAATTCCTTGCCATCCTATTTTCGAGTAAGACGGTAGGCCTGACATACACGCTGGTCGGGGAGGTAGGTGATAATCTCCTCGTTCGTCAGATTGTCCAGACTGGAGGTGGTGACAACTCCCCTACATGAGTTGAGCGATTTGTGTGGGGCTACCCGAATTGGGTAGGATCCCAACAAACTTGCTTTTAGCAGTTTCTGGGTCTGGTCTGCCGTGTTGGTTTCAATCAATAGCGTACCGTCTCGAACTCTGGTCGCGTTCTTAACCGGGCCACTGCTTCGCGTTTTATGTAAAAGGGGCTAAGGTCTTTTACCATTTTCCCGTCAAAGACCAAGGTCAACACTAAAAAAAAAAAAGGTCAAATGAGGTGTTGCGCGGATGCATTTTGAATTGGACCCCCATTCGGCGTCAGCCTGCCATCCGGGGGTCAAAGATAAGACACCAAAATCTCCACCATCTGTGCCACCATGGAGACCCCTCCATGACTGATCTCAAAGCGTACGTCAGAGGGACTACCCTCCGACCTCCACCTCCACTGTTTGTCCACTTGGGTAAACCGTTCACCACGCACACCCCGCACGCTCCTACCACAGGTATAACCGCCTGTGGCTCCCCATTCTAGGCCACGCTGCTTCAACGGAGTCAACGTAGATTGAGGAGACTTGTAGTTGATTAAACCGGGGTTCCGTCAGCGGTAACACGTCCGGCCAGTGATACTAACCCGACGGCACACAGCCGTCAGGGAATTAACATAAGCCGGGCCCTCAGGGAGCAAAGTGGGTGTACATGACGGTGTGGACGGGCACCTAAGGCTACACATGGGGGCAGTGGGAAGGGTCCGCCCAACCTTCGCGCCTGAGACCAAAGAGCACACAAGTCGGGGGCCACGCTGAAACCGTGGGACAGGACCACGGAGACAGGAAAGTTCCCAGCTGGTGAGACCGGAGTTATAAACCTAAGACCTTACAGACTAATAATCATAATAAACCTAGAAGAGGAAGAGTGTGATGAATGGTAGCAACATAAGTTGCACGTGGCACAGTTGATGGATATGAGAGGGATGAAATGATGGTGAGCAGCTCGGGACCCCGGGTGCGCCTAAACCCATACCTGCCAAAGTAGGCCCCTGGGGGATGAGCAAAGAAAATATAGGAGTAGCAATGGAAGTAGGCATGGTAGCAGAAACAATGGAGACATTTCAGACAGTAGAAATAGAAACAAGAGTAGGCATAGCGAAACAAGGATTATAGATAGGAGATGTAAGGTGGGGGGGGGGGGGGGGGGAGATCCAATGAAAGACACACAAAGGAGTAACATAGGAAGGGAAAACTCAATGTTAAAACAAGTGTTAGCAATGCTAAAGGAAGGTGCAGAAATAAAGAAAAGGAAAAAGGGAAACAAGAAAGAGAAAAGGCTAGGAAGAAAGGAAGGGAGAACTGGAAGAAATTTAGGGAAGAATGGAAACAAGAGAGAGGAAAAGGTAGGAAGAATGGAAAGGAATTCCTAGAAAAGAGTGAGAAGGAAGAAAGGGAGGATTGGAGGAAATTTGGAGAAGAAACACAATAGAGGTTGGGGCAGGTGACAGAGTGAAGTTTTAGATTAGGAAGAGAACAAAGCAATACTGATTTGAAACAGAGAATGGACAAAGATAGTACTGAAGATTTAGAATAGGGTAGAAAAGAATTAAAAGTGAAGATAGAAGAATGTAATAATAAAATTACAGAAAGTAAGGCTAGCACAGAAAATAAAGTGGAAGGTAATTTTGAACTTGTGTCAAAAATAGAGAAAATATGAAATAATCTGGAAACATAGGTGATAAAGTAGATTATGTAGGAGTAAAAATGAATTTGGTGAATAGAGAAATAGCAAAAGACAAAACTATAAGATGTAGAAATAACCAAAAAGTAATCTATGCACAAAATTGATAAGAAAACTAAGTTAAGTAAAGATGAAATGTATTGCTATAATTAGGCAGAACAGTGAAACATACAAAGCTATGAATATAGGCTCACATACACACAAAACACAATACACTTGCTACGCAAATAAGGTCAAATACATGACCATACATAGAATACATGCACACAAAGACTTCAAGAATTGCAAACTTAAAAGTAAGAGGAGAGAGGCACCACACCCAGAGTGCCAAAACTACAAGAAGGGACAGAAGAGTTCTTGTCTTTAGAATGCATAGTCCAATGTAATTTGTAAAATATTTCTAAAATACATTCCTAAGTGTTGATTTGTTGGTTTAATTTTGTTTAAGAACATGAGAATATTTTGAAATTATACCACTTTATACTACTTGCAAAATTTAAAGAAAATATAAGTTACAAATTACGAAATCCTAGATTTAGATTGAATGTTGGAAAATTGTCTGGTATGTATCTATAGTAATCAATCCAGTTTTGCATACACGATTCCTTTTCTATATTACTGTATAAATATCCAAAGCATAAATGAAACTATATAATAATATTTCCTGAATCGAAATATAAAATACAAGATTTTAAAAACATTGAAAATATTAAGGCTTTTCAAGGACTGATAGAATTGATATCAGTAATGCATCATATATGAATTAAGGCAGAATAAAGCCTCTGAGCCCAGACTAATTTTAATTTGTACACTATGTAATGAAGGTTGCGTGTGTCCATTGCAATGTTAATCATTTATGTATAAATTGTGTATTTGTGATATAATATTTTATTTGTATGTACAGTCTTCTGGTCAGTGGAATTCAGGGGCTGGGTAAGAAACACACAGTTTTCATGAAAATTGTAGAGTCACTATGGGAGTGTGAGCCACCTTTCGCACTGTTGGAAGCCGCAAAACACATGTTCACTGAAGATGCATTATAACGTGTAAAACAGAAGCCAATCAGGAGGAAACCAGCTGAACCTCGCAAGTGGGGGCATAGCACGTAAATACCCAAAATTTATGATCAAAGGCCCTAGTCCGAGGAACATAGCCAGAGGTGACGTTAAGAAGCTGCTGCTCAAAAATGTCGGTCCTCAAGAGATTTGCTTGCGGATAGTCCATAATGCCAAAGGACAGTACTAGGTTAAAGTTCTGAGATAAAGTGAAAAATCATCACAAGAACTGTGCGAAGTGCTGAGCTGTAATGATACTTGACCAGAATGCCAAAATAATGCGTTAGAATATGAAGTAAATTCAGTGTTTTCTTCACTCCTCAATTTTCTACTTCCCATGCCTGGAGATCAACGACTGCCTAGTGAAGAAAATTTTAGGCAGAGTCTGTGCTTCACACTGAGCATCACCACAAATAGTCAGCATAACCCCAATGAGACGCCGAAGGAAACGGCAGATAAAGGAGCATCATCCAGAGGACTTCAAAACAGGTACAGTGCTTATTTCATCCATACACAGACCTGTGAGGAAATAACAGCCACAGAACGTATAAATATTTCTCCAATATCAATCATTATCGAGCAAAATAAATGATAATGATTTTTACATAAGATGATCTTATGTTTCTGATGTCTGAAAGGTCGAAAATGAGATAGAAGACTTAATGTTCTATGTGGAAAGAGAAATGGAATAATTCTTCACTATGGGGAAATATTAATTGATTAAAAATATATGTAAAGAATTGTCTATCTTGTGATGGTAAATGCTGATCATAAATGTAAATGAATATTTGGGTGTTAAATAGAGATCTTTTTGTGGAACAATTATAATAAATCAACATATTGTACTATACAGCATAATAATCCATGTAGAGTCATTATCCACACGAAACAGTGAAGCAAGATGCAGAAAAACCTGAAGGCCATTAATGTTGGAGAAGTATACATCAGGAATTACGATATAAAATAAAGTAGCAGCAAAACTCAATGTTTCCATGCTCTGGATAAAAAGTAACAACACTAATCAACGTAAAAACTATATATTGTATAAAAATGAAAAAGAGAAGGAATTGATGGCGTACATTAACTATCATCATAAAGAACTGAATGAAAATATTTCAAGGTATGGATACAACCGAAATATTAAAGTATAAAATTACACATAAACATATAAATACTAATAAAGGGAATAAATTAATACACTTATTAAAATGTAAAATTGTATATTTAAAGAAGAGGATAAGAGTGATAACTATTATTATATTCTATTCATTAATTTCAATTTGAAACATGTTAAGAACTTATGTAATAGAAATATAAGAATAATTATGGGGCAATTGCAACAGTATATACATAACCCCAAAACATTGTCATGGTTTATGAAACAAAAATGTCTATTGATTAAGAGGTAGAACTGGAACTTAAAAATTCAATGCCACAACTGGGATTTGAACCACAGACCTTCCCACACACGGCTTGTGTGTTTAAAAACACCAACAGTAAGTTTGTTGGCATAAATAAATAATAATGTCTATTGATATTTATTAATTGTGTGTCACTTGTATATAATTGATATTTGTTACTATTACATTCACTTAAAATCATGGGCATTGCAAAGGGGGGCAAAGGGGGCCATAAACCCCCTGGAAATTAATTATGTGTAGTCATTACTATTTGACTGTTATTTTAATTTTGATGTAAAGAACAATTTTCATTTAGCATAAATTAATACAGTTATTCACAACAAATACTCTAACTTTTGACACCAGAATAATGAATTAATATTGTTTGATTGCAAACTTCCAACATGCAGGCCCCCATTAAGAAAGGTCTGCAGATGCCCATGCTGAGAAATGTTATTTGTGTTAATCTTGTTTATTGCTGTTTAAGAGCTATATGATATACAATTTGCTTTATTGTAACTCTGGTTTTTACACAAGATCTTAGAAAGTAACAAGACAAGAAAAGCTTGTCCAAGGATGGTACCAACATGAAAAATGAAAAAGTAAAACAGAAGACAGTCAGTGTGTATTCTATTATAACATACATTTCTTCATGAAATGGTTATAGGATGTTACACTACACACTTCCCCCACCCCGTCCTTAGTGGTAGCAACGTCTCTCTGAAATGTGTAGGGAAGTGAACCTTGCATCCTGACCTGGTGAACATCTGTCCAGTTGTATAAGCATGGCTTTCCTGTTGGGTGTTAGCAACTGAAGTGTTAGTAATGGTACAGAGATCTTTCAATAGAAAAGCTGGTTTCAAATGGTACAGAGATCTTTCAATAGAAAAGCTGGTTTCAGATGGTCCATCAACATGCTTTATCAACCCTCTGATATTTACATAAAAGAACCTGTTGATCCTGCTTTTTACCTGGTAAGGGCCATTGTACATATGATGGAGTGTCAATAATGGAGGTCTGTGATGTACATACATAAGAGCAACCAGCAAGATGTTTGGATACAACAGCTTTCTTGCTGTGCATCATTATCTGCTTTTGCATTTAGTCCTCTTATTGTCTTCTGGAGGTGTCTCTTAAAATCTGGCTGTGTTACCATAGGGTGGTTGGTAAACAGTTCTCCTAGGAGACAAAGCAATGTCCCATATACCAGTTTGGCAGCTGAGTAATCTAAATTTTCTTTAACCACAGATCACATACCTAATAAAACTAGTGGTACTGAGTCTACCCATACGAGGACGGTAAAAGATGACATTTCAGAGACCATTCGATGAGACCATTACTTTGGAGATGGTATGCAGTTGTCCTGATGTTCTGAAATTCCAGGTATTTGCTTAGAGATTTGAACAATTGACTTCCAAATTGTCGGTCTTGATCGCTAGTTATTCTTTTAGGAAAACCAAATTGAGAGAACCAAGTGGTTATTAAAGCCTGTGCGACAGTGTCAGCTGTTTGATTTACAATTGGTATTGCTTCTATCCATCTTGAATGTCAGTCTATAACTGTCAGGAGATACCTGAATCTTTGGCATACAGGTAGAGATCCCATGATGTCAATGTTTATGTGTTTAAATCTGTCATTGGTGACTAGAGTCTGTCCAACTGGGGATTCGGTATGGCGATGGATTTTAGATCTTTGACAATTGATACATGTCCGTGTCCATTGTTGGCAGTCCTTGGTTATATTGGGCCAGATGAACAGTTCAGTAACCAGCTTGGTTGTTGCTCTGGTTCCTGGGTGAGAGAGGTGATGAGCATATGAAAAGGCTGCTTGTCGAAAGTTATGTGGAATATATGGTCACATGTGTTTTGCTAATATGTCACAGTATAATTCCTTTCTGCTCTGGTTGATCATAGTGTAGAGGTGACGGAGAATCTATAGCGGTTAAATGTGACAATGCATCAGCCACAATATTATCTTGACCAGTGATGTATTTTATGGTAGTTGTAAACTGTGGAATGTATTGTAATTTATGAGCCTGTCTGGGTGATGCTTTGTCCAAACATTGGTCTGTGAAAATCATGAAAGTTTGACCTTCTAAAAGATACTTGAAATGTTTAATTGCACTATATATTGCTAATAGCACTGTGCTTTAGTTAAGAGTTCATGAAAAGAAACTAAAAGATCGAGCTGTACCATCCATATCTTGTTCAAGTACTGCTCCTAGAGCACATCCAATGCATCTATGACCAAGGAGAGCGGGGCTCCAGGGATGGAGAATATCAGCATCGCTGCTTTGTAGAGAGCTTCCTTCATTACCGCAAAGGAGGTTTGTGCTTCCTTGTTCCAGTTCAGCGGCTTTGTGCTATTTTTCTTGTACCCAGTGAGCAGTTGTGAGAGGGGTTGCTGCAGTTTGGCATATTCTGGGATGAATCTATGATAGAAATTTACCAATCCTAAGAAGCATCGTAATCCAGTAACTGACTGCAGTGCTGGATAATTTTTGGTGGCGCTCACTTTCTCTGGTAGAGGTTTTAGGTCCTGAGAGCTGATTTTTGTACCCTAAGAAGTTGGTCTGCTGTAAACCAAAAATGCATTCAATAACATTGATATATAAGCCATATTCATTGAGACTTTCACAGAGAACGCAGATATGTTGAAGGTGTGTTTTCTTATCTGGAGAAGTGACTAGATTTTCATCTAGGTAACAAAAGACAAAATCTAACCCTTTGAGTACCATGTCCATAAATCTTTGAAAGGCTTGTGCAGCATTTCTTAATCCGAAAGGCACGAATGGGAAATATAATAGGAGAAAGGGATAAGAGGTAGAACTGGAACTTAAAAATTCAATGCCACAACTGGGATTTGAACCACAGACCTTCCGCTTGCCGGGCGGACGCTCTAACCACTGAGCTATTATGACAAACTGCCAGAATGGCATTAAATTCTCAAGCCAGTTCGTATTTCTCCTGGTAAACCACAAAGGCAGTCTCACATCAGAGACAATTACCCCAATGGTGACTTACTATTGCAAGTACTTTATCTCCCAGGATTAAATAACCTTCACATGGTAATTATTATTTATTTATGCCAACAAACTTACTGTTGGTGTTTTTAAACACACAAGCCGTGTGTGGGCAAAGTTTAAGAGGTAGAACTGGAACTTAAAAATTCAATGCCACAACTGGGATTTGAACCACAGACCTTCCGCTTGCCGGGCGGACGCTCTAACCACTGAGCTATTGTGACAAACTGCCAGAATGGCATTAAATTCTCAAGCCAGTTCGTATTTCTCCTGGTAAACCACAAAGGCAGTCTCACATCAGAGACAATTACCCCAATGGTGACTTACTATTGCAAGTACTTTATCTCCCAGGATTAAATAACCTTCACATGGTAATTATTATTTATTTATGCCAACAAACTTACTGTTGGTGTTTTTAAACACACAAGCCGTGTGTGGGCAAAGTTTAAGAGGTAGAACTGGAACTTAAAAATTCAATGCCACAACTGGGATTTGAACCACAGACCTTCCGCTTGCCGGGCGGACGCTCTAACCACTGAGCTATTGTGACAAACTGCCAGAATGGCATTAAATTCTCAAGCCAGTTCGTATTTCTCCTGGTAAACCACAAAGGCAGTCTCACATCAGAGACAATTACCCCAATGGTGACTTATTATTGCAAGTACACCAACAGTAAGTTTGTTGGCATAAATAAATAATAATTACCATGTGAAGGTTATTTAATCCTGGGATATAAAGTACTTGCAATAGTAAGTCACCATTGGGGTAATTGTCTCTGATGTGAGACTGCCTTTGTGGTTTACCAGGAGAAATACGAACTGGCTTGAGAATTTAATGCCATTCTGGCAGTTTGTCACAATAGCTCAGTGGTTAGAGCGTCCGCCCGGCAAGCGGAAGGTCTGTGGTTCAAATCCCAGTTGTGGCATTGAATTTTTAAGTTCCAGTTCTACCTCTTAAACTTTGCCCACACACGGCTTGTGTGTTTAAAACACCAACAGTAAGTTTGTTGGCATAAATAAATAATAATTACTAGGAGAAAGGGAGTTATGATTGCCGTCTTCGGTATGTCTGCTTTGTGCACAGGTATCTGTTGGTATGCGTGCACTAGGTCAGTGGATGAAAAAATGGAAGATCCAAGTAGTATGTGGTTGCAGTCAGATAAGAAAGGTATTGAGTATCTGTCAGCTACTGTGACATGACTGAGTTTTCTATAATCCCTGCAAGGCCTCCAATCACCAGATTTCTTCACAGTTAATTGTCGAGAACTAGCCTAACAACTTTTCAAAGGTCTACATAACCCTTGTTGAAGTATGAAGTCAAATTCTTTATGAGCTGCCTTTAATTTTTCAGCTGAGAGTCTTCTGGCTTTGGCATAAACTGGCAGACCTTTCGTTTCAATGAAATGCTCAATATGGTGATTTGCAACTTTTGTATTTATGTTAGGTCACAGGACATCAAGAAATTCATGTATAATTTCTCTGTTATCCGTTGTTAATTCAATTAGTTATACCTAAGGACTGTAGTTGTGAGAAGAGATACCAAATGCAGCTAGGTATGTGTTTCTTTCTATTACATGATATTGACAGCTGTCAATGAGTAGGTTGAAATGCAACATAAAATCAGTCCCTATTATAGGCCTGCCTACTTCTCTGATAATGAAAGGCCAATTGAATGATCTACATAAGACAAAGCCAAGTATCATAAGACAATGACCATACGCCTGGATCCTGGTACCATTTGCTATAAAAAAATAAAATTTCTTTGGTAATTTCTATTCCCTGTGTTTGTGGCACTACTGAAACATCTGCACCACCAGTATTGAATAGGAACTGGGTTGCTGTACCTTTGTTATTGATATATAGGCAACTTAGCTCTAACCCCTGGCTCCCTGTAGCCATGGAGAGTTGGGGAACTAGTTTTCCAATCTACTATGAGATGGAGGTCTCATGGCTGTAGGCATCTAGATGCCTTCTCACTAAATTTAGTGTGGTAGTAACATTTCCTTACCTTTGTTGAAGATCTTGCTTCCATATTCCCGCCTCTGGACTTGCATCCAGGTCTTGGTTTGCCGCATTGACAGTGGCCAGAGATAATGTGTTTATTCAATTCTGCAACCTGATACTTGTTTCCTCAGTTCGTCTAATGTTTTGTTCACCGGTTGTTCTACTGTGACTGTGTAATACAGTATTAGTTTGTGGGTTTAAGTTCCCAAATCTGGTCTGCCATGGTCAACAGCTTTGTCAGATCATCACTGCTTACTAATAGAATAGTGTGCTTTTCTCTCTGTAACTGCTGTAATCACAAGTTTTTGAGGAAATTCTCATTTATTTTATTTGAGGCCAAATTTTTCATTTCACAAACTAATTGCGGTGGTTTGCGATCCCCGAATTCCAGATGTCAGCAATCGCTATGTGCATTGCACTTCGCTATCTATGGAAATTGAAACGAGATGCTCTTTGCTTGGATCATTTTGTCAAAAGGCAGAGGATTTATGAGAATGTCAGTCACTTGTGTTAGAATTTCTGAATCAATTATGGTTTTTATACGCGGTTTATTAAACAACCTTTTGATGATGAGCATGTTATCAAACCATTTATTGATTTTTAACAAAGTAAAACAAAAGATAGCAACATAGAAAATAAAACTAAGATGTTAAACAAAGAACATCGACTGCACTCGAAAGTTTCTGGGATTCCCCACTAGGAACAGGAACAGCCACAGAATCAATCTTACAACAGTGTCAAATTTAGTTTGATCCAGTGTAATCTTGAGTTACGGAACTGGGCTTCGAGTTGAATGAACCATAACTTTGGATCAGGTTTTCCTAAACAGCAGAACTTTGATAGATGTGCATGCTACTACAGGTTCCTGGTCTTCATTTACTGCTTCAGATGCAGCTTGTATTCCTTCCATCATGGGGTGGTCATCACTAAAGCGCTATATGATACACAGTTTGCTTTGTTGTAATCCTTGTTTTTATACAGGATCTTATAAAGTAACAAGATAACAAGATTGTCACCGGATGGCACCAACACAAAAAGTAAAACAGAAGATGTTTGGTGTGTGTTCTATTATCACGTTCATTCTTCATGAAATGTTTATAGGTTAAATTACACTACACCGTCATATTTGAGTGTTTTATAAATGTCCAAAACTATAACTTTAATCAAATAGAATAATAAAATGTAAAATGCTATTAAATGAACAAAACATTGCCTGCATCAATATAATTACATAATACATCAAAGAGATAGATGAAAAATGACCATCACTAGGTAAATCGTATCTACATATAATGAAAATCAACGATCTCTTTCAAAACTTCTCTGTATGTGCAAGTCATCTTAAAGACACATTGAATGAGAGGTAGAATTGGAACTGAAAAACTCAATGCCACACCCAGCTGTGACATGGAATTTTCAGTTTTGATTCTACCTCTCAAACATTGCCCACACACAGCTTGTGTGTATAATATCACCAGCAGGAAGTTTGTTGGCATAAATAAATAATAATTAAGACACATTGAATATTACTTCCACGGACAGTCCACCCTAATACTTGCAGATATTTTCTAATAAGCCAGTCCTTTAAACTTATTTGATTAAATAAAAACAATTATACTTTAAAATCAAATATTTATTTAACAAAGAACAACCCTTGCCCTCATCAGTAATATTTTATCTAAACCCAATATGCCCTGAAGATTAGCAAGTCATTCCTTATAAAAAGAACTGGCGCATATTAATCATCCTCTTGTATACAGTACCTATTTAAGATTTACTTACGTATCTAGCCTTTATTAATGTTATTAGTATTATGTGGCACTATGTTTTAAGACTTACTGACATGCCCTGAATTTCAATAAAACATGTTTAGCTTATACTTTGAATGTATAACAATATATAAGCATATTCATACCTGTTTTGAGAACACCTGAAGGATTTTAGATACCCTGGTGCCATTTTCTAACACCATAAATTGCAAGAATAGGCAAGGCAAGCAGTCTGGATTATCTTCTTGTGATGGTTTAGCAAAATCCCATGAAAGTTCTTCATACTTTAAACCCAAGAGCAGAGTCTTTAAAAGAAACAAAGAAAGAGGGTGGAAGAGATCAGAATGACAAATATGAAATTGTGATGAAGGGGACAGTCAACCAAAAATCCAAGGTTTTGGACCAAGTATGTGATCTTTTGTTTTCACTAATAACAAATTATCAGCTATTTCTCTATTTAAAAATGGTATAAAGTTTTACTCTGCATCATTTTTAAATGCCTCAGAAGTCATTTAACCAGTAGAGTACACAACATTTAAACACCCATTAAATTTTATTTTCTTTGTTTCTCATAACTACATTTTTATTTGCATAAAAAGTCCCTTGTGATGTAGTTTTGGTCAGATAGTTATGACATTTTGAATATTAGCTCCTTAGTACCTTTATTTTGGTTGTCATGGTGGTAGCACTGCTACCTATCAAGTGGGAGACCTGAGTTTGATTCCTGGTATTGGTGTGGGGATTTTGTCCTGCTGGGAGACCTGATCTGGGATGTACTCAGCCTCATTAGGTCCTTGAAGGACCAGTTGAGGAGCCACTAGATTGAGAAGTAGAGGCTCCTGTTTGTGAAGACTGCATATACCAGCCGGGAGAGATCATGTCTCACTCTTCAGGACTGTATCTCACTGATGATGCCTGCAATGGGCAGAGGTGGGGGACACAGCATCTGGGCAGTAGCCCTTAGCCCAGAAAGGGCTGCTGTACCCCAGGGTTACTTCCTTTATTTTATAATTTGATCAGAGTTTTGTTGGGATGTAGTTTGTTGAGCATGTGTCAGTAAATACTGAGATTATATAAATTTTTTTTTAAAAATGATAAGGGGTGGCGCCGTGGTTGAGCGGTTAGAGCATTTGCCTACCACCTAGGCAGCCTGGGTTTGATCCCAGAGACCCGCATGTGGTATTTGTGGTGGATGAAGCAGCACCAGGGCAGGTTTTCTCCGGGTTCTCCAGTTTCCCCCGCCGCTCATTCCACCATTTGTTCTATTATCACCTTTCCAGTCATTGATTTTGCCTGCATTTCAAGTCATCCTCTTCCTCAGTCTCATACCTGGTGCTTGGCTAACCACCTGCATCCAGGTCTTCACTCTGTCCGGTCCATAGGTTCCTGTGCTCCCCAACAGGGGTCTGACCCTAGGCACTGGCTTTTAAGTCCTAGGAGATATAAGTCCTACATAAGGGAAAGGTAATTAGGTAAAGAAAAAGAAAAAATTCCTGAAGTTTTGCTTTCATTACATAGCAAAATCGAGACAAAACTTTATTTGTACGATTAAGAACATGCTTACCAAATACTATCTCTGAAAGATCAAAACTGCTCCACAAGGAGCATTTTATGTCGTACTGTAATTTTCTTAATTAAACAATTAATAAAAAGGATACTAATTGCAGGAGAAGCCTCAAATTTTGCATGGAACCTACTATCAATATGAGAAACAAACACCCAAAATTTAAGAGCCCTAACTTAAAAAATGTGGAATTTAGGATTTTCAATTGACTGTCCTACAGCTTACTTTTTTCTATATATATGTATTACAGAAATTGGTACTGATGGATTTGATTGAATAGTTCATAAGAATCCACTACTGGTATTACATACACTGCTTTAAAAAATTAGAGGAACACATGTTTAGACATATGTGAAACAAATATTGATATAAATCAGTTTTTGACAGTTTGTAATTATACTTATAAATTGAAGAGCTGCACAAAACTATAATAGGGATGCTAACAAACTTTTGTTTCACAGGATTGTAAATACGATCAAATTATTGGTGATGCATAAAACGAAGTGGAAATACAAGATTACATTGTTTATTAATCAATGTTTCCATGGCATGATTTACACCAGCCTCCTAATAGCAACATGTACTCTTCAGAGAGTACATTTGCAAGTTCTCCCAAGTTCTGTGACACAGCAGGTCGCTTGCAAACAGATTTTTCCAGCTTATCCCACAGAGGTTCAATCTTATTGAGGTCAGAACTGTGCGCAGGCTAATTCATTACCCAAATTTGGCATTCTTGTAAGACAACCTTGGTACTTTGTGCTGTATGGGGTTTAGCATTTTCATGCAGTAGGAGAAAATTAAGGTCCATTCCATAAGCAAACGGCATGTTGAAGGTTGAGATTCTAAGGCATTCATGGCTGGTATCAATAGTAGAAACAATATATTTCGGGCTTATGGGCCGTGGCTACTGGTTTTCTTCTTCTTCCCAGACATTTCATCTGTGACTACCGCAGACATCATCAGTGGCGGCGAGGTCAAAGTATCCTAGAGGAGATTTCAACAGCAACTGTGCTGCTTTCTCCATGGATGTGGTATTTATATCAGTGGCTGGAGGGGAGGTCTGCTGTGATTGGTCCGGATGGGCAACAGGCTGAACCAATGTTGGTGGCGTGTTGTGATCTGCTGGCATCTGATTGGCTTGTGTGGAGTTCTTGATTTTTGCCTTTGCTAGTGCTGTTTGCTATAATCTGTTAAGCTTAAGGCCTTCCTCCTTGCGATTGAAGTTGTTTTTATGCTTTTGTATTTCGATGGCTTTGCGGAATAAACGGGAATAGTAGTGGGACATTGAGGCTAGAATATCTGTGTTTTTGTACTGGATGATGTGTTCACCTTCTTCTTCTTCTATGGCATGTTTTGCAGTTGTTGAATTTTCAGTCTGACCTAAACGGCAACTTCTTTTGTGTTCGTCAATGCGAGTGTTTATGCTTCGCTTTGTGGTTCCAATGTATACTTTGCCACATGAACATGGTATTCTATACACTCCCGCTGTAGACAGAGGATCCCTGGGACTTTGGCTGATCGGAGTATATTGCAGATCTGTTTTGTGAGTTTGAAAATGGTGTTAATGTTATGGTGTTTGAGTAGTTTCCCAATGTGGTCTGTCACTGATCTGATGTACAGTAGAAAAGTCTTACTATTGTTATTGGGTATTCGTGTGGTGGTGGAGCCTCTCTTAGGGTGTAATGCTCTGTTGATTTCACGTTTAGTATAGTCGTTTAACTGTAGTGCTTTATCTAGGTATTCAAATTCTTGGTTTAGATATTGTGGTTCACAAATGCATGTGGCTCGGTCTGCCAAAGTTTTGATCATAGCGCGTTTTTGTTTCGGATGGTGATTAGAGTTCTTGTGAAGGTAGCGGTCCGTATGGGTCGGTTTTCGATACACTGTGTAGCCTAATGTGCCATCCTCTTTCCTGTTAACCATGACATCCAAAAAAGGTAATTTTCCATCCTGTTCTTTTTCCATTGTGAACTGAATTTGTTGATTAATACTGTTAAGATGATTTAGGAATTCTGTCAGAGCTGATTCACCGTGGTTCCAAATGACAAACATGTCGTCCACATAATGCCACCAGCACAAAGGTTTAAGAAGTGCTGAATCCAAGGCAGTAGCTTCAAAGAATTCCATATAGAAATTTGCAATAACAGGGCTGAGAGGACTTCCCATTGCAACACTGTCTGTCTGTTCATAGAATTTATGGTTCCACTGGAAGTACGTAGTGGTGAGAACATGGTGGAAGAGTGCGGCAATGTCCTCTGGAAAAATCTGTTTGATTTGTGTTATGGCTTCACTGACTGGGACCATGGTGAAAAGAGATCTAATGTCAAAACTGATGAGTAGGTCGTTGGGTAGCACGCTGATGGTTTTGAGTTTTTGAATGAAGTGGGTGGAGTCTTTGATGTATGTGCTGGTATTGCCAATGTGAGATTGTAATATACTTGTCAGGTATTTCACAACCGTGTAAGTTGGTGAACCAATAGCACTTACAGTCAGCCTTAGTGGTGTGTCAGGTTTGTGGATCTTTGGGAGTCCATAAAGTCTGGGAGGTAAGGCTTCACTCGTTTTTAGTTTACGTTGTTCACTAGGTGGAATTGACGACAACTTAATTAGTTGGTTGGTTTTTCGAAGAATCCGTGCCATTGGGTCCTTGGAAAGCTTTCTGTAGGTGACCAGATCCAGGAGCTCAGACACCTTATGTTCATAATCACACTTGTTCATCACTACAGTAGCATTTCCTTTGTCTGCTGCCAGAACTATAATCTCCTTGTTTGTGTTCAGACTTTTGAGAGCTTTCAGTTCTTGAAAAGAGAGATTGCTCTTAGGTGGCTTGGCTCGTTGAAGAATTCTCGAAGATTTGAGATGTATTTCATCTGCTGTTGTTGACGGTAGTTCACGAATGCCGGCTTCAATGCAGGAGATGATCTCTTCTATAGGTAGTACACGAGGTGTGATCGCGTAGTTTCCGCCTTTAGAGAGGACAGAAGATTCTGTGGGTGATAGTTGATAGTTTGACAAATTGACTACCGTGCGGCTTGCCTGTGTGGAGGTTGGAGCTTCGTTTTTATTGGAAGAGCACCGATACTGCTTTTCTGCGCTGGTGTTAAGACAGTGAGCAAATTTCATTTTCTGATGATGTCTGCGGTAGTCGCAGACAAAACATCTGGGAAGAAGAAGAAACCCAGCAGACCACGGCCTGGAATATATTGTTTCTACTATGTTGAAGGTTGTTAAGTAAATATCTGCGTTCATGCACTATGGAGTAACAAGTTCTGTCCGAGACTCAACAGTAATGCCAGCCCAAACCATAACCGAACCACCTCCAAATCTGTCATGTCCAACAATAGTGGCTGGAGCAATACATTCACCATGATGTCTCCATACACCTGTACAACCATCACAACCCATCAATTTAAACCTTGACTTATCCGTGAAGAGAATAGCCTTCCATTGGTGGAGCTGCCAGTTGACATGATTCTGAGCAAATCTCAACTCGGTTTCCTTGTGCTAACCTGTCAAACGAAGGACTTTAATGGGGATTCTAGATCTCAACACTGCATTTCTCAGTCTGTTTCCTACAGTCTGATCAGAAATCACCATTCCAGTTGTTTGTATGTCAGTTTGTAGGTCTCTTGCTGTAGATTTTCATCTGCACAAAGCTGATATGACAAGATATCTATTCCTGTACCTCTTACGTCCTTGTCCAGGGCACCTCTGAACCCACCTGTCTTCATCTATCATTTTCAAATCCTATGGATGACAAAAGGCTGACATGAAGAATCCTGAAGCCAGAGGTAGTATTGGTGTATGTGGGTAAAAATAACATTAGACAAGGACAAATGGCAGAAGAAATCATGGGGGAAATGTTGGATTTGGTGCATAGTATTCGGTCTCAGTCTGATAAGTCAAAGATTATTTTAAGTGGAGTTCTAAGTAGGTTTGATGCAAGCAAAAGGAAAATGATAAGAATTAATCAAGAACTTGGCTTGTTATGTGCCACAGAAAACTGTTTAATGGTTGATGAAAACTTGTGGTTAAATGCTTATGACTTTGGGAGGGATGGGGTACACTTTAATAGGAAGGTATCTCACCAATCTCTTTTGCAATACAATAAGATCTGTAATTAAGGGAAACTAATGAGAGATGAGGTTGATGTTATAGAACATAAATTAGATAGGTTGGAGTGCAACAATGAAATATCAGCAAAATCAGAGGAAGAAAAATGTTGCAATAACTCCTAAGAATACAAAATTACAGTAGTACACTTAAATGCACAATATATGAGCCATAAAACTGTAGCCTGTGAACAATTACTCAGTAAGTATTTATCTAATATTATTGTATTTTCTGAGCATGGGCTGAATAGTGAGTAAGTCAGTCTTGGTAAAATTAATAAGTATAACATTGTAAGTAGTTTTAGTATGTCCGTACGTAAGGGAGGTGGAGTACTTATGCTAGTTCAAAGCACACTGAATGCTTCACCTGTAAATATGAGTGCCTTCCATGTTGAGAAGTTATCTGAGGTTGCAGCCTTAAAGCTGAAGGTTAAGAAACAAAGATGCTAATCATTAGGGATTTCTAGATCTCCAAACTCAAAAGTAGACCTATTTAATGCTCATTTGGATGAACTATTATTAAAACTATCAGCAAAATATACAAATCTGATAATTGCCGGTACTCTCAATATAAATCTGAACTATTCTGATAATTCTTGCAAAAAAACTACTAGTTATATTCAACAGCTACATGATGGTTGATTTAATATACAGGCCAAATAAGGAAACTATATTTACAGTCCCTACAATCAACCATGTTGCATCCAATCTAAATAATGTAAGGATTAGTGCATGTAATATCAATACATATATTCTGGATCATTATGCCCAGTGTGTTGATATTATAGGCATAATTGGGAATGATGAACAAAAGGATTTAAAAATCTTCTGTGATTTTAATGTCATTTGCATTGCTAAACGAATTGATCAATTATGTGAAGAATCCTGGGCTACAGCATATTCAGCAAACACTGTAAATGAAGAGTTGGATGAGCATTTTATTGTGTGTTTGGAATGCATTTTAATACTAGTTGTCCAATTAAAACAAAAGTTTTACATATAAATAAACATGTCAGAGTTAAACTTGATGCAGAAACCACTAAGTTAAAAGATGAAATGAAGCAGTTTTATAATCTAAAAGAAGCAACGAAAAATGCACACTACAAAAATAAGTGTAATCAAGCAAAAAAGCAATATTTGGTAAGTCTTAATCAATTCAGAGCTAATGTATATAACGAAAAAATAAAAACACCTACAGAATATGTGTTAAACTACTTTGGGTATAGTTAATGAAGCTAGACAGCACAAACCCAGCTCTAAAAGCCTTGAACTGAATGTAAATGGATTAATGCTAAATGATCCTACAAAATTATGTGAACACTTCAACTAATGTTTCTTAAATGTATCTAGGAAAATATATCCAACTTTCTTATTAATCCTGTCATAATAAATCAAATAATAAATGTCATTAGTAAGTTACCAAATAAAACTATTAGTGGCTGGGACAAAATTAACACACTAATTCTAAAACAATGCAAACATGCTTTTGCAAGTCCTCTTGAATAATTAGGTATTCTATATCAAAAGATGAGTTCCCAGATTGTTTGAAAATATCTATTGTTCCATATGTATATAAAAAGGGGGAAGTTATGGATACCAATAAGTACAGGCTGATTACTTTAACTTCTGAATTGTGTAAAATTTCACTTCTTTGAAAAAACAAAAATAGCACCATTATAAATTTACAACATGGCTTTAGAAAATATTTCTCAACAATTTCAACAATCTTGGGAGTGCACAAATAATATAATAAAACTAATAATAGTAATAATAATAGCAATGATCAGAGACCGGAAGTTTAGGCATTAAAGATCATTAAAATAGGTAGACAAAAAGGCATTATAAATACTGAAACAGGTAATAAGAAAAACCCATTTATTTAATAGATTACACTATTCAATAACTCGATCATCATATTTTAAAGAACTTCAAAGTTTTAAACAAAATGCTAGTGTTGTAATTGACACAAGAAGAAATATTTTTTAAAAAGGCCTATGTATTGCAATGCCTAATTCATTGCACATGACAACCAAATGCTTTTTTAAGTTCTCTGGGGTCATGTTGAGTCCTCTGTCAGGTAACACATTTTTCATATGACAAAATGACCTCTCAAAATCGACAGAGGTTATTGGAACAAATATCAAGCATAGCATCACTGTAGAATCCATTTCAACTGCAACAGAATTGTCACCTTAAAGAATTTTTGAAATGTTTCTAAGTTTATCCAGATAAATAATTAAATAAAGGCAACAAAAAGCATTTATTTCATAAAGTAGGCATTTATATTTAAAAAGGCAAAAAAAAAAGGCAACATAAAACCGTGGCATTTCAATCACAAGGGTATAATTAGTACAGATTCACTTTCAAATTGAAGATAGATTTGACACATTCAAAAAGGCATATTCAAAACTGTAAAGTATGGAGTTCCTCAAGGTTCAGTACTGGGTCCTCTTTTATTTATTCTATATATGAGTGATATTCTTATGACAGACTAGAGGAAAATTATCTCTTATGCAGATGATACAACTGCTGTGTGCTGGGTTACTACGACTAAGCAATTGAATGAAACTATGACAAGCACTATTGATAAACTTTTTAAATACTTTAAACAAAATAATCTCAAAAACAGCTTGCCTAAGACTACATTAATACAATTTAATCTAAGAAAACTAAATGATGTACATAATACCTTAAAATTATCGGAGTACAGCATAGTTGGTACTAATAAACATAAATGTTTAGGAATCATAATGGACCAAAAGTTAACCTGGTAAGAACACATTAATTATATGACAAAACACTATATCTGCCTAGGCATTTTTCTAATCTTTTAAAAGAAAATTAAAATTGATTAATTATATGGTCATATTTCCACATACAGGGTTCTTCACTTAAAACCTAATGGAGCACACAGCATTTCATCTCTCCTGTAACCTTGTTAGATTCCCCCACTACTCTCTGCCACTGTGCGTGTGGCTAGTCGGTACTGGGCCTCTGAAAATTCACATCACGTTCAAAAAATCCTTCATTATGTTCAGAGAGCTAGCGTTCGGTGTGCTGTTAGTGCTAGATGCATGATTGGTCCAATATTCTACGAGCAGGCTGTAAATGCAGAGAGGTACTGAAATTATATTTAAACCCCATTTTATCATAAACTGACAGAAGAAGAGAAATCATATGGCTGGTTTCAACAAGATTCTGCTACTGCATATATAGCAGAAGAGTCCATGAATAAAATTAGGGAAGTGTTTGAAGATAGTGATTAGTGCTGGTGTATGGTCCTCTCGCTCCCCCAATCTAACAGTGGGTGCTTTTACTTGTGGGATAGCCTGATAGACAAAGTTTATGAGAAAAATCCTCCTACATTGGAAGAATTAAAACAAATTATTAGAAATGAAATCGGAAACATTACAGTGGCACAACTTAATTGTGTGAATCAGAATGTGTTCTCCCAATATAACGCTTGTTTAGCTGAGGTTGGATGACATCTCCAGCATCTTATATAAGACAAGACTGTTATACATGCTGTACATTCAGAGTTTATGTAGGAGCAAAGTTGGCTCTGGCACACCCAATCACGCACAGGCAAAATGCTGTGTGCCCGTTAAGTTTTAGATGAAGAAACCTGTATATATGGGATAGAAATCTGGGGATGCAGTGTTAAATCAAATATGGAAAGACTTTTTAAATTAGAGAAGAAAACAATTAGAATAATATATCACTTACATTCTAGGGATTCATGCAGACAGTATTTGAGGGAGAAATAAATTCTTACAGTATTTTCACTATATGTATATACGAGGGTAATCCCAAAACTAAGGTCTCCAATTTTTTAAAAATTTAAATAAACATTTATTGACAGCAAATGGTACATAGATTTTAAGCTTGAACATTTTTCCATTTTTCTGCATAATCACCATTTATTCGATCAATGCATTTTTGTAAATACTGTGGCAGTTTTTGTATGCCCATGTTGTACCAGCCCATCGCCATGCTCTTGAAGAAGCGTTTCACCTCCTCATCACTGAAGCGCCTTCCAGTCAAGTGTTCTTTCAATTTGGGAAACAAGTGGTAGTCACTGGGCGCTAAGTCCAGACTATAGGGTGGGTGGGTGATGATATCCCATCCAAATTGATGCAGGAGATTTGCAGTTTGACGGGCAGTGTGGGGGCGAGCATTATCGTGGAGAAGGCTGATGCCCTTGCTCAACATTCCTCTTCTTTGGTTTTGAATTACCCGTCTTGAGTTTTCTTAATGTCTGACAATACCTGTCGGCATTGATTGTTGTCCCAGGATCCATAAAGTCAACCAACAATATCCACTTTTGATCCCTAAACACAGTTGCCATGACTTTACTGGCAGACTGTGTTCTTTTGAACTTTCATGGCTTGTATGAACTGGAATGCTGCCACTCACGAGATTGTTGTTTTGTCTCAGGTGTGAAGTGAAAAGCCCAAGTTTCATCACCAGTCACTATTGAATCCAAAAGGTTGTCCTTTTCGTCGGCATAGGTTGAAGAAATTGCCTGGAACTTTCAGCGCGTTGCCTTTTGTGATTTTCTGTCAGCATTCTTGGGACCCATCTTGCACACACCTTCCAAAATTTCAACTCTTCAGTCAAAGTCCTGTGAATGGTGCTTCGAGAAATCTCAGGAACAACAATGCAGAGCTCACTGAGAGTGATGCACTGGTCTTGAAGCATGATTTGTTCAAACTTTGCAATTGTTTCATTGGGAATTGATGGTCTCCTGCTTCTTTCCTCATTGTGAATCTCCATGCGACCATCTGCACCACTTGTGGACATTTTTGATATCCATACAAGACTCTCCATACACTTCCACCAACTGTCGATGAATTTCAATTTGTTTAACCCCTTTTGCACTCAAAAATATAATAATGGCGCAAACTTCGCACCTGATGGTAGTCGATAATGGGAGCTTCATTACAACTGGCTGCCAAGCCAAGACTGAGAGCACCAGCGGATGTGTAGTGGTGTCTGTAGAGAGTGGGGGTGAGGGGGGGGGGGGAGGAAAGAAGCAGTATGGCCAACATCCATGCAAACAGTTTCCCTGCGACCCCAGCACTTTGGAGACCTTAGTTTTGGGATTACCCTCGTACAGTAATAACATATGCACTGCAGCATAACTGTGAGTCATACACTGTAGAATAAATATTAGTTACAAAAATCCTTGTGTAATGGAGCTGTATCTGTAAAACAAACAACCAAATTCTATAAAGCAATCTAACATAACAAATGCATTTTAAGTGTCAGCTCAAGAACTATTTAATAAATAAAGCATGGTATACTCAGGATGAATTATAAACTTGCAATTATACTCAATTTATTGAAGTGAAGTGTGAGTTTCTACATACTTTGTGTTATTTGTGGTTGCAATTATAGATACATACAAATATATAATTGTAATTTGTGACAATGTCAAAACTGTATTGCAGTCTACTGACAATAAATTTTATAAAGCGAATTGAATGGCCATTTTCAATCCACACAACTGCTTTTGAAACAGATGTTTCATTCAGATGTCTCATTCCTCTGTATTAGATTCAGAAAACACACAATAACAATTTTCTACCACAGATTGCTGTTAAAACCTGTGTTTAAAACAATACATCACAGTGCACTCACTTTGATTTCCACATATTTTTCAAACTCACCAATTTTTTCGGACAAAAAGTAAATTTTTAGGACTCCATTGTAGTTTTAAACAATGCTCCAAAACCTAACATCTGACTCTCAAAATTTACATTGCCTCACTGTTTTATTTTGGGCTTTGGTTTAAATACGTATTTCTCTAATTTTTCTGAGCAGTGTAATTAAAGTAATTAAATATCAACTAGTTATGTTCTACATTTAACAAATTATAAGCAATAGGTTTTGAATCCAAGCCACAATGATAAAATGAAAATGTGTAGGTGACTGATATTTATTTTTAGTTTACTTACTTACAATTTTCTGACAAATGTTCTTGCTGAAATGATGAAGTCTTTCAGAAAGGCAGTATAGAATGTAACACATTCATAAACTCCACACTACTTAAAAACCTATGGAAAAATGCTGTGGAAGGAGTACTCAAAAACTACAAGTTTTTCGTTGTTTTTGTGTTCATCTTTTGTGCAGTTATTCATGTTTACAAATATGACTTAATAGAAATAATTTATTTTCCCATTCTATTTTGTTTGAATGTTTGGCATCATTGGAAAGGGGTAGAATGAGACTGGAAAATTCAATGCCATAGCCAGGATCTGAACCAGAGATCTTCTGGTCTCCATCTGGCTGCTCTAACCACTGAGCTACCATGGCCAACATGTCGACACAACATTAAATCCTTCAACTCATTCACACTTTTTCCCAGTAAACCACAAGGAGATCTCAAATTCATTTGAGATAACATATCTTAGTGGTGACTTACTATTCTGTAAGTACTTAAGTCCTGGCTTTTATAGTTTAACCAACTATAAGCTCAATCAATGGAAATTAATTGTTCTTCCACACTGGTCGTGTGTAGGACAAGTTTGGAAAGGGTAGAATGAGACTGAAACATTTAATGCCATAGCTGGGATTTGAACCATGAATCTTTCGGTCTCCATCCGGCTGCTCTAACCACTGAGCTACCTTGGCCAACATGACATTAAATTCTCCAACTCACTCAATTTTTTTCCCAGTAAACCACAAAGAGTTTCCTTGACCGGGCTCAAATCCCGGCTATGGATTGAATTTTTCAGTCTCATTCTACCCCTTTCCAACCTTGTCCTAGACACAGCTAGTATGGAAGAGTAATTAATTTCCAGTGATTGATCTTGCATCATGTTTGAATGTGAGCGAATATAGCCATTATTTAGAGAATGTCTGAAGCTACTTTTTCTTTAGAGAACTGGCTCGCATAGAAAAAAACACCTAGGAAAACCTGAATAGAAACTACTTATATATTTTGATAATCATGTACTTGTACTCACACATTGTATATCATCAATAACATATACTCCTTGAGCATTAACTGCTACCAATACTGGAATATCTTGATGAGTTATCAATGATGTGAGTCCTCTAACTGGCTGCTCCACTTGACCCTGAAAAAATGCTCCTCTGAAACAGAAGGGATAAAACATTTAAGAGGTTGAATTAGAAACTGAAAAATTCAATGCCATAGCCGGGATTTGAACCATGGATCTTCTGCTTATCGAGCGGCTGCTCAAACCACTAAGCTACCATTGCCAACTTGCCAGTACGACACTAAATTCCTCAGCTGATCCGTACTTTTTCCTGGTTAACCACAAGGGAATCTCACATCAGAGATAGATACTCCAAGGGCGACTTACAATTGTAAGTACTTTATGTCCCGGGTTTAAATAACCTTTAGATGGTAATTATTATTTATTTATGCCAACAAGCTTACTGCTGGTGTTTTTAAACACACAAGCCCTGCGTGGGCAATGTTTGAGGTTGAACCTGAAACTGAAAAATTCAATGCCATAGCTGGAATTTGAACCACGGATCTTCCTCTTATCGAGTGGCTGCTCTAACCACTAAGCTACCATGGCCAACTTGCCAGCACAACACTAAATTCCCCAGCTGATTTGTACCTTTTACCGGTTAACCACAAGGGAATCTCACATCAGAGATAGATACTCCAAGGGCGACTTACAATTGTAAGTACTTTATGTCCCGGGTTTAAATAACCTTTAGATGGTAATTATTATTTATTTATGCCTGCAAGCTTACTGCTGGTGTTTTTAAACACACAAGCCATGTGTGGACAATGTTTAAGAGGTTGAATCAGAAACTGAAAAATTCAATGCCATAGCCGGGATTTGAATCACGGATCTTCCGCTTATCGAGAGACTGCTCTAAGCTACCATTGCCAACTTGCCAGTACGACACTAAATTCCCCAGCTTAGTGGTTTGAGCAGCTGCTCGATAAGCGGAAGATCCGTGGTTCAAATCACGGCAATGGCACTGAATTTTTCAGTTTCTGATTCAACCTCTTAAACATTGCCCATACATGGCCTGTGTGTTTAAAAACACCAGCAGTAAGCTTGTTGGCATAAATAAATAATAATTACCATCTAAAGGTTACTTAAGCCCGGCGCATAAAGTACTTACAATTTTAAGTCACCCTTGGGGTATTTATGTCTGATGTGAGATTCCCTTGTGGTTAACTGGAAAAAAGTATGAATCGGCTGGGAAATTTAGTGTCATACCGGCAAGTTGGCCATGGTACCTTAGTGGTCAGAGCAGCCACTCGATAAGGGGAAGGTCCGTGGTTCAAATCCCAGCTATGGCATTGAATTTTTCAGTTTCTGATTCAACCTCTTAAACATTGCCCACACATGGCCTGTGTGTTTAAAAACACCAGCAGTAAGCTTGTTGGCATAAATAAATAATAGGGATCAAACATATTTAAGATCACTTTATATTAATTTATATTATAACAAAGTTATAAATGCCAGAAGTTGGAACTGAAATATTCTCTTCTTACAAGAACACATTTAAAGCAGTAGCAGCCATAGGATGTGCAAACCAGGTGTCATTTTTTTGCACACAAATTATTACATTCTTCTACAAATTTTCAAAAGTTGAATGCTATGCTCAAGTAAATATGTTTACTGTATGTTTTAGGGTCGCTGAACATGAAAATGATGTTTAAATTTAATGACTTGCTCTCATTTTTGAGATAACAATACGTGATGGACATATATTACAACAACAAAAACATAGTACAGCATCGTTAATAAAAAACAACAAAAAATAGGAAAACATGAAAAAATCAATTACCTTAAAAGTATCTTTTTATACCTGTCTCTGGTACTGTGTTGCATGAGCATCTATTTTCACCATCTAGGAGTAATCATCAGAGCTAGAACAAATATCCACTGAGTGGAGAATCAACATAACTACCACTCTACCAAGTACATGTGATGTACTGAACTCACAGATCCAGGCCTGTACAGTCGAATCAGTAGTTCGACTGCAGTACTGACAGTGTAGAGCTAGCCACTGTGCACTCTGTGTTTACATTTTGTTCTGCGCTATACAAAAACTCAGTATGTCACAATTATCACATGCTGCCACGTTGAAAATGTTAATGGAAGAATTTGGTACAATTAATTTCACTGTGAATGGAGGAAACATACACTGTAGATTGTATCATTTAGAAATACCAAATTGTAAATTCATCGTTGTCTTCGTCATCGTCACCATCACCGTCACTGCCATCGTCACCATCACCGTCACTGCCACCGCCACCACCATCACCACTATTATTATTGACAACACTGCCACCGCCATCATCATCGTCGTTGTCGTCGTCACCATCACCGTCACCATCACCATCATCATCATCATTAAATCTGTCTGGTTTTCTTAAAGGTATAATAATAATGTCACGGATGTCAAATAATAGAATAAAATAGTTGCAAGATATACATCTGAAGGGAACCATAGTGTTGGAAGACCTAAACGTCGCTGGAAAGATGATCTCTGAGCCGAAACAGGCCAGCCTGTCATTGCCATTGTGATGGTGGTGGCGGTGGTGGTGATGATTATGATGATGATGATGATGATGATGATGATGATGATTATTATTATTATTATTATTATTATTATTATTATTATTATTATTATTATTATTATTATTATTATTATTATTATTATTATTATTATTATTATTATTATTATTATTATTATTATTATTATTATTATTATTATTATTATTATTATTATTATTATTATTATTATTATTATTATTAAAAATAGTTGCAGGATATAAACTTGAAGGAAACCATAATGTTGGAAGACCTAAACGTCGCTGGGAAGATGATCTCTGAGCCGAAACAGGCCAGCCTATTGATGCTACTGTTGTTGACGACGACCACCGCCACCACCACCACCACTGCCACTGCCACTGCCACTGCCACCGCCACCGCCACCACCACCATCGTTGTCATCATCACTATCACCATCACCATCACCATCACCATCACCATCACCATCATCATCTACTTTCATTACACTTTTACTGATAGAGTGTGTTAACTCTAAGATACACAATGTGTGACAGTTTTCTTTCTTGTTAACCATAGTGTGTGCATTTGGAAATCACAGCATAAATGTCAAAACATGTTTAAGTAAACTCAAATTACAGTTATGTTTCAATTCATTCCTTACTCATTCATTAATGTAATCATTATTCTGTTATTCATATATTTATTTTCAAAAGAAATCTGCTGTGTGCATTAACAAAAGCAGAAATACTTTACATTTATGATAACACATAAGCTAATGCTTTTCATTAGTCTCAAAATATTTGACATAATAATTATACCGGCCTACAAAGATTTTGCATCATGGAATATTTTAAATCATAATGGTCAATTCGGATGCTCTGATTTCGAAAATAATAATAGTTTTTGCATCTCACATACAGGTTTTGAACTGTTCTGATTCAATACAAAACTGGAAGTTCAGTATGCTATATCTTGTCCCACTCTTAGATGACAGTATGGAGTTAAGTGGGATATATCTGTCTCTATCTAGCGCATACAAGTTGCCATAAGCCTCATCCTTTTCTACCCTCGTGCTGTTGCCAGGTTCCTAATAGCATGGTGTAAATATTCAGTTGTTATAAATTTCAGGTTTGAACACATTATCCTACGCAGAATTTTTTCTCTATCAGGTTATATCCTTTTTAGAGTCATTATGCATTTCTATAGGCTCATATTTCTTCATAAAACGTTTTTTTCAATAGAAGTCCGATATGTACTGTTTCTATACCAGGGTTGCCAACCCGTACGATAATTATGGGGGCATACGATAATTTTAATGTTTGTACACATGGTTGCCAACCCGTACGGTAATTATGGGGGTGTACGATAATTTGAATGTTGACCGGCAATATATCATTTTCACTCGTTTGTCACACCAGCGAAATGAAATTAATTACAAATAGCGACATCACTTTTGCCCTCATGGCCTGTCTTCACCCCTCTAAGACAACGATTCCATATCCTACTAATCCTTCTAGCCTTTATCCTCTTATTGCCAGTGTATCCAGATCTGGTAATCTCAATGAAGAAGGCACTGTTCAGAAAATTGATGATCAATGGAGAAAACCAAGCATAAGTGATATTCCGTGTGAAATAAAGAACATGCCTGAACCTGGCAGTTTCTAGAGTGTTGTTGGTGGAAATACTGATTTCAAAGAAATGGCGGAATTTGCATTATCAGTGATTTCGTTGCCCCACAGAAACGCTTCTTGTGGAAGACTTTTTTCTAAACTGGACTTAATAAAAGCCAAAATTAGAAACAGATTGGCGCTAGATACGGTAAATGGACTTATTCTGTCGTCTCAGCTTATGAAAGAATGTGGTGAGTCTGAAAATCTGCAAGTTACCGAGAAGATGTTAAAGTTTGTCTCAGCAACAAATTTGTATAATGCTGCAACAGTTTAGAAAGATGAACTTTCAGATGTATAGTGCAAGAAACATAGGTAAGTGCTAAGGTTGTAATGCTGGTTAAGGTCATCAATCTTGTAAGTGGATACCATAAACATTAATACTATTACATTTTCATAAGTGTTGTGCTGGTATTTTCATTGTGGTAGCATTTGTTTTATGATGTACGATAATTTTGAATCTAAACCTATAATTTTGAGTGGCCGGTACGATAATTTTACTTTTTAAAGTTGGCAACCCTGTTCTATACTCATCACGCACTAACAAACTAACTGCTAGAATGCGTCTATATTTTGTTCTTAGGTAGAGTAAACTATAGTGCTACTACCTGCCTACTTAGAATTCTCTATGTTTACTCAGTTAAGTGTTATAATTGTATAAATTAAATGTTTTCGGAAAATTCTATATCTGTGCACCGCAAAAGTTACGCAGTGTGAAACTTTTTTGTTATTGAGTTTACATCAGGAAATCAGCAAGAACAAATGTTGAGGAGGGTTTGAGAAAGTTTTTAAAATAAACCAAAAGGCCGTAACCTCTTTTATTAAGTAAGGCAAACAAAAGGTATTCAGCGTATTCTTGCGCCAGGCGTGACACAGAAGATAGTATAAGGAACAGCACTAGCATTAGTTCGAAAGAAGTGTGTGTTACTGCGTGGAATCTATGAGCTTTTGTTGCATTATTTGTTTAATATTTTCTTAAATGTTTGTAGTTATGGAGGTGGAAGCTAGGAAGAGATGATATGTTGGCAATTAAGAAGTAAGGAGCGCCAAATAATTATGAATGTGTTAGATTATTTTTCAAGTAAAATGCGTGTAAGGCAGTAAAAGAAACAGCTAAGGCTATCGGGTGTTCAGAAGCAGTAGTGTATAGGATTAAAAAGGAAGTAATGAAAGGACCTCTAAGAACGCCATCGAAAAAGAAAGCAAAAAGGGTGGGAAATTAAAAAAAAATGCTAGGTTAATGCAATATGATGGAATAGTGCAAAGTGGAGTGCAGCGAATTGTTCATTCTTTACTGTTTGCAAATATTCCACATATGTTGAATATAATTTTGTCATGGGTCAACAGTGGTGAGACCGTACCAAATTTATCAAGGGCCACTCTTAGTCGGTTCTTACATGATTTGGGGTTCGAATATGAAAGAAGGTGTAACAAGTGCATATTAATAGAAAGAGACGATACCATCAGATGGCGACATAAATATCTAAAAGACATAAAAAGTTTAGGGACCAGGGGGAAATCAATTGTTTATACAGACGAGTCATTTGTAAATTTAGGTCATACAGTAACAAAGGCGTGCAGGGATACCAAAGCTAAAAGTGCCCATCAAGCAGCAATTGAAGGACTAAGTACAGGACTCAGGCCACCTCGAGTCGCTCGCGGAGAAAGATTCACAACTAGTACATGTTGCAACACCGCACTCCATTTAACGTGTACTATCTTCTAAGGGTGCGGCGCACTATAGTATTAACATCACTGCATATTGGACTTACAGGATGGTTGATTAATAGGGCTAAGAAGTTCATGCATTTGCATGTTTTTTCATAGGGGTTAAAAATGTATGCTTTTACATTATGTGCACGAATTACGGAATTTTCAGTTATTTGGACATGATTTTATGGTGCATATAACTGCATATTTTCTTGATTTTTAATAAATGCATATTATTTCAATACTATAGCCCCTATATTGCATATTTTAATGATTTTTATGGCTTTTTATTACTTTTTTCTATCCGGATAATATTTTTCATATTGGCAGTACTGCACATGATGATGCAATTCGCGAAGATTAAAATATTATTGCCCCTATATTGCATATTTTAATGATTTTTTATGCTTTTTTTTATTTTTTCATCTGTATAATATTTTTCATATTGGTAGCATTTCTGAGACAATGGTTCTTTTCCATTGGTAGATAGATTTGTGTTAAATCTCCTAAAAGAGTTAAGTTGTTTAGATCAACAGCACCTAATATCTGACTTCTTCCTGCACTAGTGTTAATCAATGGGGAACATGGATCGATGCAGTTTTATATTATGCTGAGCACATAGAAATAGCTGAAGAGGTTATTAATTCATTGAACTTGAAAAATGCTTCATCAATAGAGACTGAGCAAAATATTCTGTCAGGCACTGGGTCAAAAGAGGATCTCAGTTTCATATCTACCCATTTTTCTTTCTTACCAACAGCCATAACAGCATTGGAAGCTGTAGGGTCTCCTTTGCATGAATCACTGTCTTTGAAAAAAACAATATGTGATCTAAGTTTGGTTCCTGGTAGCATAGGACAAAAAGTGAAAGAGAAAGTGAATTATGTAATTTAAAAAAAATTCTGGTTATAAACAGATGTGCGGTATTCGAGACATCCTCAAAAGAAAACCATGTCTCACCAAGAGACTTGACTCTCTCTCTGTGTGCCTGTGTGCGTAAGTGTGTGTGTATGTGTGCGTGCGTGCGTGTGTGTGTGAAGCAGTTAGCATCATTTAAATATGCCCCGATGACATCTTGTAACGTGGAGAGAAGTTTTTCACGTTACAAAAGTGTTTTGCGAGACAACAGACGATGCTTTACAGTTGAAAATTTGTGCAAAGTGTTGGTTGTGAACTGCAATTTAGCAGTTAATACTAGCAGAGGGACCACTTCTGCTTCAACCTCTAAAGAATAAGGTAACTTTATTTATTATTTATACTAACTCGTCTTGTCTACTGCAAAGGGACAATGTTTTAATTAAATAGTGCATATTTCTTGGCATATTTTCAAGTTTTTAAGAGCATATTTGCATGCATATTTCAGTGCTTTTTAGGGCATGAACTTCCGAGCCCTATTGATTAAACATGCAAACATGCAAAATCATATGTCATATTGTACCAACGTCTATCTCTGTAATGTTGAACTCATAAATATTTATTGTGTATCACATAAATAGGAACCTATCTTGGAATCCGCAATCCGGTTCTAAACTGCTCAGCTGGTCTCTTTTGAAACCGTGCTGTGTTGTGCAAAAAATGGCAAGTATATCTTGGAGAGGCTGTATGAACAATACTAAAAATTTCTATTATGTCTGTGGATGTTAGCAGATAAAGCAAAAGAATACAGACATTACCACATCTATCAAGGGTTTATATCTGGCCTATTCAAAATTAAATTAGGAGATAAATACAAGAATTTTGCTCCTCATACTGTGTGTAAAACATCTAAGATAATGGTACAACACAGTTCATTCATCTATACCCTTTGGTGTTCCTATGGTATGGTGCAAACAACAAAAGCATGTTAATGACTGTTATTTTTGTCTGTGAAATGTATCTGGTTCACTAGGAAAAACAAGGCAGGCATTATTAGATTAGATTACATTGGATTGCGTTCAGCGAGTTCACAAGTAGCCATGAAGGCCGGTGACCATTGAACATGTCAATAATAGCATATAAAAGACATATTTACAGCCACAAAAAGCGAAACAAAACAAGAAGAACACTTACGTTATGTATATTTACAGCTATGAATAGAGCTTTGTTTTAAACTTTGGCCTGGCTTTTCCTTATATATCCAAACTTGCCATCAGAAATTAGGCATGTGCCTCATGGACCTGATGTTCCTGTTCCATCACCATATTGCCAGAAAGTATAGTGTAGAAGATGAAATAAGTTGGTTCCCAGACTTGAAGATAACAATTCAAATACACTGAATCAATCAAAATTAAATGATTTGATATACATGATTTGGGTCTTACCATAGAAAAAAGTTAACATTTAGGTTCAAGGCTGAAAGAAGACAATCTTTTACCATCTGGAACTTACAATTGCTACAGACTTGAAGAAAAAGAGTTCAACAGTATTATGTAAAAGAAGGAGAACTAGTGTATTGTTATGATCTCCCTAACTTGATTAGTCATATTGGAACAGCTTATAAAGCAAAAGATTGGTGTCTGTTTAAAGATTCGAGTAAGAGAAGTTGAAAGATGTTCTGCTGTACAACAGCAATATGTTTGCTTTGTTTTTAATAGCTCATTCTACATCCCTTAAAGAAACGTACCAAAATTTGTATGCTGTCCTGGAAAAAGTTAAATATAATGAACACAAGTGGTTCGTGTGCTGTGATGTTAAAGTGTGCAGTATTTTATTGGGCCAACAAGCAGGTTACATAAAATATTTTTGTGCTTTTTGTGTGAATGGGACTCTAGAACCACAAAAAGACACTGGGGTGGAACTAAATTGGCCAAAAAGAAAATATTTAGTGCCAGGGACAGAAAATGTAATAAATTGCCTGCTGATTGACTCACACAAGGTTTTGCTACCCCGGTTGCATATCAAATTAGGGATAATGAAGCAATTTCTCAAAGCTTTGGATAAAGGTGGTTGTTGCTTCCAATACCTCATTCAGAAATTTCCAATGCTGCCTGAATAAAAAGTGAAAGAAGGTGTTTTTAATGGCCCACAGATTTGCAAACTCATGAAGCACGTTCATTTTAGAAATATCATGAGAGGCATAGAGGTTCAAGCTGAGACTCATTCAGTAAAGTTATAAACAAGTTTTTGGGTAATGTTAAAGATGACCAATATGAACACATTGGAATGATGCTCAAAAAATTAAAGGCACTCAAATTGCATTTTCTGCATTCGTCAAGACCACAAACACAAGTCAGCTCAGTGTTCGTTTTCAGTAGACTGGAGGAGGAAATAACGTCATAAGGTATGTTTGAAATTTTCTAGTTCAGTGTACACTGTTGCATCTGCAGCAGTGACATAAATAACGGCCCTGCAGACCCCGCAGTGTGAGGGCCCCCGATCTTCAGGGGTCCCCAGATTGCCTTTAATAGTCTTCTTATAAAAGACATCTTATATTCAATTCAAAACATAAAAATATGGTGCTCTCTAAAAAACAGTTACTATTACTGCTATTGCTCTCTTCAATATCATTGTGAAAAATATTGGAGAGCAAGAGGATTAATGACTTCATTGTCAGAAATCCAGCATTAGCTAACAACATATTCAATTCAACCATGGAAAATCACTAGGAAGAAGTGCTGGAACAGCTGCAGTTCACTGAAGACATACTGACAACAGAAGTGTACCATGTAATCATTTCCCATCCTTTCTTGCTTAAAAGTGTGACACAAGCTTCCCTCCAAGTATGTATGATCTTAAAAGTATTCACAATCATATACAGAAATTCATTAAAGCATGGTATTTTATTCAATATGACTGTTATAAAAACCAAACAAACTACATAGTATGTACTACTATTACTTATCTGAAAATGTACTTGATTAGCCAATAAATTGTATTTTAGAATTTGGTCAGGTATAAACATTAATCAATATATGTTGTTCTAACCAGTTGGTCAATGTTATTGCTTCTGAACGATATCCGAGGTACCAAAAATAGAAGTTTGCTTGGGTTAATACCCGAGTTATCCAGAATATTGACAGGTAACGATTTTGTTCCACCTATGTGCATTGTGTGTTTGGGGAGTGTATATGGTTTGTTTAGAAAAAATAACCATTAGTGTTGGTAATCAAGGAGTGTTATTTTAACACTTATTCTATGTGAGTAAATGTGTAACATTTTAATCTCCCCACTTTAAAGCTTTATCAATAAGTAGGGCCCCCAACATTTATTTGTAGTGGGGCCCCCAAAACCTTAGCTACGCCACTGATCTGTGGAACTGAGATTGTTTCTTTGTTTGAATGATTTCACGCATTTTAAATTATGCTTAAAAACCAGAAACAAACTCTAATATTACACACTTCCTTTCTGTACGGCAAAAAAATGGTACGTGGTACAAAAAAATGGAAAGCAGATTTGAATTCAGCATACCATAATCAG
This sequence comes from Tenodera sinensis, assembly GCA_030765045.1. NCBI lineage: Eukaryota > Metazoa > Arthropoda > Insecta > Mantodea > Mantidae > Tenodera > Tenodera sinensis. Next base: position 246,349,365 of record CM060964.1, on the reverse strand, counting down.
GTTTAGAGAGCTAATAAACCCCATGCCGCAGAAAAAAGTTTAAATTCACAAGCCAGTTTTATTACAAATATATGCATTCACTCACATATTTTATTTTTTAAAAAAAGTTAATGCTACCTCTAAGACTTACCCATAATAAGGCAAGGACCAACAGAACTCTAAATATTTTCTCACTAATTTTCTGATTGGTGTGCTGCTTGGTATTCGCTTGAACTGCTCTAAGAGACGAACCTCTGGTGAATTCTTCCCACTGATTCTAAGCCATGACCATGAGCTGCGACTCACATGGCATGGCAGAAATTTACCTTGCTGCTCCCTACAAATTAATTAAATACATTGAAAATACCACATTGGATTTATTATATTACATTTACTGGTATTTTGTACATTATTTTACAGTTGGAGTAAAATGAGCTCAATTCTATCTATTGATATAACAAATATATAGACAATAAGACCACCTCCAGGGCACAGTGGTAGCGCACCTGCCTCTGGTGCAGAGGACACGGGTTCAATCCCTGGTACTGGCACGGGATTTCTACCCCACAGGGAGGTCTGGCATGGGGTGCACTCAGCCTTGTTAGGTCCCTGAGGGGGAGCTACTTGATAAAGAAGTAACGACCCCAGTTCCCCAAGGCTGCATAACTGGTTGGGAGGGCTCAGGACACTGACCATGTCCCACCATCCAATTCTGCACCTAACTCATCATGCCTGTAGTAGACAGAGGTGAGGGACATAGTGGGCAGAGGTGAGGGATGCAGTGGTAAGCCTAGGCTGCAAAAGGCAGTGTGTTAGGGTTATATAAACTATAGGCTTCATTTATCTTTAGTATATATGGTGTAAGTTGTTGAATTAATTTAGCAAAGAATATAAATACATCAACACTGCATTAATTAATGGTTTTAATAAAGATTCTAGACATAAAAAGACAGAGAAATTTAAATATCAAAAGACTGTAAAAGAAGTTTATACCTTCAAAAAAATAAAAGATGATTGTAATTTTAAAAGGTTTAACTACCAGCCTTTGGCTCATAAAAGTTTACCAAAAATTTTGATGAACATGGAATAATTTTGGTTACTGAAAATAAATATAAAATAAAAAAGTTTGTGAAATTTTTCTAAAGAGGATAAATTTTAAGTTATAGAAAATCGGGACTTATCAATTTAGCTGTTTGGATTGTGGCAGTGTTTACATTGATAAAACTAAATGTCACTTGGAAATGAGAATAAAGGAACATTTTAGAAATATTAAATATAAACAGATGGATAAATCAGCTGTAGTAGATCATTTTTCATCATTTAATCATGAAGTAAACCCAGAGGTTAAATTATTGCGTTTTTTTTTTTTTTTTTACCTGATTACCCTCCCCTTTTGTAGGACTTACAACACCCTAGGATTTACAAGCCAGTGCTTGTCAGACACCTGTCTGGGAGCACAGGAACCTATGGACTGGGTAGAGTAAAGACCTGGAAACCGGTGGTCTGCCAGGTACCAGGTATAATAGTGAAGAAGAGGATGATATGAAATGAGGACGAAATCGATGATTGGAAAGGTGATAATGGAGCAATTGGTGGAATAAATGGCAGGGGAAACTGGAGAACCCAGAGAAAACTCACCCTGATGCTACTTCATCCACCATAAATACCACATGCGGGTCCCTGGGATCAAACTTGGGCCACCTAGGTGGCAGGCGAATGCTCTAACTGCTCGGCCACGGTGCCGCTGAGGTTAAATTATTAAAACAATTAAATGGAGTCATCGATTTAATGGTTTGGGAAAAAAATATTCATTTTGTAAAACAGGAACAGCATTATGAATTATGAAATACTGCGATTGATTCTGTTAACAAATTTGTTTTACTTTCAGTGGTTGGTAATAGAGATGCATCACAGAACATTTGTAACAATGGTGACCCAAAATAATAGTTTTGCCTTGATAATACTGGTGAAACTTAGGTCGGTAATTAATTCAACGACTTACACCATATATATAAAAGATAAATAAAGCTCATCATTTCTATATATTTGTTATATTAGTAGATTTAATTTATTTCACTGTTAATAGCTTTAGCTTATTGAAATGAGCTCAATTATTTATAAAGTTCCTTGTATAGCTGTAAATTGCTGTATGCATATACAATGAAAAAATAAATTAAAGTTTAAGATCTACAATCATTTAAAAATGTAATTTTCTTCATGCCAAAGGTACTAACTGGTATAGAAAAACTTTTGCAAATTTTGGTACACGCATTCCTAAACTTTAATTCAAAGAATTTCTACATAATAGCTGTATATACAAACCTGAAGAACTGTGTTGTATGAATCTGTGGATTGTACGGACCTAACTCAATACGAGCCTGAATACCTCCCAACATTATGTAGTGAGATATTTCACAAGGATAGCGACCTTCCAATATGTTGTGTTTAGCTTCATCATACAGCAAATCCAACAACTTCTGATCTCTATAAGGAAAGGAATATAAACTTCACTTCCAAAAGATAAATTATGCATCTTTTCTTATATAATTTGCCTTGGTTCAAGACATTTAAGATTACAAACATAGAATTTCTTAGTAACAATTAATTATTCTCATATATATAAAGAACAAACAATATATCTATACAGATTTCATTCAGTTGCTAAGTTATAGAGAATAGCTGTACGTGTTTTTGGATGTTGAAAGCAGAGATACTCATTTCACGTTCATCATGGATCACATTCTTCCCCGTACCATAACTCAGTGCTTGGTGTTTTAAGTACAATTTACATTGTAAGAGCTTTCTTTCCTTGCACTTTAAGACTACATTACTATGGACAAGAACTTGCTCTCTATTTTCTTCAGAATCTATGCTACATTATCAGAAATCTATGTTTTTAAGTTTTAAATCCATTTCCTATGAACAGTAACCTTGTAATTGCCTATTTGGTGCATTGGTGTCCATAATTTTGGGTAACTTTTCCCCTTATAATCAATTGTTGCTTGTGTATAACTTTAAGGTTAGATTTAAAAAATACTTATGACATTTGAATTTCTGAAAGTATGTTGTATACTGCTGAAACACAAGCTTCTTTACCATAAGTACATTAGCCAAACTTGCAGAGGGTATTACTCTGAAAGCTCAATTGTTGTTGTTGTTGTAGTGTTTAACGCCCGCTTTTACTACTACGGCACTGCAGTCGGTGACACTCATGATACATGAAGATGGAGCACCGGTGGAATGAGATGGCGGGAGAAACCGGAGTACCCGGAGAAAACCCGCCCTGACGCCGCTTCGTCCACCACGAATACCACATGCGGGTCCCTGGGATCGAACCCGGGCCGCCTAGGTGGTAGGTGAGCGCGCTAACCGCTCGGCCACGGCGCCGCCGAAAGCTCAATGAAGAATGATATGGGAGGGTAGGAAGTGCAACAAATTATAGTGTGTTAGCTAGATCTGGGGCTTAGCATAAGGCAACAGAATGGAAACTGTAGTATTAAAGTGCAACAGCATAGGTATTATAGGTTAAGCTTTTGCGACTATAACATAAAACATAATTTCCTTAATCTCCAATTAGCACTGACAATTGTTAGCAAATGTCTATACATAGCTCCGAAGATGAATGTGACATGGTTGGAACAGATTTATAAAGCTTTATTGGAGTCAAAATGGATGTGTGGTATAGAGATCTGGGGTGCAGGGAAAGGTTGGGAAAATATGAATAGGTTACTGAAAACATTCTGTAAAATGATTTTAAGAGTTCCGTGTAATTCCGCAGGGGAAGGAGCTATGCTAGATTTATGCAAAGTGAGTGTACGAGGGCTGATTATGGAAAGAGTGCTAAAATATTGGTTTAAAATTAATCTCTTACCACAGGGGCACATTTTGAAAGATTTCTTAGATATACAAGAGAAGTGCATTCACCCAAAGAACTGGCTGGGTGAAATAAGGCATCAACTTATAATTAATGGTATGGATGATATGCTGACAGTTTCTGGGAATTAGTCAGCTGCCAAGGACAGACAGAAGTTATGGGCAATGGTGGAGAAAAGAAACTCAGTAAAATTTTATAAGGATAAGAGGTAGAACTGGAACTTAAAAATTCAATGCCACAACTGGGATTTGAACCACAGACCTTCCGCTTGCCGGGCGGACGCTCTAACCACTGAGCTATTGTGACAAACTGCCAGAATGGCATTAAATTCTCAAGCCATTGGTGCATTGGTGTCCATAATTTTGGGTAACTTTTCCCCTTATAATCAATTGTTGCTTGTGGATAACTTTAAGGTTAGATTTAAAAAATACTTATGACATTTGAATTTCTGAAAGTATGTTGTATACTGCTGAAACACAAGCTTCTTTACCATAAGTACATTAGCCAAACTTGCAGAGGGTATTACTCTGAAATTACCAGGAGAAATACGAACTGGCTTGAGAATTTAATGCCATTCTGGCAGTTTGTCACAATAGCTCAGTGGTTAGAGCGTCCGCCCGGCAAGCGGAAGGTCTGTGGTTCAAATCCCAGTTGTGGCATTGAATTTTTAAGTTCCAGTTCTACCTCTTAAACTTTGCCCACACACGGCTTGTGTGTTTAAAAACACCAACAGTAAGTTTGTTGGCATAAATAAATAATAATTTTATAAGGAATTTGAAATTAATGATGGGAGAAAGATGTACATCGAGAGGTGCAATAAGGATCAAAGAGAAGGTATTGCATGATTTAAACTGGGAGTTTGGAGATTAAAAGGTTACAGGAGAGGGATAGAAGAAGAAGTTTGCCTTATATGCAAAGAAAAATATGATGCAATCCATATTTTATTAGAATGCAGGAATACAGATACTTGGAGAAAAGAGTTTACACAAAGCAAGTGGTTGAAAGTGGCAAAATCAGTAGTAAGGCCAAAAATGTTCTGCAAACAATCGCAGATTAGTAAAGTAGGAGGGTTTTTATTTAGAGTTAAGAAGAAATGGATATGGTCAGTTAAGTAAATGGGAGTATGTAGTAAAAACAGTTTGAGAATTATAATGCAGAATTTTTAGGTGGTAGAAATAATGAATGGGTTATTAATAATAGTGGCAGATAAAGTTACTTACTATTTTGTATGGCCTAGAATAGAACCTGGGTTAAATCAAGGCCAAATGAATTTTCTAAATGGTTTAATGTAAACAAAATTGTATGGTACGTAATGGATATTTTGTATTCTTAAGACACTGTTATAAACTGCATATAATTGGATATGACTGGCAAAGAGCCTGGGATAAATGCTAGCCATATTTGTACTGTAATAAGATAACAATAATAAATGAAGTAGCTGGCCGCATGGTGGTGGTGGTGGTAGTGGCAGCGGCAGCGCTGTTGGAGGTGGTGGTGGTAACGGTGATGGTGACTGTGGCGGTGGCTGTGATGGTGGCTGTGGCAGTGGTGATGATGACGACAACGATATTATATAATCCCTAGGGCGTCTCTTCTACGCACAGGTTACCCTCATTGCCCAGCCGCTGCATCCTCCAGCCACAGCTAAGGCCACAGAGGAGTGCAGTTTGGAGGTGGGAGTCAGCATGCCAACTCTCCCGACCGTAAGGTGACTACTTGATGTTTTAGGGATGCTACCTTTCTCTCAGGATATCTACTCATTGGCCCCTCAGGGGCCCAACGAGGCTGAGTACACCCTGTACCAGCTCTCCCAGTGGTTGTGGGGGTCGAACCCCGGTCCTGTGTACCAGAATCAGGCATACTACCACTGTGCTACAGAGGCGGTAAAACAATAATTAATATTATAATATTAATAACAACAAAAATAACAATAACAATAACAACAACAATAATAACAATAACAACAACAATAACAACAACAATAATAATAATAATAATAATAATAATAATAATAATAATAATAATAATAATAATAATAATAATAATAATAATAATAATAATAATAATGTGCTCCAGATATAAGCTTGTTTAGCTGAGGGTGGGTGACATTTCCAGCATCTTCTATAAGGTAATAGTGTTATACATGCTTTAAGCACAGAGTTTAATAATAATAATAATAATAATAATAATAATAATAATAATAATAATAATAATAATAATAGTAATAGTAATAGTAATAGTAACAGTAACAGTAACAGTAACAGTAACAGTAACAGTAACAGTAACAGTAACAATAACAGTAACAACAACAATAATAATAATAATAATAATAATAATAATAATAATAATAATAATAATAATAATAATAATAATAATAATAATAATAATAATAATAATAATAATAATAATAATAATAATAATAATAATAATAATGTGCTCCAGATATAAGCTTGTTTAGCTGAGGGTGGGTGACATTTCCAGCATCTTCTATAAGGTAATAGTGTTATACATGCTTTAAGCACAGAGTTTATGTAGGAGCAAAGCTGGCTGCGGTACACCCAATCGTGCACAGGCAAAACTTTTTTATGGAGTAGTGTTAAGTTTTCTGCAGAAATATAACATTCTCTTCAAAGTTGTATATTTAGCACTTATTTTTCCATTATCTGAAGTTCTTTTTCACTTTTTGAGCCAGTATTTGTTGAATATTGCTGACCTTTTAAGTAGCAATGCTTCTGTTTGTGGTATGTTTTGCCCTGTTTACTTACTTTTAAGCCCTATAAGCCTGTGTCCTTGTCATAAAAAAGAATTTCTTTTGCAAACTTGCAGTAAAGTTGTCTTAGCAAACATTTGCCATTGTGAGTAACTTCTTTAATAACAAACACACAGTATACTACAAAATCAGTATTATCACTGTCTTGTTTCCATGTGAAAATCTCTTGAATTACATAGAAGACTTTATATCAGAAACATCAAAATCTCTGAATAGCAATATAATTGACTCACTTATCCAAGTATTGTACATTATGTATATATACTAACTTTATTTTCTCCTCATCTCTTTTGGAAAAGAAGACATTACGCTGAAAAGACAAAACAGGTTCATCTCTTTCAATTCGTGATTCTGATGCTGTAGTGTACTGTGATATTAGCGTGCGCCATCTGCGGCAAATCTCAAATGGTTTGTGATGTGGCTTCAACTGAAGTTCTGAAACAGGAAGACCAAATTACATAAACTGACAGTTACCAGGTCACCATTGCTTTTTAATTTTTAAAAGGTCAAATGTGTCACTAAATGTTAAATTTCTTTTCTAAATAAGCAAGAGATTTAAATTTAACATACGTGAGGATGTTTACTGGCAATACATTAGTTATATTTATGTAAAATGGGATGTTTCGAGAGCGGTTGCTCCCATCATCCACCTGATGCCGACTCATTGATGATGGAAGCAACAGCTTTTGAAACATGTCCTGTATTACATAAATGTAAGTGACGCACAGTCAGTAAACAGACTCACATGTGTTATCTTCAACTGTTTACAAATCACTTTATAGAAAACTTCAGACAAATCAGTGGAAAGAAAAAAACGAAAAAGCCATTGCATGAAATGTCAAAAGTACTGACATAAATCAGCTCCAAGTTTATGCACTTAACCAGCAACAATATTCTCACACCTCGCAGTTTTCCAGCTAATGCAAAGTTCCATATGTACATTCCAAGCAGAAACAAAGACTATATGATTTTCCTTTCAAAACAGTGGTTACTCCTTTGTTTCCCATTGAAAACTATGGAAAACTTACTTTGATTAGCAGTGGCATAGCATGGTATTCTGCCTAAGGCAAGCTATTACACTTAAACCACTTTTACTTTGCCAAGCATCAGTACTATGATACAAAGACATTAATCCCAACCGCCACCGCCACTGCCATCACCATCACCATTATCATCATCATCCTCATCCTCCCCATCATCATTTGAGTGATTAATGTTAGTGATTACAGCAATGGTTAGCTTTATGGGAGGCTACATCAATTGAGGAGCATTTTTTCAAAACTCGATAGATGCAGAATTGATTGAAATTGAGTTATATATAGTATCAGCATAATTTTTACCTTCTGCATCATTCTGTGAAATCAGATTTTGCAAAATTCGATTAGTGTCCTGTGTAGAAGGTAGGGAATATTAGCAGTTTTTTCAAAACTTGATAGATGCACTTGCTCAGTTAAAGCAAAGGTCAATAGATGCAATTTTATGATTTTATGATCCAGAGTGTAGCAACCTGAATTCTATGAAACGCATGTTAGCATTGACTGCCATCTCACTGTTGCAATTCTTGGAATTCTCAATCATTTCTGCAAGCTTTGTACACTGCTGCATCGTTGGCAATAACTGCGAACTCAGGTTGTGCGCTTGGATTTCACATTCATTTCTGCAAGCTTTTTTGATTTTTGTTCCATTTATATCCCGCGTTTAACTACAGAGGTCATATCGGCAGTGTTGACTATTGGCAATGGTGTTACTCATTTAATAGTGGGTTTTTCGGTCTTTGGGGTTTTTTATACATTGAATTCACACACATTCACACTTTCATTCATACTTTGAGACTCAGGGAAGGATGGCTGGAGAAAAATACCTACTCCCCTGCTGGGAATCGAACCTGGAACCCCTTGCACAGCAGGCAGGTGCTTCTGCAAGCTTTTTTATACTTACATGGCATTTTCATTCTTAGTTGAGACACTGCACTGTACTATGCACAATGGACAGGAGCTCAAATTGTAAAACTGTCCCAGTCGTAGAATGTGTGGGAGGTAGGAATTGCAATAATAAGGAAAGGAAATCAAAATGCAAGTGAAGGAAAGTTCATACTCCAGCAATTAAATGTTCACATGGTCTCAAGTGCACTCCATGAAATCCTAAAAGTAAAGGGCATAAGCACTGTGATGCAGCTGATTTGACTTATAATGATATAAGTGGATTTCACCACCTTTCCATGCTCAACAAAATAGGTCAAGATAAATTCCTTATGAAATATATGAGTATTACATCTCCTAATCGCAGAGTGGTGTATAAAGAGGCTGAAAATAGAAAGCAGACTGTTAGCATTAAATACAGTATGAGAAGTAATGATGGCCGAGTATTGTCAGTATGCGCTACAAGCTTCCAAAGAATCAAAGGGGTGTCAAAAATTAGATTATCTCCCCTGGCTAGAAAATTTCACTTATCTGGGAATGCGCCAATGGAAATCAGAGGAGGTGACAGAACAGGAATATTGCAGAAGGGCATTACTGCTGCTATAAAGCAAGACATTAAGAAGTACAGACGTAGAGAAAGCCACTATGGAAGAGCAAAATCAATTAGAGGATATTTACCTCCACAACTTAATATCAGAAAAATGTGGACCAACTTTTGCAACGAAAGAAGATTAAGAAATCTACCAGTCTGCTCATTGTCAAAATATAAATACATATTTTACAACTTCTTCAATTTTTCATTTCGTACACCACACACTGGCACATGCTCAACCTGCAAAATGGGACTGATGGGAATGATGAAGACAGAGGCAGATGTGGAAAAGAAAAACAAACTAAGAACCATGCACAAGCACTAATAAAGGTTAAAGCTTACTTATTCATAATGTTTGAAATTTCTTTGTGTGTATTCAATATGTTTGTTATATAAATAAAAGAAAATGTGTAGTTATTGTGAAATACTTAGCAGTACTTAGTTTCTAAGTTTATACCTAATAAAATAAATTAATTTGTTGGTTGTATGGTACATTATGTATTATAAAAAGATGAAAATAAATAAAAAATAATAAATACGTAAATAAAAAGCAACAAAAACAATAAATGACAAAAATAACAAAACTTCATGTGTTAATTTCTTGCTCATGCAGAAAAGTTTATCAGCATCTATCGGTTTTTGAAAAAACTAGGCATTTTCAAACCCCAAATTTGGACTAGTTAAACTATGCTATTTGTTTCTTTTCAAATTCAATGAGACAGTTTCAGGAAGGAAAATTGAATGATTAATATAGTTGCTGTGCTAACCAATTAGTATTGCCAATAAATAGAAAAAACTGTTTTTCTCAGAAACGCATTTTGTGCATCTATCGAGTTTTGAAAAAATGCTCCTCAATTCTCAATTTTGGTAACAAAAATATTAATCATATCATTTACACGTTTATTTTAGACTTGTTTTTAGTAATAAACAATATAAGAGCTATAAGCCCTTGTCCTTGGAAATTTTACAAATAGTTCTTTTTAATAACTGAACTGTGAAGCACATTTTCCAGCATTAATTTCCCCTATTAAAAGACTGGTCAGCTTCATTGTGGCCTTTAAAATATTCTGAGAGTGTCATTGTGTTGCAGACAGTTGCTACTGTATTAAACATGTGTCAACTATTCTGCTTTATGTTCTGTTTGTATATCTGAGCTTTATATTACTCCATATGTAAAATTTGGTTTGCCTTTAATTTCAGATCAGCTGTAACTAAATCAGCTACTCAGGAAATCTCTACTTTGCATACAGTATTTAAATTGTAATAGCTACAATGGTTCATTTTTGAAGGTTAATAGCCTCAGAACCTCAACTAGTTTTGACTCAATTGGAATGGGATAAAAACTTTGGAAATATGTTACTAAGTATGTGAATCTTTAGTGAAATTTTAGTGTTAAATTTTACTAATTTTATCAGTTAAGTAATTTATAATTATATCAATATAAACAAGAGGGTACTTCTTTCCTACTAGTGTATAAAGACACAACTAGCAATGAGGGAAGTAGGTAATAAAATATCCTACATCCTACACTTCCACAAATAAAAATGAAGACGCATGTGCATTATTTGTGAACAATTGTGTACTACAGCATTTCTATGTATCCATTAACAGGAACTGATATGAAACTCTGCTCAAGATAAAGCAAGGGGAAACACACCAGACTCACTTTTATCTCTAACTTCCACATCCTAAGCATTATCAGCATGATGGAGCAAATTCCGGTATTTTTTGAGTGACTCAAGTTAAAAAGTTCTCCCGTGTACTCTGATATCTCTCATTTGTTAACTACACAAGATTCATGCACAAAATATCTATTAATTATATTTCTAAAAGAAAACTATCTCACTTACACATTTGTGTTCCTCCAATTCGAAGCAGCAGAAAAGCACTATAATTATATAGGAAATAGCACTTTTATAAGTTCTTTATTTCTTGCAGATGGCATTTGATTATGTTTATTAAAATGAATTAGTGCACTTTTATCGAACAGATGAATCTCTTTCCTGTTTCATTTCTTGGCACACTCTAACTACAGGTATCTTTTTTCCACAATGAGCATCTATATTTTTCAATCTATTCATTACCATACTCAGAATTTATCAATGAAGTAGAAGTGGTATTAAATTTTCTGGTTTCTTTAGAGGTAGTTTGAGCTATAGTGTGTGTGCAAGTCCAGGAATATATTGTAAACCCCTATTTAAAAACTAACAATGCTTATCCAAAAGACAAACAGTAATACAGGTTCACCTTTATAGAGAATATACATCTATAATTCTTTCTTCTCTCTCTTTCTCTCTTTATCTGATTACCCTCCCTTATGTAGGACTTACACCCCCTAAGACTTACAAGCCCATGCCTAGGGTCAGGTGCCTATCGGGGAAAGAGTGAAGATCTGGAAGTGGGTGGTCAGCCAAGCACCAGGTATGATAGTAAGGAAGAGGACGATATGAAATGCAGGCGAAATCGACGAATGGAAAGGTGATTATAGAGCAATTGGTGGAATGAGTAAGGCAAACCTCAGATTTACATGTTCATCCACATAACACCTCTGTTTACCAAATAAGCATATTACAATCTGGGATAAAGCTGTACAACTCCCTTCCAGAATTTTTTAAGGAAACACATCAAGAAAGAAGTTCCAAACCATCCCTAAAGGCACATTTAATTAAACACTGCTTTGACTCATTTCAAGACTTTTTAGCAAATGATTGTAAATAACTGCCTTTCATAACTTGTAAAAGCATATATTCTTGTTTCATGTAGATTCATACATTATTTTGAGCTTCTTACTTTTGTTACTCCTGTAAATAATGTGTTTGTACTGCTTATTATACTTGGAGCTCAAATAAATTCCACCACCATAAAAATGACCAAGTTATTCCTTATTATCCAGGAATAAAAGAAAAAAAAAAAAAAACGAAAAAAAATTGATGCATTCAGTGCAGTTATACTGTACATAATAGATGCTGGAAATGTTGATATACTACACTCAAACAGGCAGCTTATCTCGTAAAAAATGTTCTCTCTCTCACCTAGGCTCAATAGCAGGAATCCTTGTTCTAATCCTCGTACACTGCAGGAACGTACTGGTAACATCTTGCTGCTGAGCCTAGGCAAGTGAGCAACAACATTTTTATGAGATATGCTACCTGCTTGAGTGCATAAGGTCAACATTTCCAGCAACAACTATAAGGCAAGAATTTTAGTGTGCCCCTGATGGCACAATTTTTCTGGTGACTCTCGGTTCTCTTGTGCAATGGAGAGAGCCCACGGAACAAGGTTACCATATGTATTTAGGACCCTACATATGCTTACTACACATCTGTTGGTTGATCTATGTAGTTGTGTGCTATAAATATAGGCAAGCAGCTTTAAGAAGAATGATATTCAGAGATAAATAAAGTTATCTGTTTTAGATTTTAGTCTGTATTAGACTTCATACAACATCAAATTATTTATCTAATATTTTGCTGAAATAAATCATCTATCTAACTTTAATTGTTTTATTAGGAAGGAAAAACATACCTAGCAAATTTGAACACATCCATAGAGTGAAGATGTTGGCAGCCACTCTTGGCAAACCCAGCTCCTCCTCTTGTAGGACAGCCTGTACAAGATCCTGCACTGTAGTATTCACTCCATCCTCCAGATCCATATGTAGTACCACACGAGACATCATGTATATACACATCTTTAACGCTGTAACACATTTACTACACAATATGCAAAAATGTAAAAAAAGGAAACTCAACACATGGAAAAACTTTAAACTTTTCTGCTAATTATAAAAAGTCAAGATTAAGGAGTACAAAATGATAATGCAAAGCTGGTTCCTACTGCAACCAGAAATGTCAACAAAGTATATAATTTTTAGAGGTACATAAAAATAATAGAAAAATTACCTTAGCTGAAATTTTGTACATAACATGTCAGATAAGAAAATTTTATGTGTTGTACTCACACGACTTACACACATACTTACACTTCTTACAAAGGCTTCTTCTATGTACTTCAGGTTATTCGAGACAGAAATTTGTAGAAATGGTTTTATTACATATTTCCTTGTAAGTGCCAGGAGAATAGGGGAATACAGTAGGCTTAAGCGATAGTCAAATCTTTTAAGAGCTAGTCACTATTTGATGGTTTGGAGATTCAGATCTCTTTGCATAGCCAAGAGAACAAAAACTAATAATGATTCCCCATTTGAGGAATATCTAAGTATTTGAAATTTGAAACCAATAATAACGAAAATCTCAGAAATGGTGAACTTCACAAAAAAAAAATAAATAAATAAATAAATAAATTGACATATTGTATGCTTTAACAAGCTCAAGCCTTGGGAACTAATGACCTTCGACTCTGACCAGAGTTTGTCCAATGGTTTCTTCATAAATGGATTGATCAACCAAGATTTCCTACCACTATATTGTGGACGGATGAGAAGTTTTTACACAAGAAGGCATTTTTACCACATATGTCATATTTGGGGATAGAAAACCCTACAGCTATTAAAGTCACAAATTACCAGCACTGGTTTGCAGTGAACGTTTGGGCTATAACTGCAAATGACACACTCATCAGGCACCATTTAGTACCTACACATCTGACCGGGCACATTTACCTAACTGTTTACAACATTGCTGGAACTTCTTGAAGAGTTTCTTTAGGAATATGCATTCAACTCAAAAATTCAATACTGAGATTTTGGTGGAAATACATCTTTTGAGGTCCCCTTAATCAGAAGAAGAAGAAGAAGAAGAAGAAGAACAAGAAGAAGAAGAAGAAGAAGAAGAAGAAGAAGAGGAAGAGGAAGAGGAAGAGGAAGAGGAAGAAGAAGAAGAAGAAGAAGAAGAAGAAGAAGAAGAAGAAGAAGAAGAAGAAGAAGAAGAAGAAGAAGAAGAAGAAGAAGAAGAAGAAGAAGAAGAAGAAGAAGAAGAAGAAGAAGAAGAAGAAAAGCAGTTTTTGGAAAATGTCTGTGTGTGTTCATGTGTCTGTGAACAGCATACCATATTTTATTGCGTAATTCTCCACCTTTTTTCTCAAAAAATTTGCTTGAAAACACTGGGAAGGGAATAATGAAATGGTGCTTCTAGGAATTCAGAAAGGAAGGGAAACCATGTAGTATTATGTAAAAGTTATATAGGTATACAGTAATTTGTGAATGAACTGGATACATACCACGGTTTCATTGGGCCTACAATGTATTGTTTCATTGTTTCTTTTCTCGGACTATTCTGCGGTCTCACTTTCGTCACTATCATCACTATTTTCATTTATGTCTGGTTCAGATAACACATCTTCATGTTCACTATTCCACAACATGTCGTCAGAACCATTAATGGCACAAGAAATACCAATTGTTTTTAAAACTCTTCTTAACAATATGACGACTTGTAACAAACTGACTTAAAAACACATCTGCAACTTCACATTTCAATTTTACGATATGTTGTGACAATGGCAATATGAGTATTTTTGTGGCAAGCACTGCGTCCATTGTTGTCTATGACAAGCACTGCTGAGTCCATTGTCCATTATCAAGTCATTTGAAGGCCGCTCCAATAAGAACGAACCAGGAGAGGGAATTATGCCATGTTTAATAGATAAATAATTTTTAGTGATGAAAAATCATAGGGGAGGGAAATATGCGAGGGGGGGCCTTATGCGATAAAATACGGTAACTCAAAAACGAGGTCAGTTGTACACCAAAGTTGGTATTTAATTTCAGCATCTTCCAAGGATGCAACTATGCTTTACATGGAACATTTTTCAAAGGTAATTGATTTTCTCAAAAATGGCTATAATAATTTTTATTAAAATACTATATGTTTAAGATATTTTCATGACAAAATGCATATCTTGAATGCTTTGGCAATGTCCTCACAAGTCCTCTTCATTCTGGATCACTTTTGCATGTCTGGTAAACTGCATGAGATTAACAAAATCTTATGACACAAAAAATGTAGATCTCGTCAAAATACATAATTTATGTCAAGTACAGTTTTTTTTTCAGTGTTATGAATAATTTCTGAGATATTCCTGGTTATTTGTTTGAATTTTCCAATAGCTATACTTTTCTCAAATGGGAAGTCATAATTTGTTTTCAAGACATGCAAATAGAACAGAATTTTATAACCATTGCATAGCAACCAGCTCTCTAAGAATTTCACTATCACTTAAGCCTACTGTATTCTCCTATTCAATATTTCATATCAATGGACACAGTTCTTCAATTCAGGCTGTACATTTGTTGGCTGGATGCTGTAGAACCACAATACAGAACTGACAGCTTACAACTCGCACTGAACTGTGCTTGGCACAATTCACAATTGCTGTCCATTGAATGCTTCATAAACATTTAACTCACTCCCACAGTACAATACAAGAACAACTAGGACAACTTCAACTCTGGGCATGAGTGAATCCCTTATATAGTGCATCGCAGAATGAGAGAGTTCTGGAAGTGGGATGCTCGAGAGTGAATAAGGGGGAACCCCCCCCCCCCTGGCACAACAGCCCATGAAGAGCCAAGTCTTACCGCCCAGCCGCTGCGTCCCCCACCTCAGCCCACTACAGGCATCATTGGTGGAGTGCAGTACTGGAGGGTGGTACGTGGTCAGCGTCCCGATCCCTCCTGGCCAGTTATGCGATCTTCACAACCTGGGGCCACTGCTTTTCCATCAAATAGCTCCTCAATTGGTCCCCGGGAACTAACAAACCTGGGTCCCCTACACCAGAGGCAAGCATGCTAATAAGGAGGAACAGTCTAGATGGAGGAACAACGCACAATAGCTATTGTTTCCGTATGGCCCATTGTTCTGCCAGAGGATGGGTCATTATGGCAGGTAAGTGCTTCCGGGCCGGTGACCGACAACTCTCGCCAGCAGCACCCTGGCTCGCGGCCAGTGCAACTATGATGAGGGAGTGGATTTAGAAGTAAACATTGATGAATCGAGTACTAACCTTAAACTCACTGGGCAATTACCGGTGTACCATGTATACCTGTTTAAGCATTGGACGCATGTGAATGGGGAAACCCTGCACACCATTTGCAAACCATTTGACGTTTAGAGGACAAAGTTTTCTACAATAATATTTATTTATTTTACCAACGGTTCAACCTGGATCCTCACACTATTAAGGTGGTATTGGCACACCAATTGTGGCAAGTTTCAGTGGGTGAAATGAAAACGTCTTAAAAGTGGACAGGAGCATGAAACTGGAATGTCTCAATGACAGGCTGAAGCGTATTAATGTAAGCAGGAACATGCACCAACCAAAGTGTCCACTGCCCCGCATATAAGCTAGAAACCCAAAATGCAACTATGACAGTTGCATTGCTGATTTCCCATTCTAAACGCGCCAAATGGTGACCACAGATACCTTATATTCAGATATTTTGAAGATCTATTTGGAAAGAGCAGAACATGATCAGAGAATAGAGGGATGGCAAGGAATATTGGACAAAACATAATAGCCTAGTGGGGCATCGGCTCCAGTTTGTTGGAACCAGCAGCTGCCATAGAAACATCCAGACTGGTTGCATGAACAATGGGTACCATATGGTCGATGGTCTGTGGTACTGTCAGTGTTAGTAATGGTACCATCGGAGGCATGTGTTTTTGGGTGGTGTCTGTGGAGCACCATCTGGTTATTCTACCCCAACAAGGGGAAGTGCTGGTTAGGTTGGCAGATTTTCATAGGAATGACCTTACAGCAGCCATGGGGATATTCATTCAGGAGCCAGTCATAAGATGACCTCACGGTGTTCCGGGTGTGCACATGAGAGATTTATAACTTATTTTCATGTACCCCTGGCCATCAAGTACCCGGAGTACTTCACACACAAGCACGCGCACCCCCCCCCCCCCCCACACTACTTGGCTTAAGAAACAATTACATTTAGAGTGGTAAAAATTATTCACATAACAGTGATTAATGTAGTACGGAATGTGCATAGTATTGCATCTAAATTAGCAGGATTTCAGACCTATATGACACATGTGTGGCCACAAGTGATAATAGTGTGGTTGCGTCAAACATTCCAGATTCCAAGATATAAAATCTTTCAAAGAGATAAGTTGTTAATCGGAGGTGGTGTGACTATTGGTGGGGCTGATCATTGGTTTGTATATAGCTGGAAAACAGATATCTGTTACCCACAGCATGTGGAAACCACTCGGGTGGTCCTGGGAGACCTCACCATCACTGTTGTATACACGACAGGACTGGACTGAGTGGGAGTCGAATCCCCTTTCCCAATCGCCCAAATACAGCCTTTGTAGTGATTTCAATTTAGCTCATGTTCATAATCTCATCCCCCCCCCCCCATGCCGTGGTCGTCTTTGTCTTCTTCAGATAGCAGCCGCGCATAATTGGACATTACTCTCTTAAAAGTATATGATTCGGTAAAGAACAATTCCTCTCCGGACTTGTTTGCAACGACTGATGTGACAAGCGGGGTGACGGTGACGAGACACGATTACACTTTGGGTAGTGATCATTATGCGTTTCTGCTCCAGCTACAATACCGGGATCAGATTATCGTTCAAAATATTACCGACGCGCATGCGGGTCTTTAAATATTGAACATGTTCAAGAACATTGACGACAGGCGACGCCTCACCTTCCGGTAGAGGCAATCTCATACGCACTTTTGGAAGCGCTTTTGCACCAGCATTATGTTCGCGATTGACGGAGAAACGACAGGCTTAATCCCGTTACCATCACGAACGCACCCGTGAGGCATATTTTGCCGCGAAACGTACGCGCGATGTCGATTTCGACCTGTTAACAGCGCCGCTTCGACGGAGTACCGTACATCGGTTCCCCGATTTTGGCGTCGTTTAGCCTGGTTTAGACGCCCTACGGCACCGTTCCCGTTGACTATACAACCAGATCTACAAGAGCAATTTCTACGACATATTGCCCCAGAGCTATGCTGGATTGTCCGCCGGTACAGTCGGAGACCGTTGACCTTACTAAACCGCTATTCTGTCAAGTAACTGCGTTGGAAGTGCGGCGGACCTTGCATGCTAAATCACACAAATCTACACTTGGGCAAGATGACATCTCTTAACACCATTTGAAATACTTGCCAGATTCCCGGTATAATTTTTAGGCGCTGGTCTATACAAAGATTTTACGGTCGGGTATTCCACCAGCGTCATAGAACGACGTACGGTATCATTTATCCGATTCTTAAGCTAGGCTGTATGGGACAAGTACCCGCTGACTAGGCCCATTGCTTTAACGCCCCGTAAACATTTGGGGGAAAATCCTACATGGCCGCCTTAGTTTTTATTTGGAACGCCACCAAATTAGTCCCAAAACACAATTTGCTCCCACCGGGGGCATAATATTAATTTTCTGCTATACGTTCTGCTGACATGTACATATTGCGTTCCAGTCCAAAAGAGATGTACTCGCACTTTTTCTAGATATTTCGCCTACATATGATCAGATCTTGCTACCTTGGCTGATAGAACGCTTACAGGCCTCTGGTATTCCGCAGGTCCCATACGCCATTATTGTTCCGTTATTCGCTGACCGTAGATATACACTACTCCCTTTGTTACGGAAAGTTCTGGTCCGACATACGTACTTCGTTGGGCCTCGTACAAGATTCGGCACTTAGTCCCCCTTTTTATGCTCTATATGTGGGAGACACCGTCTCCACGGTTACGGTTACGACCACAGTACTACACTTTCACCCATTTACTCGTACTGTTTTGTTTGTTTCGCTAACAAAACAAGACGCCCGCAAACCTGTTTCTCGAGAAGCTTGTCTTGTTTGGTTAGTGTGGTCCTACTAGTCTGTCGGTATTGCCTGGTGTTTACAGCGCAGTGCAGTGATCTTGTCCTCCTGTAGTTGCGGTATACGTCTCTAGCTGATTACTAGGCTGAGAATTTCTTAAGCGATAATGCCAAACGAACGGAAATTAGGCTGCGCTGCAACTGGACTTTCGGCAGTGCCGTTGGAGCTTCCACCCCTAACCTCACCCCCTGTACAGTCTGTGCGCATATACATTACACCTTGTCCTGCTGTCTTCAAGTGGCGATTCCATGTCGCTTATTCTGGCCACAGTAACAGGTGCGTGTTTATATGGAGAAATGCAATATGCCTAAATCACGCAAAGAGAACATACGGATATATTAAAGAATTCGGTTCACAGTACTTTACTATTAATGATGATAGTAAAATGCTAACGCTGCCATTCAGAAATAGGAGAGAACAAACGCTTCAACAAAGTACAATATTGTCGTACAAAATGACATTGTCAACAGGTGCATTTGGTGGTTTCAAATGAACTGGATGAAATTATGCCATCTACTTCATACCCAAGCACATAATCTGACCTTTTTGTAAACTTATCCAACACGATGATACAGGCTAATATCCCATTTAAAAAGTTAACACAATCGATATTTTAAAAGTTTCATGGAAAAGTACACAAAAAGAACCGTACCAAATGCAGCAACAGTACGGAAGAGGTACTTAAAAGATGCAAGTAGTTATAGTCCCTCCTTAAGCAATTGGATTAACGATAATTTGTCCGCTAGATGGCGTTAGTGTCGCGTGGCGCTAGTGTTGCCTTTTGATGGCGGGAAATTTGAAAATTTCAAGATGGCGGAAAATTTGAACATTTGAAATTTTTCCCGCCATAGTGGTACATTTCAAATTTTACCGCCATTTAATGTTTTTACCGCCATGAAAAGGCGACACACGGAAAAAAACTTAAGATGTCGTTAAATTTGAGAATTTGAATTTTTTTTCTGTCAACGTTGTTAATTTCAAAATTTCAAACTTCCCGCCATCAACGGAGCGCCGCGCGCCACTAACGCCATGGGATTATCGTTAATCCGATTGCTTAAGGAGGGACTGTTGATTAGATTATTTATTTTTATTGAGAAGATGCATTGAAACAAAAAGTTTAAATTATTGTTGTACGAAAAGGAGTACAAACCTGTTGGGTGGTTGTAGAAAGTTGGTTGCAAACGAGGTGGTCCGTGTGCGTTGGATGGGTAATGATGAAAGATGATTTATCCGTTGAGGAGCAAGTGCAAGTTGACACCTTGAGGACAAGTGCTTGTGACGAAGCCGGAATTTGCAGCAGAAGGAGCCGTGGTATGTCTTGCAGGGTTGGCATGTCGTTCCTCTACGAGAGCTCGGTCTCAGCTGAATGCAAGATGAGACGTCTATGTAGGTGAAAGAGGTATCAGGTGTAAGCGCTGAGTTTGCGAACACGCCCACATCCGTTGGTAAGGAGGGGGTGGGCGGAAGGGGAGGAGGGGTGGGAGGGGAGGGGAGATTGCGATATACCACATCCGCCGGATGGGGTTTTCTGGCACAGGAAAAAACCGTTGAGATGTTCCCACCAACCGTTGCTTTTTTTGAATAAAATAATATGATTGGTGGACCTTGAGCGTGTAGATGTTGAACGAGTACTCTGTCTTGATGGACGCTAAGCATCCAATCGCCGAGAATGTGATCTGTCATAATATATGCCGGTGAATGGTCCAAGTGCGCTGATAAGCATCTGCCGAGGTACATCCGCTCTAGGTTTTTATCATTTGCTGCATTTTGACTGCCGAAATGTATTGTTGCTCGTATAAAACGAAAAAAAGGCACGTGATTTGCGGAAGGGAGAAGTGATGTGGTCTTGATGGGTGTTGGGAAGCAAAGAAGGGAAGGATCTTGGAGGAATGGGGAAACGTGATATGCGGAAGTGACGTGGCGTGATCTGATTGGATAAAATAAGACGAGTTGGGATTTGGTCGTTAGGATTACAAAATGACGATAATTGGAGGAAAATAAGGTGCGTTGCGATTGTATGAAAAATGAGGAAGCAACCTTTGCCTTATAAAAAAGGGAGAGAAAAAGGAATTGCAGGACTGCTAGCGTTGCTGATTTCGAAAAAGCAGTTAAAAAAACGAAAAAAAGTCGGTTAACGGACTTAGATTTAAATCTTTCAAGAACGAGATATGAAAATGTTGAAAAAACCCCAATATGGAATATGTATCCAAATGTTGTATTTTCTGAAAAAAATAGCTTCCGAATTTTGCTTAAAATATCAATTATATTGATACGTATATGTTGAGCCTTGTTTTTTTCCTCGTTTGCTTGGCTTTTTTCTTCGTCTTTTTTTTTTGTTTTGTTTTGAACATAGGTTCATATTTCTAACGTATTTAACAGACATGCTTTAATGTTAAGCCAACAGTTAAAATCCGATAAAATGCGCAGACTATGGTTGAACACGTCACACTATCAAATTAAGATAATAAGATAATTCAAGAGCTTGATTAGCAAGCTTTTTTTAAATGTTTGGCATACCTTTTAAAGAAGGCGTTAATATGAGTCTCTCCACACAGATAGAAAATGCTGGCAGATAATATGCAACTTGTCTTCATCCACACACACACACACACACACACACAAGCGCCCGTGGTAATTACGTGCTGTGAGCTTGATCTGCATCTTGCTACAACAGGAGGCTACGTGATATGCTGACTGTTTCTCTCGTGGCTTAAGCGGCCAACACACACGCCGCATACATGTTGGAACTTGACGAAGTTTGCATTCGCGCGCGTGCCAGGTCTTTCAGTTACGATAAGGTGTTATATATCCCGACAGTTTACCACGAAATATGTCATATAAGAATAAAACCTTAAACATGTAGTTGATTGAAACATAGAATAGTTTAATGATGTTAAGCAAACCATTACAAGTAGACACACTCCCCCCACCCCTTCCCCACCCCAGCGGGTGTGTCTGCGATCGCAAACACAGCTCTTACACCGGATGACTCTTTCATCTACATAGACGTCTCATTTTACCTTCAGTTGGTACCTAACTCTCGTGGAGGAACGACCTGCCAACCCTGCAAGACATACCACGGCTCCTCCTGCTGCAAATTCCGGCTTCGTCACAAGCACTTGTCCTCAAGGTGTCAACTTGCACTTGCTCCTCAACGGATAAATCGTCTTTCATCATTACCCATCCAACGCACACGGACCACCTCGTTTGCAACCAACTTTCTACAACCACCCAACAGGTTTGTACTCCTTTTCGTACAGCAATAATTTAAACTTTTTTTCAATGCATCTTCTCAATAAAAATAATCTAATCAACAGTCCCTCCTTAAGCAATCGGATTAACCATAATCCCATGGCGTTAGGTAGTGATTCGTACACGATTTCAGTATTTCAAAACATAACTTTAGTTGAGGATATCTAAGCTTCTACTGCTCAGATCAAAATTTAATTTGGGATGAATATTTAGTGATTCATTGTGATTACACTGATATAGAGAACATCAAAACAATTGTTTAAAATGGGCATGTAATAAGGCAAAAACTCATAACATGTTTTTGAAAAAATATAATATATATAGTACTAACGGTGCAAATTCCTTGTACAACATTCAAGCCTATGTGTTGAAACTTTTGTAATGCACTAGGCAATGTGTATTCATAACTGTTAACCTAAATTTACTTAAATATCTCTGGGTATATTCAAAAGAAAAAATATTAAACTTTTGTAAAAAAAAAAAAAAACGTAAATGTTTTTTGCACAAAAATTTTTTTTAAATTTTCTGTTTTGGATTTTCCAATAACAATGGGTTACGTTTGTAGAGTACATGCTTCTGGACCTACTGTAAAATTTTCATTCAAATAGGTTGCGTGGTTTTCAAAAAAAGTGTACCTGAGTTTGAAAAATGTCAAGTTACAGAAAACTACATTTAAAGAAAAGTGTGTCATCTCTGAAGCCCTCTTTACCCAGTGTGGCGCAGCACTCCGCCATATTTCAATTGGGTAATTTAAAGCCTTGAATATGCCGGTACCCTTACAATGTATATATCATTTTGAAGAGGAAGATTTCTACCTTTTTTAAGGATGAAAAACAAAAAATTGACTTTTTGAGTCCAAATCACTACCCTGTCCCCTTAAGCAATCGGATTAACGATAATCCCAAGGCGTTAGTGGCGCGCGGCGCGCCGTTGATGGCGGGAAGTTTGAAAATTTGAAATTAACAACGTTCACAGAAAAAAATTTCAAATTCTCAAATTTAACGACATCTTAAGTTTTTTCAGTGTGGCCTATTCATGGCGCGAAATTTGAAATGTATCACTATGGCGGGAATAATTTCAAAATTTTCGCCATATTGAAATTTTCAAATTTCCCGCCATCAAAAGGCGACACTAGCGCCACGCGACACTAACGCCATCTAGCGGACAAATTATCGTTAATCCAATTGCTTAAGGAGGGACTATAACTACTGATGCATATGGAAAGGTACTTGGTTATATAAGAGGTTCACTGGCTGATAATCCAATTTGCGACGTAAAGTGTAATTTTTCACGATATTAGGAATGTCTTACTGCAAATCGTAAGAGACTCACTTTCAGTAACCTCAAGATGTGCATGGTGATTCACTCCAATAGTTGCATGCACAGGAGCAACTGACAATAAAAATGTACATCTTATGGAATATTGTATCACTAAGGGTACGAGCTATAATGCTTAAAATGCATAGCATACATATTAAAATATATAAATGCACTGTGTATTAAAATAATTGTGTTCATATTGTACCAAAATTGTATTCTATATATAGTAAAAATATAGTAGATATTGCATACCGTAGGTCCGTGTACGATAATAGGAAATATATAAACATAGGCAGTATATGCTCTACAGTCGATAGCATCGTCATGTTGGTTATTCACCCAATTGTACCCTTGTAGGAGTCACGTGATCGCGCCCCCTTCCATCTCGGTGACTCACAGCCACGACTGTTTGCATTTTGTGCGAAGCAAATTGCTTGCAAAATCCGCAGCCTACTGATCACCTTATGTTTTCGGCGTATCTTTCCAGATCGTAATTCACTCCATAAGCTATGTTAATGAAACTAAGAGCATTAACTCAATATCGTTTATAGTATTATGGTTTCACTCCAACTTATCTCTCGTAATAGTATAAACTTATAAAAATATGTTCGTGAAATATACAGAGATGTGAATTTCACTAACCTTAGTAAATATTACAAAATTTATTTCCATTCTATTCAAAACCACTTATGTATAATTAGGTGAAATTATATGTAATAATAGGTACCTATTACTTGGCAATTAAATAACAACGCATACCTCCTATAAATGCTAATAGCATAAAGGAATTTTCATTTGAAAACAAGCATATGAGCATATTTTATTCTAAAATAACATAAAAATACATCTTATGCAATGAATTCTTCATTTTATAGCTTTCTCGGTTTCCTTTTTGTCAGTTCATTCAATAACACCAATTACAAAAATTAAACTGTAACAAACAGCAAACAACTTCGCATAAGGAATCCAAGTTAAATCATTTTAACGCTTTTTATTTTGATACAAGATCACTGAGGCGGTGAGCATCCTAATTACAGCGTCTTTTAGAAAAAATAAATCCAGCAGAACTAAAACACTTGTTGCCTTCACAACACAATAAAATTTACTCCAACCTGGACTTGGAATTCTCTGTTTCACGCCTGCTTCTTGCCGTTCTACCAACATGTAAACACCAGAAGCAAGTTTCTCTTCCCGTTCTTCACTTTTTAATGTTCTAACTATTTATCATTTTAATTTTGTGTTTTAGCGTCCACGTTTTAACCACATGGGGTTGTGACTGTTCTAGACTTCAAAATTTCACTTCGGGCCAAATGACCTAGCTGTCGACGGGCTCTTAAAATCCACTCATTCACATACAGACACGCACCCACCCACTCACTCGCGCACCCACTCAAACACCCTCACACACTCTCAGACCCTCTCTCACACTGTCACACACCCTCTCACACCACACACTCTTTCTCTCGTTCTCTCACACATTCACACTCCCTCTCACTCTATCACAGTCTCCCACGCGCTCTGTCACACTCTTTCACACACTCACCCACACAACCTTACACACACTCTCACTCTCACACAGGCTCGCACGCACTCTCTTACAAACTTGCATTACCTCGCACACTCACCCGCACTCTCCCACACACCTTCTCATACACTCTCTCACACCCATTCCTGCACACACTCTCACTCACCCTCACTCTTCCAGTTCTAACCAGGCTGCTCTGAAAGTACCCTGTTGACTCTTACTCACCATGTAAACTTTTAGCTGCCTAAAAGGCGGAACAAGTCTAGCAAGGTTACTGGTCTTGCTAACCCCGTTTATCTTGTTGAGTATACATTGCATGTTGCATAATAACACAAGGTACACAATAACTTTGACGAAGAAAGCATTCGTCTCTGGTTACGACAGGGGTCTTAGAAGTTACCTTAAAAGCATTGGCAAGTGTGTCAATTTGCGCAAAACCGCTTTTCACTTTCAGAAAACGATGCAATCATCTCCTTTCACCCTTCGGCTTCAGGACTATGAGCTGCGGCTGTCGCGGCATCTCAAATGTCTTGGCATTCACCACAATCTAATATTTACTTCACGATAAATAACTTTCTACTCCCGTCCCCTGCTGAAATAGAATAATTATCACGATCAATGGCAGCTCGCCATTGGGAAATAACCGTAGCTACTTCTCCGTTTAATTCCTTCATTAATTTATGTCCGTATGGAACTTTCGCCACCATTTCCTGTTGATATTAAACGTGTCCTTGACTCTTGCCTGCTGTATAAGATTGTCTTCTGCATCCCTGGTCGCCCAGCTAAAAGCCTTTCCCTGTGCTATTTTCCGAGACATGACATCCATAGACGCTTTCCGATACTAGGTTACCGTTTGATTGCTGATCTGTTGACACTTTACGGCAATCTTCTATTACCTAAATTGACGCGGTTATACGAGCTACTTATGCAGGTACAGGTGGAGGATGCTTCCTTTCCATTATAATGGAAAGAAAACAATCCATTGATATAGCGCTTAGGGGCTTTCTTAGGCTGCACGCATATGTACCACACACCAACTCGACCTATCTGTTGGATTTTGTTTCCCAAGATTGCTCCCTATGTGCTCTTTGAAATGCACATATTTTATATACTTTATATA
This sequence comes from Tenodera sinensis, assembly GCA_030765045.1. Lineage (NCBI taxonomy): Eukaryota > Metazoa > Arthropoda > Insecta > Mantodea > Mantidae > Tenodera > Tenodera sinensis. Next base: position 246,323,197 of record CM060964.1, on the reverse strand, counting down.
CTAACCTGGTTGGAGTTTATTTCACTTTTCCTATCTGTATCTGCTTTGCAGGTCCCTACTGTTAGGTATATTTACCGACGGTTCTAAAACTCCAGCAGCTACGAGTTCCGATATTTACATCTGGCCCACGCACGAGATGCATACGTGGTGTCTAGGTACATGATTCAACTTCCATATATACTGTTGAGACCATGGCACTCACTATATTCAATTTTGTTCGACTCAGAGGGTATTTATTTTCCCAAACTGGCTTGGCCATTTAACGGTACATCAATACCCCGGGAATGCTGACTAAGGGGCAAATTTATGAAATGTTGATACGTAATTTACTACACATCTTACTTCCTTCAAGTGGGTTATCCTGCAGAATAGCGGCCTCTGCCCATGTATTGCACGGTGATATACGGATAACTTGGATTCAAGTCACGTGGGCATTCGGGCTAATATAGTGGATGCTGCGACATGGGAGCCAATTACCACACAACGTATCACATCGGATTTTCTTACGCCACCGTCCGAGTTTACGGTGAATATCAGGGAGTCGGGATTCCGCACTCATTGCACAATTTGGAGGACAAAGGTGAACATTGGTCATCTTTTATATCTTGCCACCCTCACATACCTCGGCTAGACTTCCATTTTAGAATTATTTTGCATATGGCATTACACCTGTTTATACCGAATCAAATACAGAGACCATGACCGATGTTACTGTGGACATCGCGGTGATATTAACCATTTATCATTTGCATGTCCTATTCCGCGTGCGGCCATTGACGTTCCATAGAATATTTCTAAGATCTATCCCACTGGTCCTTATCAATCACTCATAATCGCTTCTTACTCCCTTTTCCGCCCCGGTTTGTAAGGCCCTATTTCGTTTATTAACACGAACCAGCATGTAACTCTGAATCGGTAGTGGCCCTCACTCCACACTTTCACATTACGCGCATTACAATTGGTCGTCACCACCACCACGCCGAGACGCAGAGCCATCCTTCAGGGTTGCTAGTAGCGTCTAAAAGTAACCTATTGACAGGGCAATACAAGAGTATTTTGAATATTCACCAAGCTTTAGATTCCGATAACCCTGAAAATGAGAAATAGCATCTGCTGCATTGAGTGCAGTGTAAGGGCCCGTCGACAGCTAGGTCATTTGGGTGCTGTATTGATAATAGGTATGATAATGACGCGGTCACCACCGTTTTCGTCTTTTAATATAGATGGCGAAGGGTGAGTTTGAGACATAGGTAATCTCTATGGCGCCACCACCAAGGCCACTGCGGTTATACAACAATATGCAAGTAAAAATCCTAACCCAGTCACTTCCTGCAATAGTTCTTCCATAGTTCCATCGAGATTATGAAATTGCGGACAAAGACCATATATTCTACGAGATAAATTATTTGATAAACACCTTTAAAAACGAATGGTTACACAAAGGCATTCATCAAGCACAGCGGAAGGTCAATAACAGAAACCGTACCACAGCACAGAGGAGGAAAATCTGTAGGAAAGGCCTTTATCTCCTTCTACAGTCCAATCTCTAACAAGACTGCGCGGATACTCAAAAAACAGCAATAAAACCATAATATATCTGCCACCTAAAAAACTGAGACAGTCTGTGAGACCGGTTAAGGACAGCTATGATAGTTTCTCGGGCTAAAAGCCAGGTCAAATTTGGGTAACTGCCCAAGCTTTCGAAGACTAACTCTGCCGCCATCCTCAGGGGAACTGAAGCTAGTTACAAGTTATATATCAACATATATACATGACCTGATGCCGGTACGAGGGACGCAGCTTTCGGAGTACAATTTTACATGCTATAAAGTGTCTTGTTTGCAATTAATTTTGTATTTCTCTCTTGTCCCAAATCCATACAGTCACCCACTTTGGATTACCGAGAACAGCGGTTAGGTAGGTTACTTTTCCAATCCTTTCTTTCCACTTTAACAAGGATTCTTGGTTTTATAAACATATTTCCACTTATACTTTGTTCAGTCTTTTGAAACAGTGGAAGGGGGAGATATAACCTTCCACTGTCCCAAAAGACTCTAAACAAAGTATATACATATTCACAATTTACACTCATTCATTTTACTTACTACGTATAGTAAAGTACAGGAAATATTGTGTTTAACACAAAAATTAGATGTCCAGATTTCACCGGAAATATGTTTTGAGGCCCCCTGAATTAAAAAAAAATCATTTTCAGAAAAAGGTCCGCGCGCGCACATGCGTGTATGTGTGTGTCAATCTGCATAACTCAAAAACGAAAAGTCGGTTAAAAACCAACGTTGGTACTTAAGGTTAATGTCTTTCAAGGATGCAACACGAAGATTTTGATTAAAATGCCACATATTTGAGATATTTTTATGGCAAATGAAATGTATAGTTTGAATTTTCTGGCTATAGCCCATGTAGTCCTATTTACTCTGGATGACTTTTGCGTAACTGGTAAACCGTAAGAAACAGACTAAATCTCATTGAACAAAAAATGTAGATCTTGCTAAACCACATAGTTTATGTCTTTTTTTTTTTTTTTTTACAGTGAACCACTTCGGGAATATTCCTTATTTGTGTGAGTTTTGGAGAACTTATACTTCTGTCAAATGGAACATTGTTATTCTTTTTTTTTCTTTGTTAACCTACAAAGAGAACGGAATTTGAAAGCTTTAAAAAATCTGACCGTCGCTCAAAGTCTACTGTATACCCATATTTTCCTTGTACCTACAAGAAGATAAACAATAAGATTTATTGCAAATGTTTATCTCAACTAACATGAAGATATACAAATAAGGGTTTGCAAGAATGGTTAGTACAAGAGTAGAGAAAGTCATTGGAGTGTAACACATCAGTTTTTTTAAACACGCAAACTTACACGCACACGTACAAGCAAATGTACATACACCATATGCACTTAAATACAACCATACACACGCCTCACACACAAACAGCACTCATAGACACTATTTGTGCCATGCACTGTACAATTTTCCACTCTTTTGCTGTGTAGACAGCTTATTTCTGACTTTTATATGAAGCAGTGCCTCCTTGTTATAGCGGTAATTAGGGCGGTCCCCTGTCGTAGAGGTACTGGCCATGGGTCGGGGTGAGTGAGTGAGTGAGTGAGTGGGTGGGTGGGGTTTAAGGGCGCGTCGACAGCTAGGTCATTTGGGCCCTAGGTCAAAATTTAAAATCTAAAAACACTCACAAACTTTTCAGGCTAAAAGTAGAACCTTAAAATGACGACTAAACAACGTAAACAGCTAAAAACATCAGCCTACAAATTAGCACGATAAGAAAACCTAAAGAGCAACGTACTAAAAAGAGGTAAAAGATGAAAGCTAAAAAACTAAAATACAAAATTGTTAAAACATTAAAAGGTAAAATGTATCAGTTAAAAACAGGGTTAAAACCTCAGAAAGGAATTAAAAATATGTTACACTTGCGTAGCAAAACCAATCTGGGCAACGAACCGCAGAGTCTTGGCCACAGACACCGGGTTGTCACCCAAAATTGTGGCTACTGTAGATCCCAGACCAATTGACTGGCGCGCACGAGCGTGTCTTGGACAATCCAAGAGCACGTGATGCGAACATAGCATGTCGGACAGACAGGTGCCAGGTCACCACGCAGAAGATGGCCGTGAGTGGCTCGTGTGTGACCTATCCTCAGGCGGGTAAGAATAACTTCAGCCCGCCTGGAATCCCTGTAGGAGGTCAGCCAGGGTTGCACGCTGTCTTTAATTATCCGCAGCTGTGTGGCAGCCAACGCTTCCCAAGACCGCTGCCAAACCGATAGAAGCTGGCGAAGGAAGTACCGCTGAGCATCCTTATAAGGTATAGTGTCGGTAGAAGACTGCGGCAATTGAGATATAAGTATCTGAATTTTTAAAATGAGTGTGGACGTGCCGAGGAACTGCTGCAGGGTCTCCACTGCACTCAGAGTCGGAGCATATATATTTTATGATGATGAAATTAGCCAGAATAGTGCAGTTTGAATATAGGATACCGTTTAATGCAATAACCCCCTATCACTCCAGCATTTTTGCATCCATAATAACGTATGGCGCAAGTGTATGGGCGTTTAGGATGTGTAATGTTCAAATTAAAACCTTACTAAGAACTCAGCGAAAAATTTTATTAAGGTATACAGGAGCTGTCAACACTACACCGACACTAGCACTATTAGTCTCCATTGGCGTTTGGCCGATCGATTACACCATCAAGTTAAGAGGGGCAATTTTCTGGCATAAAAAAGGAGATTTAAGGAGGGTTCAAGACAGTGGGAAGAAATTGTGCAAATATAAGAGAAATAAAATTTAATTTACTTCTAAGTTTTCAAGAGGAATGGGACAGTACGATCGTCGGAAGGAGAACTTATCACCTTTTTAATAATATTAAAGAAAGATTAACATTGAAGCATGTGCAGCCCACTAGAGCTTTATTGCATAATTTAACTGGGCATGGACCATATAAGACATATTGGCTAAAAATACAAAGGACTGAAAACGATGTATGTGACAGATGTAATGTGCAGGACACACCTGAGCATGCTCTATTTGAATGTGTTAAGTACAGGGAGCAAACAAGAGAAGAGAGACAGGCACTGAGTGGCAATTATATTTATAACATTATTAGGAATAAGGATTTATATGAGCATCTTCACAAGCTGGCGGATAAAATAAGTAAGATTGCGTGGGAGGAGGAGCAATTAGCAGCTAGGCAACAACCACATAATGTTAATGTAGTTATAGAACCAAGGAGATTAAAATCTCATCAGGTACAAGAGGAAAGAGTAGTAGCGCAAGATGAGCAGGTTAATGATCATAGAAATGAAGGAGAGACCGCAGGGAGAGAGAGGAGACGGATTGAGATAGAGGAGAGATCAGCAGGGATAGGAGGGGAGATGAGTAGAGATGGAGGAGAAATCAGCATGGAGAGGTGAGGAGATGGATCGAGATGGAGGAGAGATCAGCAGGGAGAGGAGATTGATCGAGGTATAGGGGTAATCAGCAGGGAGAGGAGATGGATTGAAGTATAGGGGTAATCAGCAGGGAGAGGAGAGATCATTCCAGGTGGAGGAGAGATCAGCGGAGAGAGGAGAGGTGATGGATTGAGATGGAGGAGAAACCAGCAGGGAGGGCAGAGGAGATGGATCGAGATGGAGGAGAGATCAGCAGGGAGAGGAGAGGAGATGGATCGAGGTATAGGGGTAATCAGCAGGGAGAGGAGAAGAGATCATTCGAGGTGGAGGAGAGATCAGCAGAGAGAGGAGAGGAGATGGATCGAGATGGAGGAGAAACCAGCAGGGAGGGCAGAGGAGATGGATCGATATGGAGAAGTAACCAGCAGGGAGAGGAGATGGATCGAGATGGAGGAGTAACTAGCAGGAAGAGGAAAGGAGATCCAGATGGAGGAGTAATCAGCAGGGAGAGCAGAGGAGATGGATTGAGGAGGAGAGCCTAGCAGGAAGAGGAAGTATTATGTGATAAATTGTGTGGCCGTGTAGGTGAAGTGAATATTAAGTTGTGCGTAGTAATTTGGGAAGTGATTTGAGTGAGAGGTTTAAAATCCCACACGTAGATAATAATTTGGGAATTGTTTGTTTTAATGTTATTAGTGATTTAAGGAGGGAAGAAAAGTGGCATGTTATGAGTTTGAATGGGGAAGTGAAGAAATATGAATTTGAGATAAGGATATAAAGGTGATTTAGAAATATATTAAGTGATGAATTTTGTGCTGGATACCAGTACAGTTGGCCTTTGGTGTTAAGTTAGATGTAGTATTTATTATTTATAATTGGATACCGGTTATTTACTGGATACCAGTAAATTTGTTTAAATAGTGATTTATGGAAAATTATTTTATGTAGTTATATAAGGGGGGGGGGGATTAAATGGGAAATATTATTTAATTTTTTTTAATATTATTTAGAATATATTTTATTTTAAATTCAAAATTTAGTTTATGTTATGTAATTAAAAGGGGAGGATAAAAGTGAGAAAGTTTAATTTATAAAGAATTATTTTGAAATGTTTTGTTTGAAATTGAAGTTTTATTACATTTTATGCGTATGTTTAAAAAGGGGGAATAGTAATGATATTTTATATTTGAATTTTAAAATTATGTAGAAATAATTAATTGCACGTATATTATAAAAAGGGGGTTAAAATATATTTTATTTGAATTTTGAAATGAGTGAAGTTATATATGTGTATATTTTAAAAAGAGAGGAGATAAAAATGTATTTTTTTTACTTGAAATTATTTGTTTTATTTTAATTTTTGAAAGTTTGTAAATATTTAATTATATATTTGGTATAAGTTGTATATATGTATGAATTTGGTAAATTTTGTTGGAATATTATATATGGTGTTTTGAAAAAAAAAATGTTTAATTTGGTTGATAATTTATGAATATTTTTTTATTATTATTAAATTAATTTTAAAATTTTAAATGAAATTTATTTGAATTTTGAATTGCAAAATTGAGTAAATAATTTTGGTAAGATTTTATTAGATATTAGGTTGGTATTATAAACTGAAATTTTGTTATATATTGTTTGATATTGAATTAAAATTTCTATATAAAATTTTAAATATTAAATTATATTATTGGAAGAATTTGATATATTTTTAAATGGGAATTATTTTGGTAAGTTGAATTGAAGATTTGTTGTTTTATTGATTTTAGGAAATGTTTAATTAAAGTAATATTTGTAAATGTATAATTTATTTAATATTAAATTATATATTTATTTGATTTATTTTGGTATATTGATTGATTTTTGTTATATGAAGTGGAAATTTTGCTGGTTCTTTTGGTTTGATGAATTAGGAACAAAAGCTTATAAATTAATTATTAGTAATTGAAATAATTATTTATGTAAATAGGTTAAGAAATTTAATTATTTGATTTTGGAATTTTAATTCGAGTTTTTTTATTTTGGTTGTTAAATTATACATATATAAATTTTTCATATATGTATATGAGTCATTCCACGTCAAATATGGCAAAAAATGACCTTGATCTCTCAGATTTTCTTGAAATTTTTTTTGGTGTTTTGGAACAAAACATATTTGACCCGTGTTTCTTCATTTTATATAAAAAAATTTACTTTGACAGATATTAATTTTTGAAATGACCCAAAAATCGCGCGCTCCTCACTCTTCGATCAATCATACCTCCGATTGTAATGAAGCAAATTACTTGATCTTTGGCTCAAATTAAAGATAAATCGCAGTATTTCGTGAGGTACTTATTAGAAAATTTTATTAATTATTATTAGTATTATATTTTATACGATTAAAGTTTTGAAGTTAGATAATAACATAAACTCGACCATTTAAAAATCTGGAAAAAAAAAAAAAAAAAAAAAAAACCTAAAATACAATGAAGTTTATTCAATACTCTCAGAAAAAATCAGAATGGAGTCTCTAATAGTTCAGTTGTAATTAACTTTGCAAATTAGTGCAGCGGAGTCGCGAGGTAGCGGTAACGCCTACAGTAACCTCGCACAAATTGCCACCTTCCATTGTGGCAACTGTCCACTGCTTAAGGTTCCATGAATGTTACAACAGTACAGTAAGGAGAACACTTCTAGCTGACACTATTATATGTACACTATTAACATCTTCAAAATGTTTTTAAAATGTGCATTTTAAACTAATGTTTCCATACAACACACAGCTTTACCTCCTTCTTCGAAAGAAAATTGTTTCACTAAAGCTTCAGTCTTTGACAAAGGAATGAAGGAGTGTAATTTTAAAGCACAGCTGGGCCCTTCGTTCTTGGCCCCTGACCTTGACTGGAAGTCCTGTTGGCGAATCCATAGCTTTTGTCTGTTTCATCAGCTCATATTGTATAATTCTGTGAATGAAACCATGCACATGGGGTGGGAGGGGGAAGGTAGTGATGTCTGCATGATCTGAGACGGTCTTGCTACTTCAAAGGTGATTTTTTAGTGCAGCGTGCACTTGAAGACATAGATCTTTGCGATAAAGAGTGAATACCTATAGTGAATTTGTGAGACATTGATCATAGCGTAAATCAATTATGCCAGCTGTACGTTTTAAATTAGGGACCAAAACATTACACAGTCAGAGTAGAGAAATTATTTCAAATGTATGGACGTACATGAAGGAAGAAGCTAAAAGCAAAGAACTGCTTACATCAGATTTAAAAAAAAAAAAAAAAAAAAAAAGCAAGTTAAAAAGCACGTATCAGATGCCATAGAAGTACCAGACAGAAGGTACATTGTGGAGATATTTTCTGTATGGACTGTACTGCCTTAGTAAGAATCTGAGTAGCATAGCTGACGCGGCAATTCGTAGGCTGTCTGCAGTCACCTGGCTTGTTACTCGTCCGTGCGCGCTTGCAGGCCTCCAGAAAAAAAAATTGTAGCGAATGCACTAATGCAAGCTCCATAGTTTTCAACATCTTATTTTATAGATAAAATGTCAGGGAATACGTGTATATATTTTTTAAGACATCGATTTAAATTTTATTTTTGGTTTTACAAAATATACCGTCAAAAAACAGTCCAAAATTTATGTGTAATAATGATTGATCGAAAGTTGTTGGAAGTGTTATATTTAACCTTTCCAGTGCGCCTAACCCCAACTCTCAACTCTATATGAACTTAGAGTAACAAGTGATTTTATATTACGGTGCGCGCAGAAATTGCTTAGTTTCTAATATCCATAACTAAGCAAGTAATTTAAAAATACGGAAATAAAAAAAAGGGTCTCCTTATTTGATGCCTATTATTCATAAAAAAATTTTGAACCTCCTACGAAAAAGTCGTGTTTTACGGGTGTTCGATTTGGCGTGGATTGACCCATATATTAATTTAATCATCAGTATTGTGATTGTTTTAGGTATTAGAGGAAATGTTGGTATAGATATTAGATGTGATGAGTAGATTTTGAGCATGTTTAATTTGTGTGTTGTAATTTTTTTTCTTTTTTAATTTTATTGTATATTATATTTTTGTTTTGTAGTATTTAGATTTTTATAACTTGTAGAATATTGTTGTTGTAAATATTTTTGAAAGTTAAATAAACGAATAGGGATTTGGAATGTAAGCCCTGGTTTAAGTAATTAGGTGCCAGGGTTTATTATTGCAGGTTTTTATTTATTTATTTATTTATTAGTCGGAGCATATTATAAAACCTCCAGGAACTAAGTTAGAAATAAAAATTAAGCAGTAAAATATAGCACGCAGCTCGGCAGTATAAACAGAACTGTAGCCCGGGAGGCGGTATTGATGTGTCTCACCCTTATAGACGAAACTACATCCCGTAGCACCACCCAACTGGGAACCATCGGTAAATACCGGAGTGTACGTCCAGTAACGTCCCAATAGTTCGGTGAAAAGTTGACAAAACACCGACTAGGGGGTGGCCACCTTAGCACAGCCCGAAAGCTCAAGGTCAAACCGGGCTCGATGGAGTTACCAAGGGGGAGAGCGGGGAAAAAGAAAAATGCTCTACTGCAGGCATTCGGAGCTCATGAGTGGTGAGTAGTTCCCGAAATCGAATGCTGCTTGGACGGGATATAGTCGTATTCCGAAGATAACGGTGGGTGAGTTCAGGGCGCAATACAGATCTAAAGGAAGGGTGACCAGGATGAGCTGCCAACCTGGCCACGTAGGAACTTAATAAAATCGAGCGCCGAATAGATAGGTAGATAGGTGGATAGGTGGACAGGTGGACAGACGGACGGACGGACAGACAGACAGACAGATAGATAGATATGGTTTATTTGCCAAAACAATACATAGGTTGTATAGCAACGTCAAGAAAACATACATAAAAATAACATTAAAACATTACAGAAACATGTTACTGCTATAAAACTCTGTGATACTGTACACAGGATTTGAGAGCAATATAGATTTAACTTTTCTTTTAAATGGCACTAATGGCAGAGCTTTCACAGTGTTAGGAAGACTATTAAATAGATTTAAAGATGTAATTTCAAATGAATGTTGAATTTTGCTGTATTTGCATTTGGCAATATAAATATTAGAACTATTTCTTGTGGAGTAATTATGGACTGAAGAACACAATGTATACAAATGTATATTCATCTTAACATACAACAGACAATTCATGATAAACAAAGAGGGCATAGTTAAAATGCCCAACTGAATAAATAACGGTTTACAGTGTGTCCTAGAAGATGTCCCACACATCAGTCGAATAACTCTCTTTTGAAGTACAAAAATTTTATTGGATGAAGCATGGTTTCCCCAAAGTAAAATGCCATAACTCAAATGGCTATTAATGCATCCAAAATACAAAGTTTTTAGAGAGTTCAAGGATAAATATTTCTTTAAAATTCGTAATAGGAAAAGTCCTCGGCTTACTTTCCAGCAACATTCTCAATATGAGTGCGCCAACCCAAACAAGATTCAAGAATAATGCCCAAAAACTTCACAGATTCAAGAGAGCTAGGATCGGCTGAATTAATTTTAAAAGAAACATCAGCAGTTAGATAGACAGTAAAGGTTCCCCGGAATCAACATACAAACACTCAACACGACTAGTACGCAAGGCTCCAGTAGCTAGACGGATACCAGAATGGTGGACAGTGTCTAAAAGGAGGAGTTTAGGGGCGGACGCCGCGCCATAAATAAAACTGTCGTAGTCCAGTTTGGACCGCACCAGCGAGCGATAAAGCCTCAACATAACGGTGCGATCGCCACCCCAAGAGGCCCCAGATAAAACCCTGAGTATCCGAAGTGAACGTTCGCTGGAAGCCCGAAGCTGACAAATATGGAACTCTCAAGTTAGCTTGCTGCCGAGGTGAAGGCCCAGAAACTTGACGTGCGGAACAATCGGCAGACGTGTACCATGCAAATGAAGATCAGGTGGAGGGTGTACACCACGGAGTCGATGGAAGTGGATACATTGAGTTTTCGTAGCGGAGAACTGAAACCCGGTGCGAAGGGCCCAGTCAGCGATGGAGGTTATGGTCAGCTGCAGTTGACGCTAGAGGTGCTTATAAGAGCGGTAATAAATCACGAAGTCGTCAACATACAGTGACATTGGGATTCCGCTACGAACAACCCTGGCGATGCCGTTAATGGCCACGGCGGAAAGCGTTACACTGAGGATCGACCCCTGGGGTACACCATTCTCCTGGATCTTTTCTTTTGAGAGGGTATGGCCAATGCGTACACGAAAACGGCGAAGTTTTAAAAAGTTAAAAACGAAGGTCGCTAGATGACTGCGTAAACCGTAGTCATGCAAATTACGGAGGAGACCATAGCGCCATGTAGTGTCGTAGGCCTTCTGTAGGTCGAAGAAGAGCCCCACGACGTGCTGCTTCATAAGAAAGGCATTCTGGATGTAAGCCTCCATGCGTGTCAGGTTGTCGACACTGGAGCAATGGCAACGAAAACCGCACTGAACATTGCTCAGCAGGTTATTCGTCTCCAGCCACCGCACTAAACGAGTGTTTATCATTCGCTCCAAGGTCTTACAAACGACACTCGGTAAACAGATAGGGTGGTAGCCAGAGGGAAGTATCCGGTCTTTCCCAAGCCGAGAGACAGGGATGACAATACCCTCGCGCCAGGAAGATGGGAAAACCTGCTGAATCCAGATACGGTTGTACATGCCCAACAAGGAGAGAGCCTCAGGTGGGAGATGAAGCAGCATTTGTCGGTGGATCTCATCAGGACCCGGAGAAGAGTCCTCTGCGATAGACAGAGCATGGGCCAGTTCCGCTTCCGTAAAAAGGGGTTGTATGGTTCACCACAGTCAGTGTTAAAATTGAGGACTATCGCTCCGCAGATTCCTTGATGGGTAAAAAGGCGGTATTGTAACCTTGCGTTTGGCTATCGGCAGCGAAAGAGTCGGCAACATCCTGCTTACTGGTATAAGTGGAGTCCTGTACGGCAAGACCGGGAATTGTCGTCCGGCGACACCGTACATACGCCGCACATCAGTCCACACCTGTTGTGCAGAACTGCGACTGGAATAGGAAGAAACATAACACTCCCAGGAGCTCTGCTTTGCACTGCGAAGTACAAAACGCGCCCTTGCGCGACAGCGTTTAAAAGTAAAATAGTTTCCCTCCGTTGGATGTAAGTGGAAGACACGTAGAGCACTTTGCGTGCTTTAATAGCCAAACGGCATTCCTCTGTCCACCAAGGTACAGGAACACATTGTGGGGTAGAAGAGCCTAGAGGAATGCTGGAATCCGCTGCGAGCAAGATAGAACAGGTAAAATATTCCACCATTTCATCAATGGTGTCAAAATCATTGTCCCGAAGGTGAATGAGGGAACAAAATTTCCCCCAGTCAGCCTTGGAAATAATCAAGACGCTCTGCAGCTGTACATGTATCGCTACAGCTTGCAGCGGCGTGTTGAGTGGTATGCTGGTGGCAGAGATGTTATGCGCCACCACACGCTCGCCCATGAGCTGCAGAGCCATGTCTATATGCCGAAAAAACACGAAGACGGAGAGCGTGGTTAGGGTGCAAATGGGTTTCTTGTAGACAGACGATTGATGGACAGCGTTGAGAAATTAGATGCTGTATCTCCGGAACACGTCCCCGGAACCCATTAACATTCCAAAGAATTAGGGATTCGTCTTCAGCTTTTTCTTTTTCATCCTTACCTTAACCGACTTCGGGCAGGGTAGGTTAATTTCGCCATCGTCTGGTGACTCCACCGACGTTCGGGAGTCTGAAGATACCCGGCGGCTCGCGGAACGAGAGCGGGAGCGGGACTTCATGGACGATGTGCGACTGCTGGCGCGACCAGTAGGCCTAGAATAATGGCTGTCAACAAGCTGGCTGCGCCTAGGTGTCTTGTGAGCTGGTGTCTGCACGGCTATAGATGTAGTAGCCAGTGCAGGTGTGGCACGACACGGTGAAGGGGTACTCGCAAGTAGGTCAGTCTGTGTGGAGGCATCTGACACAGGAACGTGCTGAATCGCTACGCTGCTGGCAGGAGCGCGTCGGGCAGCTAAGGCATAACCTGTGGCGGTAGCAGGTTTCAGCTGTTAAAAACGACGACGCGCTTCTGGAAACGTGAGATGTTCTTTCACGCGCAATTCGTGGATACACTTTTCACCTAGAAACTTAGCACACTGACGCGAGCTGGATGGATGGTTCCCTCCACAGTTAACACAGAGAGGATCCCGAGTACAGGTCGTGTCCTCATGGGTTGGTTAACCACAACGTTCACATAAAGCAGGATTATTATACACAAGGTCTTAGTATGGCCGAATCGTTGGCACCTATAACCACGCATGGGGTTCGACACATGCTGGCGTACGGCCGCACGTTCGTAGCCACAAAAGATATACTCGGGAAATTTAGTTCATCTGAACATCAGAAGCACCGTGCGCAAAGGTAAATCCTTGCCATCCTGCTTTCGAGTAAGATGGTGAGCCTGACACACACGCTGGTCGGAGAGGCAGATGGTAATCTCATCGTTCGACAGATTGTCCAGACTGGAGATGGTGACAACTCCCCTACATGTGTTGAGCGATTTGTGTGGGGCTACCCGAATTGGGTAGGATCCCAACAAACTCGCTTTTAATAGTTTCTAGGTCTGGACGACCGTGTTGGTTTCGATCAACAGCATACCGTCTCGAACTCTGGTCGCGTTCTTAACCGGACCACATATTTTGTCGACTTCCAGTTTTATATAAAACCGGCTAAGGTCCTTATCGTTTTCCCGTCACATGCTAAAGTCAAGACTAAGAAAGGGTCAAAGGAAGAGGTGTTGCGCGGAGACATGATTATTTGGACCCCCATCCGGAACCGTTGGCGTCAGCCTGCCATCCGGGGTCAAAGGATAAAAGACACCAAAATCTCCACGGTCTGTGCCGCCATGGAGACCCCTCCATGACTGACGTCAAGGCGTACTTCAGAGGGGCTACCCTCCGATCTCCCCTGCTTGTCCGCATGGGCAAATCGTTCACCACTGTTTATGCCCCCACCACAGGAATAACCGCCTTTGGCTCCCCGCTTTAGGCCACGCTATCTCAACGGAGTCAGCGTGGATTGAGGGGACTTCGGGTTAAAAATAAATAAATAAATAAAATCTGAAAACTTCCATCCCGGTACCTAATTCCTTACACCGGGACGTAGCTTCCAAATTCCATACATTTATTCATAAACTATAAAAAATATACAAATCTACAAACAATTTTTCAGATAAGAAAATTAAAATAAAATATTAAAGAATAGTAAAAAGAAAATAATAAAATAAAATAAACAACCAATTCAATTACAAAATAAATATACAAATAATACTGGTATCCAGCATAAAAATGAACTGGTATCCAGTTAATCCTCTCTCGTATAATACAAAATACCGGTAACCGATATTACAAATACTGGTATCCAGTATTTAAAAAAGAATAATTTTTACAACTAATTAAATCAATTAAAATATACAAAAACAAAAATTACACACAATTCTCCATAAAAATGTCAAATTATTCCAAAACATTTCTCTAAATTCATAAAATTAACCAACCACTCATTTTAAATCACTAACAATTTTCAAACATAATGTACTATTCTTTGAGATTCTTAAAACCCATAAACTAAAATTTAAATTATTTCACATTTAAATTTCAATTTTGAAATTTTAAAAACGAAAATTTTAATACTATAAATATATAACAAAGGCATTTAAATATTAACTAACATATAAAAACTATTAGTAACTCACTAACAGTACAAAATTTAAATTTAAATTCTAAACATTTAACATTTAAAAACCAAAATTTTAAAACTATAAATATATAACAAAAATATTTAAATATTAACTAAAATATAAAGATTATTAATATACAATTAATAAACAGATGAATAATGTCAGAAAATATCAACATTATTAATTTTTAAACTTAGTACTTTAAAAAGATTCAATAATATAAAATATTTAAATTTTAAATAAAATAAACTTTAAAATTTTAATACTTCATATTTTTAAAATTACCACAAAAACTCAAATAACATAATTTATATTCAATACCTAAATTACAACATAAAATTAATTTTTTTAATGAAAATATAAAATTATATAATTTAAACCTATTACCAAATTCACTATTCCTTCTCTTGATTTCTTTTAAACCATAAAATTAAAACAGAACAATTTCAAAAATTTAAAAATCAAATACTAATTTCAAATCTTAAATTTTAACAAATTCACTCAATTTATAATTTATAAAAAACACAAACTTATACAATTTAAACTCACATCCAAATCTTCAAATATATTTCACAATTTCCTCTTAAAAAATAACATTTACAACAAAATAAAACACACACATATATAAAATATACCTTTTACATCCTTTCACATCACATAAAATACCTCCACTTCTCCAATCCATTTTTTATCTAAAAAATAAAAAAAAAACCCCATTCTCTCAAACACCTAAACAAAATCACTAATACACACCACAAGAAAACATTCACATAAACTAAAAATTTACAAAAACCCCTCCTCTAAATCACCAATCACAATATCCTCTCATCAAAACCAAACTCCTAATCACACATATAACATCTCAAATAAACTTATTACGGGGGAGGGGCTAAGCCTTACCCCCTTTTAAACCACTATACCATTCTCAAATTTTATTTATAAATTATAAATGGGGAGGGGAAAGTCCCTCCCCTCACTTCACTACACTCACTCATTTGGGGCAATTACACCAGCTCCCGGACCCATGAATTTGCAAAATAGTGGACTCCTTCCACTGCGACGTCTCTTCAAATTTCTTATCTGGCCGTAACTGTTTCTGTAAGACTACAACTCTTCGCCGTCTGCTCCATCATTGGTGTCGTAAGAACTCCAAAGTCCTCTTCATCCTCGGAACTAGATTGTTGTGCATCTGTCTCCTCTCCACCATTGTTGTTATTGTTATTACTATTATATAGGTTCTGACTGGCCACATTTGATTCTTCAATGTTAATAAGATTACTTATTCTTTCCGATCTTCTAACTGCTGGAGTATGTAATGTATGTGGTCTTATAATATCGTTACTTATTTTGACTTCCCAAGCTATGTCAATGATCTCATTTGCTAACTTGGCAAGTATATTATATAAATCTTTTTCCCTTAAACTGTACATTCAAGTATATCCCCTTAGTGAATTTCTTCCCTCAATAATTTTTCTATCGTACTTAGTGCATTCAAAAAGCACATGTTCTGGATTGTCAACTACTTTACATACGCCACAAATAGTTATTAGTGTTATTTATTCTCTGCCAATAAGTTCCATATGGTCCGTGTCCGGATAAAAAATGTACCATGCCTATCGTTGGTTTGGCGTGTTTGAGCTTTAATCTTTCGTAGACAGACGGAAAAAATTCATAAGTTCTTCTTCCTTCATTAATAGAATCCCACTCCTCTTGCCATTCCGTAAGTACAGATCTTTTGATTTCCTGCTTGTTCACACATCTTCTACCAATTATTTCATGTACTTTGTTCCAATTTTTCTTCTTCATCCAAAACGTGGCACCTCTTAAGTCTAAGTAAAAGATCAATTGGCCATATGCCCGTAATAATCAATAAGCGGACTTCGGGTTGATTACACCGGGGCTCCGTCAGCGGTAACACGTCCGGCCGCTAATACTAACCCGACGGCACGCGGCCGTCGGGAAATTAACACCGACCGTGCCCTCAAGGAGCTATGTGGGTGTACATGACGTGTGGACGGGCTCCGCACCTAAGGCTACACATGGGGGCAGTGTGAAGGGTCCGCCTAACCTTCGCGCCTGAGACCTCCGAAGAGCACACAAGTCGGGGGCCGCGCTGAAAACCGTGGGACAGGACCACGGAGATAGGAAAGATCCCTGCTGGTGAGACAGGAGTCATAAAACTAAGGCCTTACTACCTAATAATCTTAATAAACCTAGAAGAGGAAGAGGGTGATAATAAGAAGCAACATAAGCTGTTGTACGTGGCAACAGTTAATGAACATAGAGGGGGTGAAATGATGGTGAGCGGCTAGGGGCCCCGGGTGCGCCAAACCCGGACCTACCATAGTAGGTCCCCCTGGGGGACACAGGTCGGTGTTGTGGGCGCGTAGTATTGGCGAGCGTGGAACCTATCTAGTACATTTTTATACGTTCGTACTTTCGGTGTTTGGGTTCACGCTCCGCTGTTGAGATGGTTCTCATGCTTATGATGCACACCCACGTTCTTGTGGCTGCGTCGTGTATCGCATCTATTATTTAGGGTGTGTTAGATTCTTGATCGATGGTTTGGATTTGAGTGCGGGTGAGTATGAGGCAACGTAATATTTTTCTAAGGGATACATTTTGGACAGTTTGTAACTTGTTGAGCACTGTTTTTGAGGGATTTGCCGAGGACAAACACACGTTAAGTAGGAAGGACAGTATAGAAGACCTGTTTAGTATAATTTTGGAGCGGGTCCGTAGTCCTATTGAAGACAGGGGCGCACAGCTTTAAACGTTGGCGCCCTTTGTTGATAGTATTTGTAAGGTGGACGTTCCAAGAGAGTCGTTGGTCTAAGGTAATTCCCAACTATTTAACTTGCTGATGGCAGTGCAATCTTTGACCGCCGACGGTGAGGTCCATTGCGGGAAACTCCAGCTTTTTTTTCGGAATAGATGAGTTGACAATTGTTTGCATTCATTTCTATTTTCCAGTCATGTAGCCATGAAAGGAAGCGGTCAGTATGCCGCTGCATTTCGAAGAGGCCGAAACGAGGATTTCTATGCTGGTTGTAGATTGCATTGACCCCAGCGTACATGGCAACTTTATATCTGCCGTCCACGGGACAGGTTCAGGTAGGAGGAGCGACCCACTTGAACATAAAAGTGCCTGTTTTCTAAAAAGCTATGATTAAAAATAGATGTCGACGGCCGGGGAAATTTTGGTGTAGTTTGTAAATTAGGCCATCGTGCCAGCACCGATCAAATGCAGCTTCAACGTGTAAAACTAGTGCCAACGTGGAAGGTCCATTGTTAAATTGTTGGGTGACAACAAGCCTTAGTAGCTGTAGTTTAGTAGAGTGGGCTTTTCTATAGTCAAATTGTAGGTTGGAGAGTTCCTCCATTTCCGAAATTTGTTTTTTCAACTGAAAAAGAATAAGTATTTCGAACAGTTTTCCAATTTTGGACAGGAGACTAACGGGGCGGTAATTTTGAGGATGCCTGGTGCTCTTCCCTGGTTTTGGTAGCATTATAACCTTGGCTTGATTCAAAGTGCGGGGAAAGTAATTGCATCTAAGGCAAGTACAGTGATATTTTTTAGAGGTGGCGCGTGACCTTGTCACTCGCGCATATCCGAGCATCACGCAAAGCGATGGTGGGGGTAAGTTTCCACCAGCAGCCAGCTGGCTAGTAGGCTGGAAGTCGAAGAGAGACTAACCAGACACCCCTTTTATCTTGCAATAGACAAGTGGACTCGACCATGAACTACTGCGCAACATTACGTCACACGCCACCTCTAAAAAATACCTCTGTATTAAAGTGTTATGTTAATTGCATCAGGGCTTTTCTCGGGACATGTTTGAGCCCCTCGTTAGTTATCCTGTCCGGACCTGCGGCTTTACCATTTGGTAGTTTTCTAGTATGTTCAAACACTTCCTGAGGTGTAATCAGTGTCAGTGGTTGCTCGTGCTTCTGCGATACCCCGGCTTGTACCCACTGTTTAAGATCTTCTTGGACAAGGTTGGTGGCGGGATTGTCAGAGAACCTCTCAGTGAGACAATCAGCAAACACCTCGGCTTTCTCCTCTGAGGAGAAGTGCAGGGCGAGTTGAGTGTTAAGGCTAGAGTGAGTGACTGAGTGAGCGAGTGGAGTTTAAGGGCCCGTTGAAAACTAGGCCATTCGGGTGCTTAATAATTTCTACAAGGAGTTGTCCAAATGGGGTGGTACTCAGCATTTTCTTTTCCCGCTGTTCAATTTTATTTTAAATTGACGCCGAGTGATGTTGCGTAGGAATTATGTTAGCAATTTGTATTCAGGCTGGCGATTTTGCCTCCAGAGCCTCATGAGGCGTCCTCGCCTGGCAATGAGGACCTCCACCTCGGAGTAAGTGCAGAAGCAAGGTGGACTTTGGCGTATGTGGTAGCGCTTCGCTTGGCTATGTGCAGTGAGGCGGTAAAATTGTCAATGGCGGCTTCTATTTCCGCCTCACTGGAGTATGAGAGCCTGGGCTGCGCCATTTTGTACATTTCCATTTTGAACTTCTGCCAGTCTGTTTCCTCGCGGTGGAATATCTTGGGCATGTGTGTAGTTATGGTGCCGCAGATTGCAAAATTTAGTGGGAGTGCAAGCTATGCTACAGATTAAAGTTTAGTGAAATGGCCGCATTTTTTCTAAGTACGAAGTCCAAAACCTCAGGATGAAAATGACCTGAACGGTCCCAAAAGATGGGGCCCACATTATCATGTTCTATAATAAATTTTGCCAGAAGATTTCTGGTTGCGTTTGCCCGGCGCGACAACCACCTAAGTTGCCGGGCGTTGAAATCTCCTGCAATGATAACATGCTCCCCAAAATCAAGTATTTTTTTGAGGCAGCTTAAGAAAAGGGGCGAATTAGGAGGCCGGTAAAGCACTGCCAATATCATCGTTTTGTCGTTTATCTTTGCTCTTGGTGCTTGCACCCCAGTGCTTCTACTGCTGGTAGCGGGACAGAAGCGTGAGCAGCTGTGCTTTTTAATAAAATGGCTGTACCTCCCTCTTGTCGCTTAAGTCTGTCAGTCCTAAAAATATTGTACCCTTCGAGTTTAAAACTAAACTCCAGTTGTAATTCTGTTTCGCAAATAAATGCGACCTCAATTTTGTTGCGCCTAAGGTACTCTTCCAGTTCATATTACTTCCTAAAGATGCCGTCAGCATTCCGCATTTACTTCAGGATGGTGGTGATAAAATTTTTAATGCCTCCAGTTTTCCCAAGTGCTCGTACAGCTCCTGAATTTTGTTAGGAAGGCTTAACTTTTGGCAGAAGTGCTGGCCAGTTTAATGATTTTAATAAGGAAAATACTTCGGAAATACCTCCCAGCTCAGATGACCCCTAGAAGGAGGGAAGTTGTGTAGGGGGGGGGCATTAGGGGGCGGCTGAGGTGCGCTTTCCCTCGGGCTGCCCTTGCAAAGGAGTCCTGTTTGCACCAAGACAGGATTTGTAATGGGCCTTGGCCCTGGTGGAGCACTTTGAGTTGTTCTGGCAGGTGTAGCCAGTTGCCGGTGGTGAAGTTCGTACACAAACGTTTCATACCCTTTATAGCTAGCAGGATGGGTCTCCCCGCAGCTAATACAAAGCGGTACTGTGTCATCCTAGGCCTTCTTCGGGCAGTCAACCAGGCGATGGAAGCCACTGCAAAGGACACACCGGGAGGTCAAATTACAAAACGTATGTGTCCCCAACTTGTTGGCAATTAACGCACTGTGTTATATTGTTTGCTTTGAGGACCTCCACGGTGACTACCATGTTACAGATGACCTGCGGAACGGAACACAAAAATGAGATTTCGTCCTAAACGAAGGATGTGGCTTTTAAAATGCAGTGGTAAGATTGTTTTTTAATAAGCGATACCGTTATCGCTCCGGAAGCGAAATAATAAACGTCTTATGTCATCAATTCTACCCGCGTGCTGCAGGCACGTAGAATTGCACCATTTGGTGACAGGTGCTTATGTTCTAATACGTTTCCATAAATTGTTCTTGCTGCTATATAGGCTCAAGAGTAGTGTACTTTATGGTAGTGTTGTGGTGATGGTGTTACTGAGTGTGTTTAGTATTGTACGTACCACGTAATACTGTGAAAAATAAAATGCATAAATGTTGTGAATATAGCTGCAATGTGAGAAGCGAAACACACAAGGGAACTCATTTTTACTCGTTTCCAAACCGCGGCAAATCTCCCAAGAGATACAGGATATGGGTAGAATTTTGCGAAAGAAAATATTTTTTTACCCTGTTCCAGTATTCGTTCATGTTCCTTCCCTTTTGAGAACACAGATTACGAACAGACACATTAAAAATCTGATGTGTTGCACTCAAATGACTTTCTCCCTCTTTTTACAAACTCTTATTCCCATAGCTTCTTCGTTTTAGTTCAGATACACATTTGCAGAAATTATCTTATTGCTTATTTCCTTATAGGTGCAAGGGGAATATGGGAATGCAGTAGAATTTGAGCAATAGTCATATTGTTTAAAGCTGTGAGATTCCGTTCTCTTTGCACGGCTAGGATATAAAAAAGAATGAATAACCATCTTCCATTTGACGACGGTTAAGGTATTCCAAAATTCACACAAATAACAAGGAACACGATTTATGTCCGAAATGGTTCACTCTAGAAAAAAAAAAAGTAATTTGGACATAAATTGTGTGTTTTAGCATGCCCCATATTTTTGGTATAGTACGATTTTTTCTATCTCTTGCGGTTTACCAATTATGCAAAAGTCCTCCATAGTAAGCAGGAGGCTACATAGGCTATAGCCAGAAAATTCAAAATATACATTTCATTTGTCATAAAAACATGTTAAACATATGGTACTTTAATCAATATCGTTAGAGCCCTTTTCGAGAAAATCAAAATTTTCGAACAATTTTCTGTGAAAAGGGTAGTTTAGGGTGGAGGTATTTTCTTGAAAAAATTTCGTGTCGTGTCCTTATAAAATATTAAACTTAAATACCAAGTTTGGTTTTTAACCGACTTTTCGTTTTTGTTCACACACACACACGCGCGCGCGCGCGCGCATACACACGGACCATTTTCTAAATTTTTTTTTTATTCAGGGGCCTCAAAACATACTTCCGGTGAAATCTCGACATCGAAGTTTACTTCCTCTACTTACTATACGTAGTAGAGAAAGTAAAACATCAGCTTATGCCGGATGAAAATTTTAGAGGGCCTTCATTAAAACCTGGAACTATTCCTACTATTAGGAAAAGTGAAGATACTTTCCAGATATCAAGTCCTAGTAAGGCAATTGATCCTTCACCATTTTTATCCAAGAACAAACGACAAAGAACAACGGTATGAAGCTAGAAATCATAAACGCATTGTTTCTGAGTTATGTGATAGTGTTACATGCAATAAGTCTGACAATGAAGGCGATGATGATAAAAGTAGTGAAACAGATTTCAGAATAGAAGGTGATGAAAGAAAACAAGAATTGAGATGCACAATGTGAAATAGGTACTGAGATCATAGAAAATTTGTGTTGTTGGAACCTGTCTACGAAACAAGCAATGACGAAGATATAAGAGATAATGAGGAACAAGAAGAAGACGAAGAGGATGAGGACAGTTTCACCATACATGGAAATGGAGCTAGCGGAATACTTCATTGTTGCCTGGACATCTCTACTTTTATTTTTCAAGGCATATGTTTATGTAGAAATTAAGTCAAAACAATTTCTCATTACATTAAAGGAAGAATGCTGTG
This sequence comes from Tenodera sinensis, assembly GCA_030765045.1. NCBI lineage: Eukaryota > Metazoa > Arthropoda > Insecta > Mantodea > Mantidae > Tenodera > Tenodera sinensis. The sequence continues at coordinate 246,300,773 of CM060964.1, read as the reverse complement.
TCAAAATAGTGTGTTATTGCGGTAACACATTCACATGGATCTCACAAAATGTATCAGTAAACAAACCGGAAGGAAATACTTTACTAGCAAATTCGTTATTGTTATCTGTGATATTGTTTCAGCAATCTAAGTCCTGCAAATCACTGGCTTTGGCAATGTTTTATAGGCCTGCATTCGATAAAACCATTTGAAACACGGCAACACCAGTTATTAGAGCATTTTGTGTTCCAGAAAGAAAAAAGAACTTGAATTCATTAAAAGGTTGTGGTATACCTATATAGTTGGCAGTGGATGGGCAGTATGACTACTCAGGATTTTAAGCCAAATATTTAGTCTATTCTGTCATGAATTTAAAGTCCCGCAAAATTATTGATTTTGAACTTGTGCAAAGAGGTGCAATTAACGGCGAGTTGGAAAAGCCTGCTTGCGACAACATAATGACTAGGCTTGTGAAACAGTTAATGTGTAGAGCTGGAGCTTTTCTTCACCGACAGACATAAAGGTTGTTAAAAACTCAGTATCCGGAAGCAGAACATCAACTTCACATATGGCATCTGTGTAAAAGTCTAATGAAAAAAATTGAAAGGTGGAAAAACAATACCTAGAACTCATGGCATGGAAAGTCAGTACAAATAACCATTTTTGGTAGGCTGCACAAAAGAGTAGTGAGAATGGTGCTATATTAATAAAATTGAAAAATTCTCGTCAATGGGAACACGATGAATAATTGAAAGAACAAAGAAATAAATTGTGGATTAAAGGCGAATCAAACGTCTCTCATGCCCTGAAGAAAATTATTTTGGATAACACCTTCTTAAAAGATTTGGCTCATATTTGACATTATATACATACTGGCAGTTTGGGAAGTTATGACAGTCTTCGTCTCAGATATGCTTTCATATAATGACCTTCAACTTCACCAATGAATGGAACGTTGTTCACACTGTTTCGGAATCTCTATCAGAATGGTTTAAATCTTCAAACTCGCACTTTTTTGGTTCAAAATGATAAGGACGGATACCACGTTCACTCATTTTCAAAGCAGAATTTGGACTTCTGTTTCTCATCTAGTAGGTATTAACGAGTGAGCCGTGTTAGACATTTAAAACACCACGTGTTGTCCGAATTCAGTTGAACAAATGACGTCACGCGTTAAATCGTGCACTGCGAGTAACATGAAAATCACTCACCTTGGGACTATGAAACTGCCTGCATTGATATACAGGGTGTAAATGAATGCCACCGCACGGATTTTTCTGGCAATAGAGGATTCATAGACAATCAATTTGAGATAGGAAACCAATGGTCTAAGACGTCAAGTTAATAAGTTATACGCATTCAAACTAATTCGAGACTGTGACCAATAAATCATAACCAGAAAGAAATATATCAATATTATCCACTGGAATCAAAGTAGAGCTTATTAGGAACTTAGTGAAGCCTGTCTGCAGTCTCTCTGAAGAAGTACTTTTAAATTGTAGCGCTACGAAAAGCGCTTAAATTGGACACTTAACATGTGTCTGCACGCCACTGCAATGGATAAAAGGCTGTGGCAAACGGCTACAGAAATATTGGACGATTCTAAAGTGTGTGCTTTGGCCGCGCGGTTAAGCCAACTGACTGTGGACCTCATGAAGCCGAGAAATCGAGTTCAAACCCGAAGAGGTTATAAGTATTTTTTTCCTACTTATTTTGAGAAAAATGTACGTTTGGTTTAAAATAGCAAAATACGACTATGATATGCAATGTACAGAGTATTGTTTACTGTTACTTCTCACATCTGATGACTTAGGTTGGAGATTGTGTATTGCCATTTGTCTGAGATTGACTGTAGGCTATTTGTCCATGTCAATAACAGAAATGTTCCTTCCAGCAGTTGACCTGCTGCAAACAGTTCACAAAACGTTAAACCAGTAATAGCACAAAGTACTACAGCTGCCCAAAGGGACGCTGAATACCGATGCACACAATAACATTGCGTTAGGTTTGAACCATCTCATTAAGTGGAAACGAAATTCTCAGTGTGTACCTACTATTTAGATCATGCAAGCGTAAATAATAGTTAAACTTGAAACAAAAAGTTTAAAGATTAGTTAAACGAAAAATTACAGCGACACAAATGTTTCGTGTAAATCAAATTAGATTAAGCATGCGCCTATGAAGAAGGAAAGAAAAAGAACAAAAAATATGCGGTTGAGTATTTGAACCTGCGCTTTTAATATGTGTGTGCCTTCGCGCCCGGTCACCATAAGCATTGCGCTAAAAGACAGACTACGAAATTCGACCGCTTGTTTCCTCATCATACGTTATAGCTGCAGTGGCGTGCATACCCTCACACAATTTTAAGGCACACCATAGGTTTCTTATCTCAAATTGATTGCCTATGAACCGTCTATCGCCAGTAAAATTCGTGCGGTGTTATTCATTTACCCCTGTATATTCTCGACGACATACCAACTAATGTGAGGAATGAAATATTTATTTTTGTGTTTCATTCCCCTTTAATAAATTCCTGATATTTTGGTGTGCGTGCTATTACCTTAAAATTTGGTAGGGACCACCCTCGTGATTTTTGCTGTTTAATCTGCACCCCGGTGTAACCTTTTCCCTCAAGGTCCTCCTTGAGGAATTCGATGTCGAGATCGGCTGGTAGTCTTTTAACCATAAAGTGCAGCGATTGGTCGCTGCGTGACGCGAAACTGTAGTGAGGGATGCCCGCCACAGCCAATCGCTGTGCAGTGGGCTCGGCGTCCGCTTTCCGCTGTAGTAACAGTTTTATGCACCTGCGTCTATACTGCAGCTTGAAAGCACTGGTCGGCAGAGAGGTCCCGAGAAGTGGAAGCTCTGTGAGCGTCTTACTGGTGTCAGGAATGATTATCCTAGGGGCTTCTGATCCTACGCGTTCAGAGGTGCCGATGCGGCGGCAGCTGAGGCTGGAGCATTGTTGACCACTGTTCCCTTACAGGTTTTGGTGTTGGTTTTGGCTGGCTTCGTTGCTGTCTGGGGGGGGGGGGGGGGCGCTGGCGTGACTGCTGTAGCGGATTCTTCGTCGTTCTCCACTGGGCAAACGGTGGTTGTTTCTCCTTGGTCCGTGGGGTCAGCATTTGGAACCTGTTTGATGTGTTGATGATATCAGCAGATTCCTGTCGCGGTTTGTTATTCCCGGACTTGAGACGCGATTTCTCGACATCAGAGTTGCTGCCGGTTTGAAAACGACATTTACGGCGCCAACTCCACAGCCAGCCTTCTTCCAATTCAACCAATTGCCACTTCCTTAGTTGGTGTTCGCGGTAACAGAAGGTTAAACTTACAGCAACTTTCCGGAAGTCCTGGGTTCGTGGGTTGACTTCCAGAAGCAGACCTTGATAATAATAGGTGACTTCGCCTTCCTACTTCCCTACCTCCTTTAGGAGCTGTTGGTACCGCTGTTCTTCCGTAAGATCAGTTGCCACGTCCATATGAGCTATCCCAGTGGTGCTGTTTTCTCTGCTATTTGTTGCACGGAGGCTGCAGTTAGTGCACTATGGGATGTTGTGTCAGCCACTGTTGTTTTCATTGTTTACAGTGGCAGACCACATTTCGCCTGAATGGCCACTGCTGGCTTGGCGCGGGGCGCGCTTGTTGTAAACCACAACGGCACAGTGAGTGAGTGTTAAGGGCCCGTCGACAACTAGGTCATTAGGGCCCGAAGTTCAAAAATAAAACAAGTAAACAACAAAACCTCACCCCTAAAAAGTTAAAGTTAAAATAACTAAAAATGTTAAAAGAACCAAGAACGAGAGCTAAAACAGTTAAAAACTGGTAAAAGTGTAACTTGCTAAAAAAATAAGCTGATAAAACCTTTAAAAGGTAAAAAACAAAATAAAAACAGAACTGAAGACATCCTAAGTCTATATCCGCCAAGATAAAACAAACCTTCCACTTGCTTACCAAAATCGATGTTGGCAGCAAACCGCAATACTGTATTTACAGCTACTGGGTCGTTGCCTAACACGGAGCACAGTGTAAGATCCAGGCCAAGACACTGGCGCTCACGAGCGTACCGCGGACAATCGATAAAGACATGTGCGACGGAGAGTGGAAAATTGCACGTCGCACAGACAGGCTCTGGATCACCGGGCAAAAGGTGTCCATGCGTGGGTCGAGTGTGGCCTATCATCAGGCGGGTTAAAATCGCCTCTTCCCGCCTGGAATCCCAGCAAGATGTTTGCCAGGGATGTACCGTGTCCTTGATTGTCCGTAACCGCCTGTGGCTCCCCACTTTAGGCCACGCTGCCTCAACTTAGTCAACGTGGATTCAGGGGAATTGTGGTTGATTACACCGGGGTTCCGTCAGCGGTAACACGTCCGGCCGGTGATACTAGGACCCTTAGAGAGCTACTGGGTGTACATGACGGTGTGTAAGGGCTCCGCGCCTAAGGCTACACATGGGGGCAGTGTGAAGGGTTGGCCCCTCCTTCGCGCTAGAGACCTCCGAAGAGCACACAAGTCGGGGGCCGCGCTGAAACCGTGGGACAGGACCACGGAGATATGAAAGATCCCTGCTAGTGAGACAGGAGTTATATACCTAAGGCCTTACTAACTAATAATCAGAATAAACCTAGAAGAGGAAGAGGGTGATGAAGAGTAGCGGTCAAAACAGCTACACATGGCGCAGTTGATGGTCATGGTAGGGGTGAAATGAGGGTGAGCGACTCGGGACCCCGGGTGCGCCTAACCCATACCTACCGAAGTAGGCCCCTGAGGGACACAGGGCTGCGCTTTCCACACGGGTATTTTCACTATCACTATATCACTTGCACTGCACTGCCATTTCACAACGGAGAATTGCCTCTCCCTTAACCTCCTAGCTGACCTGTGTGTTTGCTATTGTCGTCTTCCTTAACTTTATCAGTTTAAAAAAATTCTTTCACACGAACTTTTGAATGTTTTTCAAAGTTCACTTTGACAGCAAACATAAGAGGCCCGTCTTTGCTGCGGCCAATAACGGCTAAGAATGTAAAAGTCAATCACCTCGAAGATTATAAAACCCTATCAGGGCGAAGATGGAGAGAACGGAGAAAATTTTCGCCAATGAAGACACAAGTGCCACGGAGATGGGAAACCAGTCAGATGACTGCAGGAGCTTCCTTCCACTTTTGTGGAAAGACATGCTGAATGACTGGCGTCCATGCTTTGCTAATTGAAGGCCTTCATTCCTGTTAAAGTTGTTCCTATTAGCTCTAATGTATAGAGCTTCTTTAATCAACCTGTCGTAGTACTTCAAGACCTTCCCAACTTTTTTTACAGGCAAACTTGATTTTGTGGTCTATATTACATGTGTGCACAGCCACTGTCGATCTTTCTGGGTAATACAGCCTAATACATTGTTGATGTTCTTTGATGCGGCCCTATATAAACCTAGATGCAGGTGCATGGGATTTCATAAATGCCTGGTGCACGAAGACCCAGATCATCTTTGGCAGAACCTAAAAACTGTTTTGTTTTAGTCGGGGGCTTGAACACGAATTTTGTCATACCTTGTGAGTAATCTCCCAATTTTCCCCGAGAGGGCACCACAATAAGGTATAGCTGATAAGCCTGCATGTTCTTTCTTTGTGTTGGTTCCCAGGCTGGGCTTAGAGAGCACTTACTGAAAGTTCTCTTAATTTCTTGGTTAGTGTGTTGATTCTGCCTTAAAACTGTGCGAAGTGCTGTATTTCTTGTGGTAGATTTTCAAGGCCAGAGATGGCAATCGCTCGATGTATGAGTATCAAGAGGACTGTATACTTCTGCACCCAGTGATGACAACTGATATTAAGATATAGATCAGTACAAGTTAGTTTCCTATACACCTTGTGGCCCAGGTGACCGTCATTTTTTTTCTATAAATGACCAAGTCCAAAAAAGGTAAACCCTCCTGATATTCAGTCTCCATGATAAACTTGATGTGAGGATAGAAGCTGTTGAGAAATTCATAGAATGATGTTAGAGCATCTTTTCAATGTAGCTATTCCACAAATGTATCATCCAAATAGTGAAAGAAGTGTCGGAGCTAGGGGTACAGTTTCGAGTGACACATGTTCAAATTCCTGCATGTAAAAATTGGCTATAGCAGGAGATAATGGAGAATCCATAGCAACACTATCCAGTTGTTTGTAATAGGTGTCATTAAACAGAAAATACGTGGAAGTTAAAGCGTGACTGAACAAGTTATTATTAAATCATTATTAACGGTTAAAGACAATTTTATATTTAAAACGTGTGGTGTCAACAGAATTCCATGCCAATGTAGAAACATATATATATATATATAGAGCAGATGGATTGTACAATCAAAGAGAGATGTGAGGAACACAAATGCAATCTACAACCAGAAAAATCAACAGTAGCATTGCATGTCTTGACAACGATCACAGAATGCCTGTGGTGCCATATGTAGTAACAGCAGGCATTAAACACTACAAAAAAGGAGGGTTGAAGATATAGTGGGAAGAAATTGGGTAAACATAAGAGAAATAAAATGTTATTTACTGCTAAGTTTTCAAGAGGAATGGGATAGTACGATCGCCAGAAGGAGAACTTATCACCTTTTTAATAAAATTAGAGAAAGATTAAAACTGAAGCATGTGCAATCCACTAGAGGTTGATTACACCATATAGCTGGGCATGGACCATATAAGACATATTGGCTAAAAACACAGAGGACTGATAATGATATATGTGACAGTTGCAATGTACAGGACTTGCCTGAGCATGCTCTATTCGAATGTGTTAAGTACAGGGAGCAAACAAGAGAAGAAAGACAGGCACATAGAGGCAATTATATCTATAACATCATTAGGAATAAGGATTTATATGAGCATCTTCACAAGCTAGCGGCTAAAATGAGTAAGATTGCCAGCTAGGCAACAACCACATGTTAACATAGTTATAGAACCACCGAGATTAAGATCTCGACAGGTACAAGAGGAAAGAATAGTAGTGCAAGATGTGGAGATGAATAATAATAATAGAGATGGAGGAGAGACCACAGGGAGAGAGAGAAGGTGCACACAGATGGAGGAGAGACCAGCAGCCAGAGGTGAGGAGATGGACCGAGATGGAGGAGAGACCAGCAGGGAGAGGAGAGGAGAGGAGATGGATTGAGATGGAGAGACCAGCAGGGAGAGGAGATGGATCGAGATGGACAGACCAGCAGAGAGAGGAAGTATTAAATGATAAATTATGTGGGGGTGTAGGTGAAGTGAATATTAAAATGTGGGTATCAATTTGGGAAGTGATTGGTTTGAAATCCTAAATTGAGATAATAATCAGGGAAGTGTTTGTCGTAATCAGTGGCGGCTCGCAGTCAAAATTTTAGGGTAGGCAAAGTGTAACAGTAACAACAAAACAACAACAACAACAACAATAATAATAATAATAATAATAATAATAATAATAATAATAATAATAAAAATAATAATAATAATAATAATAATAATAATAATAATAATAATAATAATAATAATAATAATAATAATAATAATAATAATAAACCCCGTTTATCCGAAATATAGGGGGCGAAGTGATTGCGGATAACGCAAACAATATATTGTTTGGTTGTTTAATAAGAGCAGAGTGAATGAGTGTGGCTTTACGGACGAATTACCGCCAAAACTAAAATCACGAGTGTCGGCAGACTTTTTTCCAGGGGGGGGGGGGGGGGGGGGGCACATGTTGGAAATTTGCAATCATATAATATTAAATCATTATTTTACTGTCAAAATTTATAGTATTTGTTGCAGATAACCGTATTAATTTGTGCTAAACAAAAATTGTTCTTTACATCAAAATTAAAATAATAGTTTAAAAGTCAGTAACTGACTGCACATTAAGTTCACCAACTTCCAAGGGGGGGCCGTGGCCCCCCTTGCCCCCGTTTCGCGACGCCCATGACTAAAATAGATTAAGAAATTGAAAAATTGTCTGACTGCAGCTTTGTGTTAAATAGCTAAAACACTCCTCTTTTCATTGTCAGTGCGCCACGAAAGCGAAATTTGTAATAGTTCACTAATTAAGTCGGTCATACTGGTATTACACAGAGATAACGACAGATGCAGATCTCTGATATCTTCGTTCGTGGAGTATGGCTGTTCGGAAAATGTCGCATAAATTCGGATTTGGGCAGGCAAGTGTTCGGACTGCTGGCAGACGCGTCTACGCATGCTCGGAGTGCATATACAGACCGAATGTTTCCTTATCCCTGTTCAAGGGCCTCGTACTGAGGAAATGGGGCCGGGCAGGCAGAGGTTAAGCTAGCCTGCTCTCCACTACCCAGGTTCCATGCGTATCATTTCTGCCGCGCGTTTCAAACACGCAGCGCAGTTTTGATGAATCGGAATTGAGATTAAAGGATTTGACCATGCGCTGGTCATTATAACCGAGAAAACTTTTCTTGAACTGCAATTTAGGGGAAAATGACGGTTCAAATGATAAAATGCAGAATCATAGTTAAACATTATTGGTTGATGTATTACGATAGGGTAGGCAGTGCCTACCCTGCCTACCCTGAGGAGCCGCGCCTGGTCGTAATATGATTAGTGATTTAAGGAAGGAAGGGAAAGTGTTACTTGTATTTTGTGGGTTCGAGTGGGTAAGTGAAGAAATTTGAGCTTGAAAGAGAAGGTGAGAGTGTAAGGATATAAGGGTGATAAAGGTGACATCAGAAATATACTAATAATGATAAATTTTGTGCTGGATACCTGTACAGTTGGCCGCAGGCACCAGCAGTCTTTAGTGCTAAGTTAGATGTAATATTCATTATTAATTTTAACTGGGTGCTGGTTATTTTCTGGATATTAGTAAATTTGATTAAATAGTGAGCTATATAAATTTAATTTATGTACGAGTAGTTGTAGTTATATATAAAATGGGAAATATTTAAATGTTTTTTTATTTTGAGTATTTTATTTAAAATTTTGTTATGTGTATATCTATTATTAAAAAGGGGGGATAAAAATGGAATAGTTTAATTAAAATTTTTTATTTTGAAATATTTTATTTGAAATTTTGTTAAATTATATATGTATATTTAACAAGGGAGGATAAATGTGGGATATATTATTTTGAAACTTTATATTTGAATTTTGAAATTGTGTGAAGATAATTAATTGCATGTATACCTATTATAAAAATCTGATGTGTTGCACTCACATGACTTTCTCTACTCTTCTACTAACAACTATTACAAACTCTTATTCCTATATTTTCTTCGTATTAGTTGAGATAAACATTTGCACAAATTATCTTATTGCTTATTTCCTTGTAGGTGCAAGGGGAATATTAGAATACAGTAGGCTTTGAGTGATAGTCAAATCTTTTAAAGCTTTGAGATCCCATTCTCTTTGCACACTTAAGATATAAAAAAATGAGCGATGCCCCATTTCACTGAAGTTTTAAGTTTTCCAAAACTGACAAATAACAAGGAACATCTCCAAAATGGTTCACTCTACAAGAAAATTTATTTGGACATAAATTGTGTGTTTTAGCGAGATCTACATTTTTTGTACAGTAAGATTTTGTCTATCTTGTATGGTTTACGAGTTATTCAAAAGTCATCTGGAGTAAACAGGACTACATAGGTTATAGCCAGAAAATTCAAAATGTACATTTCATTTGTCATACAAATATCTTAAAACATATGGCATTTTAATCAAAATTGTTAGAGCTATTTTCAAGAAAATCAAAATTTTCAAAAAATTTTCCATATAAAGTGTAGTTTAGGGTGGGGCTATTTTCTTCAAAATCTTTGTGTCACATCCTTGAAAAACATTAAACTTAAATAGTAACTTTGATTATTAACTGACTTTTCGTTTTTGAGTTATGCTGTCCAGACTGACACACACACACGTGCAGACACACACGGGCCTTTTTCTAAAAATGCTTTTTTTGGATTCAGGGGTTCTCAAAGCATATATTTCTGGTGAAATATCGACATTGAATTTTTGGGTGGAATACAATACTTGCTCTACTAACCAGTAGAGAAAGTAAAAAGGGGGCTAAAATGGGATATTTTATTTAAAATTGATTGTTTTAAATATTGAATTTGTATTTTGAAATTGTGTGAAGTTATACATCTGTATATTATAATAAGAGGGAGATAAAAATGGGATATTTTTATTTGCAATTTATTTCTAGTATTTTATTTGAATTGTGAAAATTTGTGAATATTTAATATTTGATTCTATATCTGATATAAGTAGTAAATTGAATTTGTTTACTAAACTGAAATATTATTTATGAATTAGGTTTAATTCAGAATTTATATTAATATATATGAATTTGGTAAATTTTGTTAAAGTATTATACTTGATGTTATAATTGAAAAAAAATTTTATATGTAATTTGGTTGAATTATGAATAATGTTTATTAAATGAATTCAATGTTTTTAAATTAAATTTTATTTGAATTATAAAATTCTGTTAATATATTTGGTAAAATTTTATTAGGTATTAGACTGGTATTTTAAATTGAAATTTGTTGTTTATTGGCTGATATTAAATTAATATTTGTAAATGAAATTTTAAATATTAAATTATTAAGTTATCTAAAATAATTTGGTAAATTTTTGGATGGGTATTATTTTGGTAATTCAAATTGAAGATTTTGTTGTTTTATTGATTTGATGAATTTTGGGAAATGTTTAATTAAAACAATATTTGTAAATATAAGTTATTTATCATTAAATTATATCTTTATTTGAATTATTTTGGTAAATTGGATTAAATATGATTTTCCGTATGTTAAATGGAAGCTTTGTTGGTTGTTTTGGTTTGATGAATTAGGAAAAAGTTTAAATTAAAGACTAGTAAATGAAATTGTTTGTGTAATAAGTTATGAAATTTGGAAAATTTTGATTAGATAATTTTGGAATTTTAGTTTGAGGCTTTTTTATTGATGAATTATGAATATTTTATTAACAAAATTAATATTCTTAAATGAAATTAATTGAAATATTTAAAAATAAATAATTTCAAATGAATTGGTGATTTTGTTTATATATTATTTTTGGTATTTTTAGTTTAAGTTTGTTGTTGGTTTTTTTGTTTGTTTGATGAATTATATTACTTTTAATGAAAAGAGTAATAAATTTAATAGAATTAAATTTGATACATATATATAAATTGAGTTAAATATATATATTTAAGTACCAGTATTGTGATTGTTTTATGCATTAGAGGAAATGGTTGCATAGATATTAGATGTGATAAATTGTTATTTTGAGCACGTTTAGATTGTGTATGTTGCACGAGATTTAGTTTTAATTTTGTTGAGTATTATATTTTTGTTGTGTAGTTTTTAGGTTTTTGTAATTTGTAGAATTTTGTTGTAAATTATTTTGAAAGTTAAATAAACGAATGGGGACCCGGAATGTAAGCCCTGGTTTGAGTAGTTAGGTGCCAGGGTGTATTATTGCAAGTTTTTATTTATTTATTTGTCCAAAAGTAACATAACCTATGTAAGTGAAACTGAAGTATAATCATCCCTGCTCATAAACGAATGAATATCTTTTACCAAACCATTAAATCTATGGTTCCATTTAACTGTTTTATTAATTTAATCTCTTGACTTGTTTCATGATTAAAGGACCAAAACTGATCTGCCGCAGATTTATCAATCTGTTTATGCTTAATATTTCTAAAATGTTCTTTTATTCTACTATCCAAATGACATTTAATTTTACCAATGTAAATCCTGCCAGAATTCAAACAGCTAAATTGATAAATTTATATTTTTTATAATTTGAAATTGTAACATTTTGAAGAAAAACTTGCACATTTTTAATCTTCTTTATCTTCCCTTGTGCCTTTAGGTGTAAGGTTGCACAATTTTTATATTATACTTGTTTTGAGGAATCAAAATTATTCCATGTTCTTTAAAAATGTTTAGCCTATTTTATCAACCCAAGGATGGTAAGTAAAATTTTAAAATTACAATCATCTTTTATTTTCGTCTTTTACAGTTTTTTGATGTTCTAATTTTCTCTAACTTTTTATGTATAAAATCCATATTAAAACCATCTATTGATGCATTGTTGATAATGTTCTTTCTTAACCGCTTTAATCTTGAATATTAAAACCAGAAGCACTATTAACGGTGAAGTATTCTTCATGTTTAAATTTCTTTTATGAGTCACATTAATTCTTTTACACTTATGTTCATTTTTAAAATGTTGGAAAATTTGTAACATTTTCAACGTCATTTGATCTTGAGTCACCCAACAGGTCGAATGACCTAAAAAATGTTACAAGTTTTCCAGCATTTTAAAAGTGAAAGTGAGTGCAAAATAATAAGTGACTCATAAAAAAAACTCAAACATGCTCTAACCTTGCTTTAAATTGTTCATTTTAACATTTATGTATATGTAAATTTATGTAGATAAAGGTTTCTAGAGGGAATTTTTATAAAAAAAAAAAGCTATAGTAGCAGATGATTTTACTGATGTTAAGTTAATTTAAATTTGATAAATGTTATATAGGTTTGCTAAAAGCTGTGCCAGCATTTCTTCCTTACTTTATCCAAATATTTTCCTATAATTAAATTCCTGTTTATTCCCTTATTAGCCAACATTTAAATTTCTTTCTATAATTTGTCCTGTTTTATTTCTTATCTAACCTCCCTTCATGTAAAATGGTTAAAAATGCCAAGTGACTAGTGAAAGAGTAAATAAGGAAGAGCATAATATTCATCCTTGAACAATCTCCATGCTGCTCTTCTTTCTTATGACACTTGTTCTTGAATCACCACATGTTCCTGAATACCAATGAAGTAAAAAAGTGTAAACAACCAGAAAAAATGTGTATGAGAGAGATGAAGCACTAAACCTCTGTAATAACTATTAATTAATTGCGGATGGCAGGAGGAAGTAGTAGAGGATATGGTGGTTTTTATCTTGGTTAATTACTCCACTGGGGATGCACTGAGATAAAAAACATTGATAAGCAATTCATATTCATTGCTAGAGGAAGTAAATAATGCTTCTCAAACATAGATGCCAGTCTTCTGTCAACTCTGTTGTGTAACGTAAGTGATAACTTGGACAAGCAGTTCTATGAAAGAGGCATTCTGTGTATCAGTTTACATTGCAGCAAAGTACACTCAGCGCTATCAACATGTCTCTTACCACTATAAGTGAGCTCATTGTTACCACACTAGAGCCATTCAGTGATATTTCAAGTGATGAAAATAATACAGAAGCTAATTATTTTGATACAGAAGCTAATATAACAGATGCAAATGAAACACATCCCATCATAAAACATAAAGCAATGTTTAAAATCTATGATATTGTCATACCTCTAATTGGTACACTGATAATAATAACCAATGGTATTGTTGTGGTATCATCTGGATTAATCCTCAAGCGTGGAGTTCAGCCAAGGACAACTTACCTGTTTCTTGGAAACATTGCCATGGCAGACTTAGTAACAGGGCTAACTACAGTTGGAGCAGAACTTTATCCTAAGGAGCTGCGAGGTGCTCTAACTTGTCACATCATACTTGGTAAGTTCAATATTGTCTACAAAGAATTAATGAGCAACTTTTCTTGCCAGGAAGTGTAAGGTTTCAATTTTAGCATTGTTGCTTTTTACTATCTCTACTACATACTAACCATAACTAGGGCAAGTATTGTGTTCCATCCAAAAACTTAATGTTAAGATTTCACTGGAAATATATATTTTGAGGCTCCCTGAATAAAAGAAAGCATATTTAGAAAAACATACTGCATGTGTGAACAGAATAACTCACAAATTAAAACTCTGATAAATACCGAACTTGGTATCTAAGTGTATCTGATGCGACATGAAGATTTTCAATAAAAATCCCCCCCCAAACTACCTTTTAGATGGAACATATTTCACCATTTGTTACTTTCTCAAAAATGATTCAAATGCTTTTGATTAAAATACCATGTGTTTAGGATTTCATGACAAATAAAAATGTATATTTTTAATTTTCTAGAATAGCCTATGAAGTCCTTTTCATTCTAAATGACACTTGTTTAACCGGTAAACCATAAGAGATACAGAAAAAAGATAGATTTGTTCAAGCGGACAATTTATGTATGATTTCTTTTTTGGGGGGCACAGTTAATATTCCTTCTTATTGTTTTGAATTTTGAAATACTTATATTTCTTTCACATGCTAAGTCACTACTGTTTTTTTTCTTCCTCTCCTTGTGGACATGCAAAGCATACGGATTTCAAAGCTATCACATACCAATATTGTTTAAAAACCTGACTGTCACTTTACCTTCTGTATCCTACAACAAAATGTAATGAAAGTTTATCTGAATTAACAAGTAGATAAAATAATAAGCTTTTTAAAGAATATTTTGTAGAAGAGTAAGTAGAAAAAGACATGTGAATGCAACACATCACATTTTATACATGAAAATATATTCTATGATTCTTTCTGATTCATAGTTCAATAGGTGTTTGGAGCATTTACATAGAATGCACATCTCCTTAATGGGAAATACTAATAATAAATAAAGAAAATATTAGTAAATTATTGAAATAATTTACTGGGAATTATTCTTAGTTTAATACAGTTTTTAAGAAAACGATGGGCGTACATTTCACTACTTTATTCTCAAAATAAGAAGTGCAGATTAGCCAAACATCAGGCTACAAAGTACTTTTGCAATTAATGAGTGCTCTGCAAAAGTTTAATGTAATACTTCTCAGTCTAAAGTTAATTGGAGGTCATCTCAAAACTACATTATTACTAAAAGTGCACATGTGCCTTTTACTCAAAAAAGCTTCGAAGCTTGAAATGTCTTAATATTTCTTCTAAGAGAAAAAAATTAAAACTTGCATTTCCATTAGCAACCTTATTTCTCCTGTTCAACAGCATGAAGCAGGATGTCTTAATGCAGTCCATGCTCTCTACTTCAAGCAATTTCTGATAAAAAGGTGCCTAAAAATTCGAATATTTTGTTATTTTTGTCTCACTAGTTTTTTAGAAGCTAATATTTTTCTTTTAAAAGAAAAAAACAAAAAAACTGCACTCTATCAAAACTATGGTTCAGTAGTTCTAGTACAATACGTAAATGACACAGTAAAGAGGATTATGGGTAGTATTGATAAAATTGGTAGAGAGAGAAAGACAACACAAAATACAACAGATTAAGAAATTTAATGAGAAATTCAAATATAATGATAACCAAAAACTTGATCATGATTTTGGTCACTGTGACAAAAACTGCACTTTTTGGTTCAAAATAGCATTACTCTGATCACTATCAGTGTCTTTGATCTGAACTGTAGTATACTCAGCGAAGCTTCTGAACCTTTTTGAAGACACTGATTCATTGTCTTCCATATAACATAAGTTCCACTCCACTGCACCTTTCGGCGGCGCTGTGGCCGAGCGGTTAGCACACTCGCCTACCACCTAGGTGGCCTGGGTTCGATCCCAGGGACCCGCATGTGGTATTCGTGGTGGACGAAGCGGCGTCAGGGCGGGTTTTCTCTGGGTGCTCCGATTTCCCCCGCTATCTCATTCCACCGGTGCTCCATCTTCATTCCATGTAGCATCAGTGTCACCGCCTGCGGTGCCGTAGTAGTAAAAGCGGGCGTTAAGCACTACAACAACTGCACCTTTTGGTTGTTGCAGCACAAAACCTGTTTCTTATTTTACTATGTATCCTCCCATGCACCACCAATTGTGCTCACTTGCAGCTGTTGATGGTGGTACATTGAGAAGTTTGCAGGTGAGATAGCTCAGCGGCTGACTGCTACATAATCCTTTCCTTCAAGTACATGCTCAAAATATTCAGCAGCAGCCCACACACCATCTGAGAAGAAACCATTGCAAGCTCTAAATTCAGTGACACTCACTCATCCACCCACCCCTCACTTCTTCCTTATCAAGCTCTCAAAGGGTGTTAAAGTTCCAGCCCAATGAGTTGGTGAGGGAAGTTTCCAAGTTACCACCAAATTCCCGTTCACCCTACACATGTTATGTGTATGTACTTTTATTACACTATTCTTCAGGCAGCCTGCATATTTCTTGCATTTGATCATTGCCATGAACCTTCCATCCCCTATCCCTTGAATTACTACGATAAGGCTTGAGGGCATAAATTGTGCTGTTTCTCTGCACTAACCAGGATGAATGCTCTTGAAGAAAATTAGTTCTGGTATCATGATAACATAATTAATCACTTGGTGCCCAGATACCTCTTTTCATGCATCATAAATTAAAGCGAGAGCACTTGCTTGTTTAATCTTATCCGTGACAACCGTGTGTACATGCTGATATTCGGTGTTGAGCAACAAGTACCCATAGCATTCTGGTTAGATGCAGGGTGGCTCGTGACATTTAAATGTGGTAGGGCACACAAAAATCAACATACAGTAGTACATAAGGAAAATAAAGCAATAAATTATGATGTAAGGCTTACTTGTTATTTTTTGTATATCAGCTCAATCCTCCTATTTTTGGCTGTAGAAAATTCCTCAATCACGCGTCTGTTGAAGTCTGGAATGGCGTTTATCATCTTCTTCTCTATTGATAGCATCGCCAGTGTGTTCAGTCTCTCGTTCACCATAGAATTTCATAAGAATATCTTTATTCTACTGAGTATAGAGAATGCTCGTTCAGTCTCTACAGTCGTCATTGGAAGAGTAATAATTATTTCTAAAACC
Organism: Tenodera sinensis; assembly: GCA_030765045.1. NCBI lineage: Eukaryota > Metazoa > Arthropoda > Insecta > Mantodea > Mantidae > Tenodera > Tenodera sinensis. The sequence continues at coordinate 246,284,096 of CM060964.1, read as the reverse complement.
ATCACACACTCAGAGAAGGTCCGTGTCATGTTGTTTTCACATAAAAACTGCAGAAGAGGCGTTGCACCAGACGCTCTTCGCAAATCTTCACGACTATACAGCACCTCTAATTCAGTTCGAAATTTCGGACCACTGATTGTGGGATATAATTTCAAGGTTGTATGAATGGCACTTTCAGGAAATACATTGCAGTATTGGGGAAAACTGTCAACCAAAAATAGCTTCGAGACACTCAAATGACCTGAGAACTGAAACCTATCACTGATATTGCTTGTAATCATGTCACAAACTTCTAGAGCTGCCACCCTATTACTCCTACTATTGCTGTGTTCAACACATTGCCTCTTACTTGGGGGTTCATATACAGACACTTCTTCGTGTTCATACATTTTCCTAACTTTCACTATAGCATTAACTAAGTGCTTGACAAACTCACTAACTTTAACAGCATCGATGTGTTTTTTCTGGATACAGTCAAAGAATACTGCTACATGAGGCATAATTTTGTGATAGAATTCAAGCCAAAAAGTGAATTCAGAGTCTCTCAATATTCGTACAAATCCTGCTGCTTCGCTAGACGCTTTTTTATAATTTAATTCATTGTCTCTTATATGTTCGAAACATTTTAGTAGATTATCTTTCTGCTCGAAAACGGTATTAACAGTGTGATACTGAAAACAGCACCTTGTCGGTGGGACACTGCCAAGTTTTTTTCTGAATAAATTCAGATAGATAATCCATCCTTTTTGGAGACCTCGAAAAGAATGTCCCTATCCCCTGTAAATCTTGGAAAAATATTCTGCTGTGAGATGAAGCTGACGTTGCACTCTGAAGGATAAGATTTCCTTGACGTGCATAGCAGTGAATGTAGTTTGCATTAGGGTACCTTTCTTTTATCACACATTGCACCCCACCCTTCTTCCCACTCATAACAGAAGCTCCATCATAAGTTTGGCATATAAGTTTCCCTGGATTTTTCTCTACTCCCATTTCACGTAACTGTTCTACAATAATTGCTGCTAAACCAGTGGCACTCCTGTCAGTCACTTTGAAATATCCCCAAAATCTCTCAAATATTTTCCCTTCAATTTGATATCTTACAATTAAGGACAGTAAAGTTATACATGAATTGTCTGTTGTTTCATCAGCCTGAAGGGATAGAAACTCTACATCACCTAGATCAGATAAGATATAATTTCTGCAAACTGATAAAATTGCGTCTAAAATGTCGTTCTTAACTATTCTTGATGTACCTTTAAAGACAGTGCAATTTTCTAAATGATCTCTCAAAACATTGTCAAGGGCTGCGGTATAGTTTATTAGACCTTTAAAAACACCTGGGTTAACGGAATCGTCTATTTCGTCATGGCCACGCAGAGCTAGTTCAAATTCGCCACAGAACTTAATAGCATCAATAATGCGCGACAAAATGTATCTATTTTTATCAACAAGTTCATTGTGTTTGCGAACAGACACCCTGTAGCTATCATCAAGCTGTATTCTAATATCAGTTTTGCCTAGTACAGCGAGGTTCATTTCATTATGTAAATGAGTCTTTGATAAACTATGTTTCTTGCTTTTTTCCGGCAAATGTTTCAAGTCTTTTACACCGGTTTTGTTAAGAGTGTAATTTGTTTTTGGTGTTGGTATGAGTTGGTTAAATGATGAAAAAGTGTTACTATTGTTCATTGTTACAAACAATTAAGTTTGTTTAAAGACGTGATAAATATTTCCATATTTAATTTTAATATATATGTATAAATAAAAGAATTGTATGTGTTCAATATTGAAAGCGAAGGGAGAATGGCTAAGGATCGCTTCCCTAACAATGCGGGAACTATTTGATGAACGCATACGCGGATGTACACATGGCAGTCGGAATCCTAGACTCGCAACCAAAAGAATTTGTTAATAGCGTCCGTGTCTTTGGTATAGATGGATGAATTTTTATGTGTGCGTGTCATAAAATAGTGAAAGTAAAATTACTAAGTGTTTAAAGACCATTAATTCGAGTAAAATAAGTGAAACATTAGCTAACTTTAACAAGTTAGCAATTAAATGAAAGGACGTAAAATAGACGAAGTGTAAAGTGATAGAAAACACATTTAGCGAAATATCGCTAAATTTTCAGACATTAAATCTCGGCGATGCTAGGGAAGTCGATCTACTGAAATAAAAGACTTGTTACTGTGATATGATTTAAATACTGTGAACAAGAAGGTGCAAATAAAATATTTCACTAAAGCTAACCCCGAGTGTATGTTCATTCCATCCAATACCACGACCTGAGATAACGAAAGAGTCAAAAGCTCATCACCATCACCTTCATAAATTATAAAAACAGCACCAAATGGCTTGCCCAAACGTGGAGCACGAATTTCGGGTGGAATGAAAATCTATGGGAAATGAACTTACGTGAAATACCAAGTGACGCCAAATCTTCGCGCCAAAAAGGAGGAAGACGCCGTTAGACAATCCTTTGAGATTTACGACTTCGGAGACGTTACCAAATTGGAAATCAACGACACAGTGCCTAAAAACGCCGATGAACGGATAATCCACGCGGGAAAACATCAGAGACCGTCTAACGAAGTCAACGGCCCCGGGGATGCACGTAACGAGACCAATCAACGAGAAAAAGTAGGACCAAAAATTTTTATTTTTATATTCATTTCATTTTTATGTTACTGCGAAGTGGCAAAATAGTAGGACTTTCAAGCCGAAGTGAACTGAATAAAAAAACGAGAATGTCGCAAAAAGAGAGAGTGGTAGGAACAGGAATAGGGGAAGGGGCAGATAAGCCTAGTTATCAGATAGAACCAGAAAGTGAGGAAGAGGCAGTAATAGGAAAAGACCAAAGGTTACTAATGCTCATGTTTGAGAAATTAGAACAAAGTTTAGGTCAAAAAATAGAAGGAGTAAGACAGGACTTAGAACATAGTAAAAAAGAGATAAGACAGGACTTAGAACATCATAAAAAAGAAATAGTTCAGAACCTTTAACAGAATAGGGAAGAGATAGGTCAGAGAATGGAACAAAATAAGGTAGAATTAAAACAGGACATAGAACAAAGTTTAGGCCAGAAAATGGAGGAAGTAAGAAAGGATTTAGAACAGAAAATAGAATTAGGAAGACAGGAGTGTAAAGAAAATATGAAAGTAATGGAAACTAATTTAAAATTAGTACATAAAAACATAAATGAGACAAAGGAAGCTTTAGAAGCTAGGATAGAAATCATAGGAGATAGGATGGGAAAAATAGCGTCTATGTCTTTGGTATGAAAAGACGTGTTTTTAGTGCTCTCGGATGTGAATAGAAAATTGATTAAACTTTCATGAAGCTTTTGTTCTAAAGTTGTTAAAAAACTGGAAAGACTATCAATATAATATAAAGTGGTGCAATGAAAATGTAAAAACGAGAAAAAGTGTTAATAAAGTAATGTAGTGAAATAAACATCGAGTGTATGTTCATTCCATCCAGTACCACGACCCGAGATAACGAAAGAGTCAAAAGCTCATTACCATCACATACGATTAATTATAAAAACAGTACCAACTTCTACATCTCTGTCAAAGTGCCTGATAAAACTGGTGATGTGGCATTTGAGAGACTAAATTGCTCATCAGGTGAGGTCGCAGACATAACAAACATTTGACGTTTCATTAGTTGTTTCAGAAGTGGTCCTTGAAATTAGTCCTGATCTCTGTAAAGGATCCTGAGCCACACATTTGATAGATTGTAGATAGAGTGTATAGTTCTGAAGGTGATTTCATAGACGAGTAGCCACTGCATTATGACACATGGTTCGGCAGTGCTTACATGTGGCTTTAAACTTGTTTTTGGTGGGCCTTGTATTGTATAATACCTGCACTTCCGAATAATGACACATGCTGAAGAATGCTGGTCACATACTAATGTTCCGTAGGTTAAGCAAACCTTTAGATACCCTCACTGGGTTTCAGAAAGTTCAACATTCAACGCTTCAAGTTTCTAGAAGAATCTAGCAAAACACTGATCTCAAACATAAGCAACACGATTGATATGAAGTAATGCCCGATAAATATGCAACATATATAACATACAGGTAACGTGGGTAGGTTCTTAACTGGCCAATTCTATAATGAAAACTACCACAGTCTACATTTACATGATAGTTTACGGAAGCCTATAGTAGTTTTACAACTCCTGACTACCATACATAAAACATGAAATCAATGGAGAGATAGCTGCACTGATATTACAATACTAAATACAGTAAAACCTCACTAAACCAGAGCCTCTATATACCGGAAACCTAGACTACTGGAAAATAAATCTTGGAACGGAGCTATTTCCTAAGTTAAGCAGCACTCTAAACTGGAAAACTGCTTAATGCAGAAACGGAATAGTTTTTCCGGAACTGTTTACATAAATGACCTAAGAGGGATTTTCATTATGCTTAATACATCATTATGTGCTACATTTCTAAACTCATAGCCATTAATTTTGTTCGCGACTGTGCTAACACCGAAATTATAAGAATAGTGTATGTGAGGTTTACAAGTATGTACCTGACCTGCTGTTGGGTTTGGAAGGAATTGCTTTTATGGCTAGCAGACAAACTTCCTTTAGTTAGCTGTCAATCACAGCTAGGAATTTGCCAGTTGCTGGTAAGGTCCGTAAACAAAAGAGACGCTAAGGAAAATCTAACCTTTGCTCTCTAAAAATACCTGCAAAGTAAAACGTAACACTTCAGCTCTAAATTATCTTCAAGGACACAGCAGGTAAGCTGCAGATTTGCAAGTCTCGGTGTAGTGTATGCATTGTATTTCGTTGTGACAAGTGATTAAGCAAGACAAGAAGAAAACTGTGAACTTGAATGCGTTGAAGTTATTTGTGTATGCAATTCAGTTAAAATGACTTCTAAACATAAGACACTTACACTGTAGGAGAAAATTAACCTAATTGAACATAAACAGGAGAATCTAGTGGAGAAACTGCAATTTTGTATGACATATAAGTTGAAAATACAGCAAAACATACAATTGAACCTATTTTTTATTTACAGAATTTTATTTTAGATTATTCCTTCACTTTAATTCTATATGATTATATTTTTTGTACTTTGTTTTACTAAAATATGTATATACTCTTGATCCTAAAATTCTTTATATGCAATTGATCCACATTTATAACAATGAAATTTATGAGATAAACACTAGACAAAAGAGCAACATCCATCAACCCAGTGTAAAACTTTGCTTCCAGAAAGGTGTATATTAAGAAACCATAAAAATATTTCGTGTTTTCCTAATGATCTTAAGGAAAAAGTTGACAATTTCAATGCTTTTAAAATTGCTGCTAAAGAGTACCTATGTTCAAAATCATTTTATACTGTACAAGATTATCTGAATGACAAATTATCCCATTAATTATTTATTTATGCCAACAAACTTACTATTGGTGTTTTTAAACACACAAGCTGCGTGTGGGCAATGTTTGAGAGGTAGAACTGGAACTTAATTCAATGCCACAGCTGGGATTTGAACCACAGACCCTTTGCTTACTAGGTGGGTGCTCTAACCATTAAGCTACTGTGACAACCTGCCAGAATGACATTGAATTCTCAAACCAGTTCGTATTAATGCTTATGCAGCTTTGTAAATAGTCTCTGGCTCATTTTATCCTGCATAAGATTATCTGAATGACAAATTATCCTGTTAATGCTTCGGTAGATTTGTAAGTAGTTTTTTTTAGCTCATTTTAGTCTGTATCAGATTATCTGAATGACAAATTATCCTGTTGATGCTTATGTAGCTTTGTAAGTAATTTCTAGCTTATTTTTATTCTGTATAAGATTATCAGACTGACAATCTGAATGAAAAATTATCCTGTTAATGCTTAGGTAGCCTGTAAGTAGTTTTTAGCTCATTTTATTCTGTATAAGATTATCTGAATGCCAAATTATCCTGTTAATGCTTATATAGCTTTGTAAGTAAATTTTAGCTCATTTTATTCTGTATAAAATAATAATCTGAATAATTATCCTGTTAATGCTTAAATAGTTTTGTAAGTAGTTTCTAGCTCATTTTATTCTGTATAAGATTATTTTAATGGCAAATTATCCTGTTAATGCTTATATAGCCTTGTAAGCAATCTCTAGCTTCTTTAGTGAGAAATCATTGCTAATTACATTTGATGCCTGTGTGAAAGCTACCTAAATGTATATGCACAGAACAATCTAACAAAAGATGACATTCATTGCCAATTATAACTAAACAGGGTGTAGCAGGAAAAGCCTAGTCAAACTTTAAAACGAAGTTCAATTCATATCTGTAAATATACATTATGTAAGTCTTGTAATTACAGAGAAGTTTCTCCATTACCCTGCTTTTTGTTTTGTTTGTGCCTGTAAATGTGTTTTATATGCTATTCTGTGTATTTATTGACATGTTCAATGTTCACCGGTCTCCATGGCTATTTGTGAACTTGCTGAACACAATCCAATCTAATCTTGAGAGAGTACACAGTGATGTGTGTGGGCCTATATCTCCAGTTGTCTACCATGGTATTAGGTACTTACTAATCCTAGTTGATGATTTTACCCACTTCACAGTTATGTATGGCTTGACAAATAAGAATGAAGTAGCTGAGTACATCAAAGATTATGAAGCTATGGCAACTAGCAGGTTCTCATCTAAGATCTGTCAGTTTCACTGTGACCATGGAACTGAATATGTAAATGATGAAGTAAAACAGTTTTTTACGAACAAAAGTATTCAATTTGAACTTAATGTGCCACATACTCCTTCAAACAATGGAGTTTCAGAACAAATGAACCGGACCATTTTAGAAAAGGCCCAATGCATGTTACCACCTTCCAACTTGAAGAAAGCATTTTGGATAGAGGCAGCTATGACTGCAGTCTATTTAATTAACAGCAGTTCGACAAAAGCTCTGACGGATGGTAAGGTACCAGCTGAACTGCGGCATGGTTTTCGCCCTGATATCAGTAAGATCAGAGTGTTTGGCTGTGTTGCATATGCACGCAAACCCAAACCTAAGATTCAAGGAAAATTTAATGCTAGGGGTAAAAAGTGTATTTTAATTGGTTTTTGCAATAATGGGTATAGACTGTGGAGCTTAGATGACAGAGAAGGATCCAATAGTAACTGCAGAATTAAGAGTATTACAATTATAAAAAATAAGAAACCAAGCTATTTGAAGGACTATGAAACCTCATGTGCGTTAACAGAATTTTTGTCAGAAGAAGAGGAGGACAGAGAAAGTCATGCATTCTTCACAACCATAGGTGGAAATGAAGACTGGAATTCTTGGGAAAATGAAAGTCCTTATCCTGCGCAAAATGCAATTTCACATTGTGAAGGAGTCCCACCGTCTTATGAAGAAATAAAGGACACAGATGACCATGATGAGTGGTATAAGGCAGTTAATGAGGAAATGGAATCATTAAGGAAAAATCAAACAAGGGATCTGGCACAATTTCCAAAAGGTAAAAGGATAATTAAAAGTAAATGGGTACTTACTATCAAGAGAAATGCAGATGGATATGTGGATCGTTAAAAAGCAAGGTTAGTTGTGAAAGGTTGTTCCCAGAGGAAAGGCCACTGAAGTTGTGTATGAACCTTCAGAAGATCAAAAGGCTGATGTGCTTACTAAAGGAATTGCATTTGAATTGTTCAAGAAACACAGGGAAGGTCTTGGTATGGGTGAAATGAAAGGTACCTATGTCAAAAGCAGGTGTTGAGAGAAACTGAGTGTAGAAGTGTAGAAAGCAATTTCTCTTAACGTAATAATGTTAACAGTTGGTAGTACTAAATGGATGAAGAAGAAGAAGAGGAGGAAGAAGAGGAGGCGGAAGAAGAAGAAGAAGAAGAAGAAGAAGAAGAAGAAGAAGAAGAAGAAGAAGAAGAAGAAGAAGAAGAAGAAGAAGAAGAAGAAGAAGAAGAAGAAGAAGAAGAAGAAGAAGAAGAAGAAGAAGAGGAGAATAGATGTACATTGTACATTAAAAAGGTGGTTATGATGTAATGTTGGCTGTGTTTTTATGTTCTTAAAAAGTTATATAGTGTTATGAAACTGTAACACTGCAGTGCTTTTATTTAAAGTATAATAGTTGCCTCCAAGGTCTGTAACCCCACTGAAATTGTGGCATTGAGTGCAACAGTGGCCCAACCACTAAATGTACATAATGGAGATAATGGAGTGTAAAAAATATCTGTGATTTGAAAGTTTTATGTTGACTTTAATAACTAAGCAAGAGTCATGATATTTGGAAATTTTAATCAATATGGCACCGACATTGTGATACATAGTTACAATCATGCAGGAAGGTTGGGCCACTGTTTTTATCCAGGAAGCCAGATTCAGTTCCATGCAATAACACACTTCTCATGCCATCTGTCGGTGGTTGTAGAAATGTGGTATAGGCCACTACTGCTCTCCTAGATTTTGATATGGGGAACATGTCTGTGCTAATAACTCAGTTTCTGAATTTTTGTGGGTTGGGCCACTGTTGTGCTCAATGCCTCAATTATAACACTAACTCATGGCTAATGAGATAGAAGGCTACGACGCGAACTGCAGTGACCTAATTCTCCTAGTCCAGTCATGGTCCAGTGAAGTAAAACCACAATCGCCTAATATACCCATATTCTAAACAATTCTATGCGCTCGTTGAGTGCATACAAAAGATAGTTTTATCATGATGGTATACAATGTTAGCCATGTATCAGACTACCATTACTATGTAACTCCAATTCACACCATAGTCTGTTTTTCTCATTAGCCATGCATTAACATCAATGTCACTTTAACATTATGTTAAAATTTAACATCAGTTGGTGAAACTGGCCTTATACGATTAAACTAAATTCATTTTTTGGGGGTATCTCTACATCCTTAAGAAAATAATTTTTAGATAGACTAAACAATCATGACGCAAGACATGTGGCGTTTGCCATTACCAACAGCAGTTTTTATTCAACTACTCATATGTTGGGCTACAGGGCTATAAAAACATGGCTTCCTAGACAGTCAACTTCAAAATTTCCAACTCTTTTCAGTGAAATAGTTTATAATAATAACAACCCACTGTTGGATTTGTTACACACGAAGACAAAAGTGAAAAGCAACTATAGCAACAGGCAGCACATTTCCAAATTGGGTAACATTGCCTCTAACGCCTCTCTACTCGCACTTGCCCAACTTCATCTAGCTCCTCCTCATGCACATTCTTATTTTATTTGCACCTTAAGTCCAATTATTTTATTCAAGAGTGCTAAGCTAGCAGTGGTAGAGAGAGGACGTGTGTGGAGGTAGCTCCTGGAGTGAAAGGAAAAAGGGCTCAAGAAACAATGGGAGTTAGCATTCAAATGTACAGAGGAAGAATTGGAACATTTAACAAGTTAAAATGGAAGGAATTTAAAACAAGTAGTAATTCAGAAGAAATGGTAATTATGTTCCTTCTTACACGTGCTTTAGATATACTATTGGTGATTGGTGGTGTTGAAATCAACCCGGGGCCAAATGGAAATCAAAATGTCATGGAAGAAATTCTGGAGAAAATAAAGAACATGGATGAGAAACTAGGAAACAAACTTAATGGAGTGGAAAAGGAACTAATAGATATTAAGGGAGAGGTTAGAAAGGAAATGCAAGATATAAGCAAGGAGGTTCAGTACGTCAAAAGAAGAGTGGAGCTGATGGAAGAGAGGCACCGGAGATACAATCTAGTTATAGCAGGAGTGAAAGAAAGGAATAGAGTATGGCCTATGCAAGAGGTCAGAGAGATCATATAAGGGAAGCTTGGAATGGTACTACAGGGCTGGGAGATAAGGGAGGCTTTCAGAGTGGGCAGATCAAGAGGAGCTAGAATGATTATTGCAAGATTTACGTCATTGCAGTTTGTTTATGAAGTGCTAAAGAAAACAAAGCAACTAAAAGGTTCAGATATTTTTATAAATAGGGATTTAACAGTGGAACAACGAGCCTTAAAAAGAAACTTAATACAACAAATGAAGATGGCAAGATTGGAAGGAAAATTGGCTTTCATAAAGAATTTACAATTGTGGGTCGACGGACGCATAGTCGATGGGTACGAAACGGGCATAAGAAGCTACAGAACTCATGAGCAGGAAATGACTCACCTTAATACATCCATAACTAGAGTGATGGAAAGCAGATCAAAAGAAAGTTCAATGGGCGATCGGAGACCACAGGAAAAGGAAAGTCATAAAGAACTTACATCACCGGCACATGGGGCTGGCAGGCAGAAGATGACTGCGTCAGAAGCAAGAAGAGATGACGTAGCGAGTACGTCAGAACAGAGTGCAATGACGTCAGCCGAGGGACCAGTGGCAGAGCCGGCAGGAGGAGGAGTGAGTGGGGAGACGTCACACAGGAAAATAGTGTCACCGAGTAGAGGGGAAGTAATAGCTGCACGCAAATTGGTGGTGGAAGGAAAGAAGACGTGGCAACCGAGTAGTGGGGAAAATGCAGAAGGGGAAGGAGAAGACGACAGCATCATATCATCCGAACATGGAAGTATTTTAGTTTTGGACAGAAATAAGCCATCCACCTCAAAACAAGCGATATGATTAAGGAGTAAAAAAACACTAGAAACTTTCAGATTTAGATCAGGATCGCAATAGGGAACAGGGACTATAAGGAGGCTTGGATTCTGGAATTGTGAGGGAATAAAAAATAAAATAGATAAAGGGAGTTTAAATCAGTTATTGACCAAACTCGGTTACCTTGTGGTAGTCGAAACATGGTTAAAAGAAGAACAAATATATGTAAAGGGTTTTGATTACGTAGGATTAAAAGGTCATACCCTAGCAAGGAAGGGAAGGGTTTCAGGAGGCATAGGGATTTTTGTAAGGAAGTCATTAAATAAAGGATTTAAAAAATCATGGTCAAGGAGGAAAGAGATATTATGGGTGGTATTACAGGACGAACAAATAGACGAAAAAGTGATTTGTATAGGAATAATATACAATCCTCCTCTTCCCTCGCGATTTCATAATCCGGAACTCCTTAAGGTGGCCGGGTAGTGATTTGGGCTCAAAAAGTCAATTTTTTGTTTTTCATCTTTAAAAAAAGTAGAAACCTTCCTCTTCAAAATGATATATATATATATATTGTAAGGGTACCGGCACATTTAATGCTTTAAATTACCCCATTTAAATATAGCGGAGTGCTGGGCCATGCTGGGTAAAGAGGGCTTCAGAGATGACACACTTTTCTTTAAATGTAGTTTTCTGTAACTTGACATTTTTCAAAACCACTGAACCTATTTGAATGAAAATTTTACAGTAGTTCCAGAAGCATGTACTCTACAAACGTAACCCATTGTTATTGGAAAAATCCAAAACAGAAAATTTAAAAAAAAATATTTGTGCAAAAAAGTTACAAAAATTAAATATTTCTTCTTTTGAATATAGCCAGAGATATTTAAATAAATTTAGGTTAACAGATATAAATACACATTGCCTAGTGCACTACAAAAGTTTCAACACATTTGTCTGAATGTTGTAGAAGGAATTTGTACCGTTAGTACTATATTATATTTTTTTCAAAAACATGTTATCAGTTTTTGCCTTATTACATGCCCATTTTAAATAATTGTTTTGATGTTCTCTATATCAATGTAATGACAATGAATCACAAAATATTCATCCCAAATTAAATTTTGATCTGAGCAGTAGAAGCTTAGATATCCTCAACTAAAGTTATGCTTTGAAATACTGAAATCGTGTACAAATCACTACCTTGTCCCCTTGGATCTAGAGCTAGATATACAAACTTTAAAGGAGAAATATGTAAATTTGGAGGTTATACTATTGGGAGACTTTAATACTAGGATTGGAGAAAATGATGTTAATGGAGGGAATGGTTGGATGAGTTGTGATGTATTAGAGAAATCAGAAAGAATTAGACACAGTAAAGATAAGATAGTAGATAAAGGATATGAAAAATTTATAGAATTTTGTGAATTGAATTCTTTTGACATTTTGAATGGGAAATTCGGAGAAGATGTGAATGGGGAATATACTTTTGTAAGCAATAATGGGCAAAGTGTGATCGATTATGTTCTGTGGCCAAATAACATGGGGTACATTTTAAGTAATTTCAAGGTATTAAATTTAAGCTCTAGTAGTGGTCATTTTCCACTGATAGTGGATATAAAAATACACTCTGAACAAATGATTGACAATTTAAGAGAGGATGGATGTATGGTAGAAAAGTATAGCAGATACAAATGGAAGAAGGAGTATGGCATTAAATTTAAGCGGGTGTTAAGCTCTAACTATGGCCAGATATGTCAGTGTGGAATAAATTGTATGATAAAAGAACAAAAAATTAAAATGCGATGGATATTTTAAACAATATGATGGTAAGAGCTGGGGAAGAAATGAAAGTAAATAAGAGGGTCTACAAAAGAGACGAGGGTTGGTTTGATGAAGAATGCAGAGTAATAAAAAGACAAGTTAAACAGATGCTCATAAAATGGAGGGAAATAGGTGGTAAAGAATTAAGGGAAGACTATTTGCAAGGTAGGGATTTATATAATTCATTATTAGAACAAAAGAAAATAAACTGGAGGAAAAAACAAGAAAGTAAACTGATAAGGGTTCTAAACGAAAATAATGTAAATGCAGTATGGAAGGTTATAAAATCAATGTATAATAATTATGTAATAAAACCTGCTGCACATCCAGGAGAATGGATGGAATATTTTAAAGAATTGTATGGGGGAGAAAAGAGCAAAATAGAAATAGGAAGATGGGAAATAGGTAACAATTATTTAGATTTGCTGGATGATGAAATAAGAGGGGAAGAAATAATACAGCAAGTTAAATTAATGAAGAGAAATAAAGCAATGGGGATAGATGGGATCCCAACAGAGTTCCTTAAGGAATGGTGTACTGAAAAAAATAGAGTCAAGGTTCTTGTAGATTTATTTAATCAAATTAAAGTGAAGGGTTATATACCGAAAAAGCGGGGGAAAGCAATCATACATCCAATATACAAAGGTAAGAGTAGTGTCAACAAACCAAACAACTATAGAGGTATTGCTTTATTATCAAATGTAGGGAAAATTTTTACTGGCATTATGGCAAGTAGGTTATAAACATGGGTTGAGGAATTTAATACTCTCTCGGAATTTCAAATGGGGTTTAGAAGAGGGAGGAGAACAGTTGATAAATTTATTATAAAGACTTTGGTAGATAAATATTTGAAGGTCAAAAGAGGAAAGTTGTACATGGCTTTTATTGATTTAGAAAAAGCATATGATCAAATTGAGCTTCATTTGTTTTGGCACAAATTGATGAGTAAAGGGGTGAGTGAACAAATGGTGAAAACTCTCAAAGCATTATATAAAGAGAATACCTTTTGTATAAGAGTGGAGGAAGGAGTTGTAACAAGAGAAATCCAACAAGAGAAAGGCCTTAGGCAAGGACGTAAGTTAAGTCCGGTTCTTTTTAATTTATATATTGATGATGTATTAAGGGATATTGGGAGAAATAACTTTATGCCTGTCATTAATAACATACAGATTCCAGGACTACTTTTTGCAGATGATCTAGTTGTAGGTTCAATTACAGTGAATGAATTAAATCAGTCCTTACAAGCATTAAATAATTACTGTAAAGAATGGAGCCTAAAAGTGAACCAGGACATGACACAGATCATAGTTTTTAAAAAAGGAGGGAAATTGAGCAAATATGAAAAATGGATGAATGAAAATAAAAAAAGAGAATAGGGTAGTGAGAGAATGCATTTATCTAGGAGTGAAGTTAGATAGTAGTGGTAATTGGGAAAAACAAAAGAAATTTGCATTGGCAAAAGCAAAAGGGGCTTTATCAGCAACCAGAAACTGCAAATACACAGTACCTAATATACATAAATGTTAAATGGCTAGAAAATGTATACAATATGGTAGTTGAAGCAAAGATGTTATATGGGATAGAAGTATGGGGATTAGGAGGAGGTTGGGAAGTCATAGATGAGGTGCATAGAACTTTCAGCAAAGAAATTCTTGGATTACCAAATGCAACTGTTAGGCAGGTAGCACAAATAGAACTGGGTAGGGTAACAAGTAAGGGAAAGATTATGGACAGGGCACTGAAATACTGGTTTAGAATATTGAATTTGGAAGAAAGGAACCTGCTGAAACAGTGCCTACTATATCAAGAAAAAAGCTTAAAGAATAAGGGTTGGGCAGAATGTCTCAGAAATAACTTGTAAAGTAGTGGTTTAGGGGAAGTATGGAGGAAAAGAGAAAATAATATATACAATTTTTGGAAACTGCAAGAAAAAGATTCGACGATATAGAAATACATAACATATTTAGTGAGATAGCTGAAAAGAGATCCTTAATTTTTTATGTACAAATGAAAAATTCATGGGGTAGGGAAAAGTATATAGATGTGACAGATAAAGAGGAGCGAGAAGACATTGCATGGATGAAAGCAGGAGTATGGAGATTAAAGGGTCTAAGGAAGGGCATTCCACAAAACCAATGTGGTGGAAATGAAGACATAGAACATAAAATATTTAAATGTATTGGGACTGTAGGTTGGACAAAAGAATATATTAATGAGAAATGGTTGAATATGACTAGAAATAGATCTATAGTTGAAATGCTTTATAAAGACAGTAAGAGGGTAGGAAGATTTTTACATAATGTGAAAAATAAATGGATTTGGACAGTAAATAGAGTTGAATAATAAGATATAAGTGCTGGAATAAGTTAGAATTAAGGAATTATTGCAGAATATGAATATGACTGGCAATGAGCCAGGAATGAACACCAGTCATATTCACTTGTATATAGCTTGGCAATAAATAAATAAAAAAAAATTATTTTATTCTGGCAGTAGAAGTGTTAGTTACGTATGAAACAACACCATTTTGGCTTTGATATAAAGACCTGTGTACACACATCATGTGTATAAACAATTGTGGCTCATTGTACATTAGAAGACTGATAAAACAGTTTTTGTGTTTATCTCAAAACTGTATTTATGTTTGTGTTTATCTGTGTTTGTGTTTATCTCAAAAATTGCATTGGACTTGAAGCCCTTCAGCAATGAACAATTCAATTGTAATTTTATTGATTTCTTTTGTATCAAGTAATTTGTAGTTATAATTGACCATAATGTTTCTTAAGTAACTATAATTC
Source organism: Tenodera sinensis (assembly GCA_030765045.1). Taxonomy (NCBI): domain Eukaryota; kingdom Metazoa; phylum Arthropoda; class Insecta; order Mantodea; family Mantidae; genus Tenodera; species Tenodera sinensis. The sequence goes on along the minus strand of CM060964.1, from coordinate 246,268,909 downwards.
CAATTTCTTTTGTTGTACTTCATCCACAACTGATTGCTAAGATGCTAAAAGACATCAGAAAGAGAGGATTTTCCTTATTTCTTTACTTCTTCTTGTAAATGTATGCAAACAAGGAAACCTCAAGTGAAATAGTAAACAGTCAATGTCTTGTACTAGCTCCTAAAACTTGTAGTTATGAAATTCTACCACAGTGTTTCTAAGCTAATCATCAGATATTGTTTGTAAGACATTTATAATATAATATTTATTAATAACATGGTGAAAGTTTCTTTTCTCTGTTTCTAGGTCTGATTGTATCCAGCACCTTGACATCAGTGGTGAGTGTAGGTCTCATTGGAATAGACCGTTTTCTCTACATTGTGCATGGACTGAGGTATCAGCAATGGCTGACTACCTATCGCGCACGGTGGCTGATAGTTGGTTCATGGCTGCTGTGTCTCATCATAGGATTCCTACCAGGTATAGGATGGGTGGGAGAAGCATATGTTAAGCGCTGCTGGTTCATCCTTATTGCACCCCCAGAACTCATCATGCTGACAGTAGCAATAGGAATCCTACCCATGATACTAATTGTTGTGCTTTATTCAATTATACTTTATCATGCAATTCGCAAGGTCATGCAGTTGCGCAGAGCAGATACAGATGCATCCAGGGGACATGCAGGAACAGGCAAGAGTGAGATGCACCAGATGCGCATATTTCGTGGTGGCACTGGCAAAGCTAATCAAGAAGCAAAAGCGGCTTCACCTAAAAAGGCCAAAGCAGTCTTAATAGTGGCTCTAACAGCTGGATCATTTGTAATAACATGGTTCCCATTCTTTATAGCTTGCCAAATTTATGCATTATGTGTTATAAAGCATGGAAATACAGCCAAATGTTTGGGTGTGGGTGCACCAACAGCTACTATACTGCCTGCTGTTGGATTTTTTAACTCCCTCTTAAATCCAATCATTTATGCATGGTGGCACAAAGGGTTTAGGGGCTTTATTTGTAACAGGTTAATGAAGAAAATAAGACACAGTTCTACCACTAAATCCAACAGCAGTGGTAAGACAAGTAGCACATGCACTAGTAGCACCAAAGGAAGCAAAAGGTCCTGCACAATGTCTCAAAAGTCTAACAGTTCTCAAAATTCAGAAAGTGCTTTACAGTGCTTAGTTGAAGTAGAACTGCAACCAGCAGCACAAGACCAAGTAGCTGCAGCTAAAGTGGAAGACTCAGCAGAAAAGAAGACAAGTGTCAGGTTAATAGAAGGTCCATTCATTGGAGATAATGAAGATACACACTTATAAAATCTTTCCTTGGAAACAGACATGAAGTGAGACTTTAAGAGACTAAGCTGTTGGCAGTAGTGAACTCTCATATGTGGTAATTTTATGCCAATTTAATATTATAGTCCACAAATTTTCCTGGCAAATAACTTAAGTGCCAATACCAAATTTAGTGCATTTTTAGCTTGTACTAATAAAATAAGTATCATTCATTGATGCTCACTTTAAGAAATGTCCACATAAAACTTTCAACAAATGTTCATTTTTAAATCCTCTAGGAGTATGGTTCCCAACAGGTGGTCCATAGATGATGTCTTAGGGGTCCACAAAATGTAATTGAGAAATTAAATTTTAACTTGATTTGCAGTAGCCATTATCCTTGTCTAGTTTCCATGTAAGTTCAGCTTCAGGAGTGTATGTTTGCCTTCTCATTTACTTTAAGGTGGAAACTATTCATATATGAAAATAAAATCTGGTGTTAATACAAGTTTAATTAAACTCACTTATTAACGTTGAGTAAATTGAGTTTAAAGTATTAAACGAGTTTAATTAAAAAAATTAAAAGTACATTCGACGTGTCTTAATATTTTAATTTTTATATAAAAAATAAAAAATGAAGCGAACAATATTATTATTTCAAAAATATTACATACAAATAAAGCAATTGCAATCACCCATAACTTTACAATTTCAATGTGATACGTTGAATCTGTCCTTAGAGTTCATGATTTCTGAAATGTTAGATTCCATACTTGATACTTTCACTCTGAAATCAGAGTGAATATTGAGCCGATTCCTATGTTTATTTTGCATGAAGCACAGTTGAGGATGCCTGTTCACATCTGTAGGTGGTTGGAAAAGTATGAATTTCATTGCCTTTTTGCTGAATGCTTTGTAGTCCTTACATGCTGTTAACCAAAAGTCTACAATGTTTTCGCCATTAAAAACATTTTTCATTGTGCCACTGCTCATCAAGTCTACAAGTTGATCTTGCTCCTGTTCTAAGAGACTCTGAATCTTTTCTACTTCAAGGAAGCAGAATGGATTTCAAAACCAATCCTCATCCGGATCTGGCACTTGGAAGTATTCCCTAAACATGTGTATTCTCTGTAAAGGTTCTCAATTATGCTTTCCTTTATTTGGTTTGATGAATTCTAATCAGAAGACTCCAAAAAGTCTTTCAAAGTGGGAAAATTTGTAAAGGAGCCTTTACTGACCCTTGCTGCCCACAACTGACACTTTTTAACCATGGCACTAACTTTGTCTTCAACTATGAACATGTCTATGTTATAACCTTGTAAGCCTAGATTCACAACATTTAAATGTTCCAACACATCAGCCAAGTAGGCAGTTATGCAAAGCTCAGAAAAGTCAATGAGACAATTCACATACTTGGTATCAAGAAGGAAGATTCTGACCTCATCTTTAAGCTTAAAAACCCTTGCCAAGATCCTACTCTTGAGAACCATCTCACTTTGGTATGTATAAGAAGCTGCTCATACTCACTGCCCATCTCTTTGCACAACAAAGAAAACAACCTGGATTGCAAAAGTCGAGTTTTAATGTAGTTAATAATTTCAACTACTTAAGAGTTTTCTGCAACATTTCAGGCAATCTTTTGGCTATTAAAGTCCCTCAATGAATACAACAGTGTGTCCATTTCATGTTAGGAGCCACAGCTTTGATACAAGCTTTGTTTTGTACCCAGTCATGGATTTTGCTCCATCTGTAGACAAATCTATACACTTCCTCCAGGCAATGTCACGTTTACTAAAAAGGTCATTCAATGCCATGAAAATATCATCTGCTATTGTGTAGAGTAGTTCACATGAAAAAAGAGAATCTTCAAACAACTGGTCTTCCCATAAATAACATATAAAACCCAACACAATTGCTTTCTTTGATTTATCCAATTGCAGAGCAAACATGTCACACATGCAAAGCCTAACCAACATGGTATTTTTAATGTTACTAGCTATATCAGTAATTCATCTTTGGACCAGGGTTGCCAGTGTTTAAAAGTAAAATTATCGTACTGGCCACTCAAAATTATAGATTTGGATTCACAATTACCATACATCATAAACCAAATGCTACAACAATAAATCTATCAGCATAACACTTATGAAAATGTAATAGTATTGATGTTTATGGAATCCACTTACAAGATTGATGACCTCAACCAGTATTACTACTTAAGCACCTGTTTTTCTCACTATTCATCTGAAAGTTCATCTTCAACTGTTACAGCATTATACAAATTTGTTGTTGAGATCAACTTTATCGGTGGCTTGCAGATTTTCGGACCCACCACATTCTTTCACAAGTTGAGACGACCGAATGAGTCCATTCACCGTATCTAGCGCCAATCTGTTTCTAATTTTGGTTTTTATTAAACCTAGTTTGGAAAAAACTCTTTCACAAGAAGTGTTTCCGTGGGGCAATGAAATCACTGATAATGCAGCCTTCGCCAGTTCTTTGAAATCAGTATTTCCACCAAGGTGACATGTGTTTAACAGTACTCCAGAAACTGCCAGGTTCAGGCATGTTCTTTATTTTACACAGAATATCACGTATTCGGAGTTTTCTCCATTGATCATCAATTTTCTGAACAGTGCCTTCATTGAGATTACCAGTTCTGGGCACACTAGCAACACCAGGATGAAGGGTAGAAGGATAAGTAGGATATGAAATGGTTGCCTTAGAGGGGGTGGAGACAGGCCATGATGGCAAAAGTGGTGTCGCTATTTGGAATTAATTTCATTTCGCTGGTATGACAAAACAGTGAAATGATATTTTGCCGGTATCGAAATTATCGTACACCCCCATAATTATCATATGGGTTGACAACCATGAGTACAAACATTGAAATTATTGTATGTCCCCATAATTATCGTACGAGTTGGCAACCCTGCTTTGGAGAGTATTGTTTGAGAGCGGGACAGTACATAGTACCTTAGTGGTTGCATCACCTAAGGTTCTTTTGCAAAGGATTACAGCTGATGGAAATATAAATTCTTTGGCAATTATATGGCTTTTACTAGATTTTGCAATAAGCTGCGATACTCATAAGATACAAAGGTTGCATTTGCATCAGAATGTTTTGCAATAACATTTCAGGATGATCAGAGCCGCCTAGTTTAACTTTAAAATAACCTACTGACTTACCTTTGTGCTCCGGGTGCTTTGTTTCTAAATGCAGATGGAGTTTTGCAGGCTTCATACACTCATTAGAGAGGCTTTCACAGCAAATAACACATTGAGGTTTAGGTTCATATTCAGATTCAGTATATGTAAAACCAATCTCCAAATAATCACGGTTGCATTTCCTAAGTTTCACCGTAGGCCTACAAACACTGCTCTTAGACATAGAAGGATTTGGCTCAACAGACGATAACTTATCCACTTGCACATTCACATCAAATAACTCCTGATCCTCTTTGTTAGTAGGCCTACCACATCTTAACAATACACTTTTCAACCAACAATCCATTTTCAATTGCTGTACCTTGCCGAGCAAAATAAATCTTGATGAACAATTGTTTTATAAACACATGTAAATAACATGATCTTTGACAGAACTGCTACTGTGATGAATAGACATGTCTAACATACAGCATGCACCATCTAACAGAAATTGACAAAACTACTACTAGTGCCTTATACTGGCGCTACATTGGGCTTGTGCCAGTTCACTGTAAAAGCAGATATAAATTACTTGCTAATGTAACTCAAATTATTATGTTTGTAACACTCTAATCTACAATTTAACAATTTAAGGGGTCTTGTCAGTATAGCAACCAAAGGGGGGGGGGGGGGGGGTCCTTGAAAAAATGTTGGGAACCACTGCTCTAGGAACCGATTTCTCGAAATGTTCTCCTCAAATTCCAGATTGATTCCAACAATATTGGAGGTAATGTAACTCAACCAAGAATTATCGTGTGACACTATTTGTACAATAATCCTGCTGATTTTCTCAATAGGTGCCTACATATCCATGCTAAAAGTCTATTCAAGATACTCCATTTTAATAGATAAGTTTAACCTTTTGCAGCAAGAAACAATTACATACTTATTTTGCTTATGGAATATGCCAGCATTAAATGTATTATGCAGCAAGAGTTGAAATTAAGTGTTGGGACTCAGAAAATTAGCAACTTGCTGCTTGAACTTCAGAATTATTCCTACATACTTTATCCAAAAGTAGATGTTAGCTTAGCATATGCAACAATGTAAGACTTTCAAGATAATAGAAAACAGTTTATTATAATTCAGAACATAAAAGTATAATACTGTTTAGTGCAATAATGTGGCTTTATAATAAAAGTTTTAAAGATTAATTTTCAAGAACTCTGCTGTACATGAACAACTGAATATAACGATCTCTCAAATGTACAGAAAATTAAAAATAAATAAATAAATAAATAAATAAATAAATAAATGTGCAAAAATCATTAATACCTGAAAATACCAAACTATCATCCTTAACTCTCCTCACTTATGCATATACATTCTACATAATTTAAAGCCTGAAAATTGCTCTTTTAATGAGATGAGATAGAAGACAATGAACTCTGCTGCTGCATCAAATTTCAAGACCTAATAACAAGAGTATTTTGAAATGATTGCAATCTTCACTTCGGAAATATTGCTGCTCAAATGAGCAGCAGCATGCAGTTTATAATATAGTTCACATGTTCAACAAAGGAAAGGAGATAAAATAAACACTTCTCTTATTATACTTTCAAAAAGAAAGAAGCTAACTTCAAGTCAAATGGTCTGCTACAAGAACTGAAATACATAATGCCTAAGCATTGCCTTCTAAGTATAATACAGGTTCATCCATATATCATGTCTCGGCAGCTGAGGCAGAGGTTCCTCTCAGTGAATAAGCTATCACTTCCAATAAAACTTATTATGAAAATGAAATGTTTAGAATAGTGGAACATGTCATTAAAATCTATAAACTCATTTGTTGATTCTTAAAAGCAATAGACAACATCTTATGACTGACCGATGGGAGGATAGCAAACCACTTGAGGGGAAGGGAAGACTGTGACTTGAGAGGAAATCAGTGGACCGACAGCTGATGATGGAGAGGAACCTCTCTAAAGCTAATCCTGAAGGATTTTTTGAAGTGGAGCAAAAGTGCTTTTAAATGTTGACAATAAGTTTATAGATTATATCACTTATTACTTTCTGACCACTGGTTAATTGTTTAGCAAGGTGGAGTGACTATCTAATAAATTCAAATGTATTTTTGAAGTTATGTACTCACTAAAGGAGATGTTGGAACAGCTTGTCTTCATTTTCAACACATTTCTGGCATCTTCTTATTAATTATCCATTACTTTTCTTAGTTCTTTTCATGAAATAGAATTGATATCTTGGTAAATGTTACCCTTAAGTTCGTCTAAAGCATATGGATTTGTATACACACTATCTTATAATGATCCCCAGAGATAACAGTCATAGGCTTTAAATAACCTACAAAAAATCTTGTGGCAGCATGAGTAGAAACATAGTCATAAATACTTGATGTGGAATAGAACAGGCATAGTATTTGCCATTACTCTCACTTCACTAAACTAAATACGAGCTGCAATGTGAGCCCCTAAAAAACCAGTTATCGCTGCAAACCATCCCCTTTCCCTGCACAAATGTTGTTCCTGTTGCCCAAGGTACCCTATCTCAGCTGAGGAGACACAATATACAGATGGCCCAGTACATTTATCTTTAAATACCTGTAAGTTAAAAACTGAGACTTTATGGAAGTTAAAATCTGAAAATATTTATAGAATCAAAAACCGGAAAATCAGATTACTTATAACTTTCATGTATTTTTCAACAAATCTGCGTCTTATGAATAGTTAATACTGACAATTTCTACAAATTTCAACCAATGTCGCTGAAATTTTCATCACAAATTTGTTCAAAATAATTAGAACATAAAATTAATTTTCATTGTCCTATGTACCTAACCTTCCATGAAAATAATCTCAAAAGTCTCATGTACTATAAGCACACTCCTTACACATGTTGCGTTTGGACATCTAAACAGTCAAAAAGGTAAACTTACTATTGGATCTTGCTACAATGCTTAACCTCTTGAGGGATATCGACGTGAAATCACGTCCATTTAAAATGGCGGATGAGCGATATGGGCATCCTGTGCGTTTAAGTATTTAACCCTTATTTATCCCTTATCCAACTCAACTTATTATAATTTTCCCTTTATGAAACATTTTAGTAAGGTCTATATACTTTATTGGCTTACCTTAATATGTTCGTTCTGCAGTGATTTACCTCAAAACAGGGATAAACACACAAGGGTAGGTACATCTCCACATTCGCGAATTCCCTTCTTGCGGCACACGAAACACTTTCGAAATGGGCGGGACTTCTTTGCTGTTGGTGGTATCCTTTTAGGATAATGTTTTCCTTGAAGTCTGAGGGGTGCAGGGGTTTTGGATTTTCAACCCCCAACGTGGTATTGTTCAATTAGGCTGCGAGTTATTTATAGTCGGTAGTCAAGGTCGGTCATTGTCCTGTGTGGGTTTAGAGAGCTGTCCAAATCCCCAAACAATTGTATATGGTTATATCCAGTTGGTGCAAAAACACCTTTTTATACCACTTCTCCCTTCAGCTACAAGCAGGAAAGAATACGTATGTATTTCAACAAAGAAAGACACGGACTCTACTCAGTTACGAAACTCGCGTAAGCAAAAGTTGTAATGTCGATCTATTCTGATGACTCAAGAGACCACGCATGCAGTAGCGCTTTATTACACAGTATGCTGATGCATAAGCCACACATACAATGGGTGTTTCTTTACTGTATCTTTCCGAGAACTTATATTAGATGCGTTCGACAGAGCAAAGTTGACTTTTCACCACAGTGAAACAAAATTGTGCCATTTCAACGTTTTGTAAATACAACTCAACTTTGCTGATGACATACATTTATACTGCAAATAACGAGTTTTATACCAGTTTTTGTTTCATTAAAATAACTTAATATTTACACAAAATACAGCTGTGTATATACGAAGCGCATTTAACAATTTAAATGCTAGCAGTTCTCGGCTCGCGGACGTTTAAATGGCCATCGCTCAAGAGGTTAAGGATTTTCTTCCATTAAAGTTTAAAAAGGTGGATTTTTTGTTTAAATGTTGTCAAAAATTCAATAAGATACCACAATGAAACTTTCAGAAACAAGATAACTCTCCACTAAACCTCAAACAATTTTATTGTCTTTAACTGCTACTTGGTATTTGGCAAAATGTAATCGCAGACTTACGTTTAGGAGCTGTCTGAGTTGCCTGCTGTTCATCAGACTTCATTTCAGGGGAGCTGCTCTCCTTGGACTGCTGGGTGGTATCCGAGGATGCTGAAGTATGTGAGTGCAGAGATCGGTCCCAATCTACATCATGGCCCATGGTTCCATACCCGGCTGCAGCTAGGTGTGACTTGTCCCTCTCGAACCGTTGTGAAACTGTGTACAGGGGACCCACCTCATCAAACTGAGGTTCTGAGTTGATGTTGTAGTCACCACGCATATACTCCTCACGAGTGCGATCACGCAGATAATCACTGAAATAATTTTTCATGAGAAAGAAAATGGAATCATACCGTAATGTAAGGATCCCCAGTCTATAGTCTGCTGGCTCGAACTCCATCCTACAGCTTCTTCACAACCATCTCTGCATATACAAACAAAACAATTAAGTATATGCAAGTATACACAATGATGCTTTGTTTATTATTACTTTCAGTGAAAATAATTAGAATAATATTTTAAATGGAAAAACATAAAAGGGAATGTTAAAACAAAAATGAAGAAAATCAAGTGCCTTAAAATTGTGTACATAGATACAAAAACTGTAAAAATTAACCTATTACTGAAATTCTATTGTATCCCTTTTTTAATTTATTAAGTTAATGAACATCCCCATTCAGTAGCATATTCAGCAAATCAAAATAATGGGACCTAAATGTTCATGGTGCAAAATTTGCACCATGAACATTTAGATGATTGGTTTCGTTTTTCAAATCTGATTCAATCTTTCTATCTATACAGTTTTCAGAAAAGATTAAGGGAATAGTCAAAATACCTTATATAGTCAATATAGCCACTAAACTATGGATACTATCTACAGAATGCCACAGAAAAAATAACTGGGTTTTAAAGCAGGAAATATTCTAATTTTGTTATGTATTTACAATTTTATAAAACCGTTAGAATCTATGTTCTTGGCATTTCAGAAACACATGCTTTCATAATAGATATTGAAAACAATAGCATGTCTGCCGTGGGCTCTGCTGCAAAATTGCTCATACTTGTTGCACATTTCGTTCTGTGTGCACTAAATAAGTTCACCATGTGGTGATTGACAATCTGCAACATCTTAAAACAAAATTGTTTCCCCTAACAATGAACAATATTCTTATAAGATGAATCACCATGATTCAATTCTCATTGAAATCCTCTCTGGGTTTCAGAGATGGAGCCGGTGACCAGTTCTAAGTTTAAGAAAGCAGGACATTTGATGGCATAAAGCACGAGATTGGACATCTTGAATTGTCAATGAAAAAGAAAAGGTTCTGTACCTCGTAGACTATTAATTCCTTAAAATTTACATTTGAATTGTTCCTATGGATTGAAATGAATTTTTACAGCAAGTTATGGACTTGTAAATAATTAATACGTCTGTTACTATTTGAGTAGTTTTATAATTACAATTCTGTAAATTAAGTAATTTTGAGGGAATATCTCTCTCCAGCCAAAATAATATCCCACGATTAGAAATTATTTCACACTTTCATGATCACTGACAATTAGCATGGCAATGATGAACCCCAAAGTGCATTCAAGGGAATGTGATAAAATTTCCTTCAAGATGGCTTCTATTTTTATTTTTGTGCTCTGCAATTTCTTAGCAATTTCTGAATCACGCAAAAGTATTTTCATAAACAGTGAAGTAAGTCCAAGGACCTATATGGATTGATGGTGGTTCACAATGAAGAATACTAATATATTTCAGCTACACTAGCTTCTTATCCACTTTATTAGCTTTTTGTGCAAAATAACTAGCTATTTTAGTACATGAACACAAACTAATTGGGTAATTTTTGTGCCTTTGTATGTAGATAAAAAATACCTCATGATGATTTATACAAAACAGTAAGACAAAATGTCCTTGAATAAAGCATGTACAGTCATAGACAAAATAAATGAGTAATCCTCACATTCCATGTTGCCATCACAGGACTTCGTGTAGCTTCATAGCAGCTGTGTTTACAATGCACCTACAGGGATTGCAGAATGATCTGTGCCTGTGAATGCAATGGTCACCTTATAACCTGCTTAAAACAGAGCATGGTACAACATTATGGTGGTCAAGAGGTTAAGTAGGCACTGCTTGCACTCATGAGCTCCTCAGTTCAAATATTGCATTAGTTGTTATTTTTTATGTTGTTAATTTTATGAATGGATGTGTAGAACAGTATACTGCATTGATATAATTTCAGCATTTGAAGTTTCAGGAATATCTATGCACAAAAACAATTCTACTAGCACACTATTCTAAGTAACTAAAGAAATAAATGAAAATAAAATAAACTATTATCTTCTAAAACTAAAACACATAAAAAATATAAAAATTAACACCAGATGTATAAACCCTCAGCAGGTATAATTTCCTCAATCTTGGGGGTGAGATGAAATTAAACACCTGCAGTAACGTGGACAAGAAACTACTACATCCCAGGATTCTTCAATTTGTGTCCATTAGCCATCTTCTGTCCTTTGTGCAACTGCAGGGAAATTTGAGTGCAGCTCTTTTTTCACATCAGCCCACACATTTTCAATAGGGCTCAAATCTGGTGAGCAGGGAGGCCAGTCTACCACTCTCATATCCTGCTGTTGACAACTAATTTGAAACCTTTCAACATATGTGGACAGGATTATTATCCTGTATGAATTCAACAATTCCAACAGGACATCTCATCCTTACAAAATATCAAAATATTCCTAAGTATTATCATGCGCTGTTCAGTGTATTGCCAAGCTTCCACAAGACACTTAGATCATCCCTTGACATCCAGCCCCAACAAGATACATGCATGACCATGATGAAAATGTGAAACAACATATTTTGCATCAGTCAGGGTGGTTCAGTTGGTTAGGCGCTGGCCTACTGATCCCAAGGTTTCAGGTTCAAATCTGGCCCAGACAGATGGTTTTTAAGTGTGCTTAAAAGTGACAGTGCCATGTCAGTAGATTTATAACATATAAAAGAACTCCTGTGGGATGAAATTCCAGCGGTGCTGATATGATCCTAGCAATTAAATAAACAAATAAATTAACAAATAAATTTATTTTTATGTCACATATTTTGCATCATATCAGGACCCCTTTGGATGGTAGACTATGTCACCACATCTGAGAATATCATGTTATTCCAGTCACGGTTGACATTTTCCTCTGCAAACATGAGGAAAAACAATCTGTGATCGTCTGGCGGATGTTGCTTTCTGCCATTCATGCAAGAAGTCTTGCATTGTTACACGTTGTAGAGCTGTTTGAGCTGATCCAGAGAATTGTGTATGTACCTTCATTTCAGAAGCAGTTAAGAAGTAGTTCCTCTCTGCTACTGCAACTAAAGCTGCATTCATTTCAGGCGTGGACACACACCTTCTTCCTGAACCAGGACCACAGCATTCAATCCCTTCCCTGGATAATCTCAACAACCTCTATGCTGTAAATGCACGAACTCCAATAGAGCTGCAGCTTCACAAGCACATTGACTAGTGCAAGGAGAGACTTCCTTGTGCCTATGCCTTTGTGTGCACTTTCTTCCATTGTCATATGTGGTAAGATTCACTGAAAGATAACTTGTTCAGGCCTAATGCATTTATGTATGCTTCTGCATATCACATGGTTTCATGTGCAGCATATTGTATTTGGGTAGAATACACTCTTAAAGAAGTATTACAATAACTATTCTATTATTAAGTTTACCAAAAGTAGTATATGAAATGCAGTATATCGAAAATAAGCAGTTGCTATGTGTTCATTAAACATTATTAGCAGAAAAAAATAGTGTTTCCTACATGTGAGAAGTGAACTGCAGTCTTAATCAAAGAAGTACCCTACCTTCTACCATAGCCCTAAGAGAAGACACATGGAAAGTATCTTTATTTGTAGGTCTCCAACTTAGAAAAGAATATTGAGAGAACTTACCATCGCTGTGTGACAGGCTGCTTCCCCCACTCTTGTCTCTCCCTTCATCACCCTCTCCTCCTTCTTGCTGCGGGCCAATCACCCACCGTCATTATCATTGCTGTCTTCTCCACACTCCAACTGGTGATTGTCTCTTGCATTTATAATAATTTCATCTATTTCTGAATCTATATTATCATTGGGTCTGTATACATGTTTATAGTTGAACGCATACAATTAGACACCCAAATACAGCTGCTCAAATCTATATTTTTTATTAAAATTGCAACCAAAATTTAATTGGAAGAAGTAAAGGGGTAGGAAGTAGGAGAAATGATCTCACTGTTTAACGGGTGCTTACTGAAGGAAGAAGTTATGCAGTGGGGGAAACATTCTCCCTACACCTGGCGCGCATATGCAAAACAATATTCTTTTCTATGCTGGTCACCTGTAGTAATGCTGTACAACTTTATGTAGCAGCTACACAGCTGTATTGTGTATGGCATTAACAAGGCTTTGTGCTATGTCAAACTCAAAAATTTTGCATTCAAGACAGAACTCAAATCTTTTTTTTGTCCATGGCTACACTCTTGCTTCATTATTTTACTTCACTACATATCACCAGCCCTGGTCACCCTAAACAAGCTTGATAAACCTTTCTACAACATTAAGACTGCTCTTTCACTGCCTAGTAGACAGTGCACAACAACTACTTAGATTCAGAATAATTTATATTTTAAACCCATTTATTGTTTCTGCCTCATCCTGTATAATGCAGGAAACTCTTTCTGTTGCAGCTACAATTCAATAAAATTTGCCTGCACAAATTATCCAGCCTTAATCTCATCACCAATATCATATTTACAAATTGAATTAAATCCACCAGTACGCTATACACAAGATGTTTTACATCCTGCACAACTTTTGATGTCTAAAGCAGTAACAGGAAAACTAAACTTATTTACATTTGTTAGTATATATCGTATAATGCAAAATCAAAAAATGGTTTCTACTATTTGCAAACTTTCACAATTATGCTCAATCAATTTTTGTTACAGGATAACTAAGACTGACAAGATGAATGTTTCCAGCAAGGTATTTACTATGCATATTAAACACACACATAAATTTACATGAAAAACCTCAACTTCCTTTCATGAAAGATGTGACTAACTGAAGAGAATGAACTGCAAATAAAACAAACTTGGATAAATATATTGGTACTGCCACAGTTAATTTGATAGCTATGGATTCTTTTACACAGTAAATATGAAAACAAAGTTAGTTTAAGGATTATGGTTTAATCCCCACTTGCCCCTCTGCAATTTTTTCTGTTTAAACTTTGTTTGATACCTTTAAATTACAGTAATAATTTTACATAATTAATATAAGCCTAAACAAAAAAAGCATGTAGCATTTACCTGTATTGCTCCACTAAGTACTCTGGAGGCTGTGGATAAACCCTGCTTCTGGGGTACTCAACAGGAATGACTGTTATATAGTTTTGACTGTTGTCTGCTTGATGATTATCCATGCTCCGATGTTCATTTGCTGACATGGTAACCAATCGAATTGTCTGAAATGCTGACATGGTAACCAATCGAATTGTCTGAAATTGTTAGAATACAACTTGAAAATTATTCCACATCAAAATTAAGAAATCTTACTCATAAAAGCATAAGGATGCTATGAAAATATTAACTCATTTGTGATTTTTAATATACCCTGTGTATAAATAAACAGGGTGGAAGGTCTGCCAGAATTGCCTGCAGCTGCAGATGTAAGAAATATAAAATGCTAAGTTTTGTTTCATTAGGTTTCATCGTTTTGTAAAAATTTCACTTTTTAGGTGATGTAAATGGGAACACTGTGCTGTCCACACACACACACACACACACACACACCAGCGGCCTCTGTTGAACCCAACCAGTGCATGCTTCCAGGTCTCAGCTGTAAACAAAACACCTGACTGGCATGTGCCTCATGGCTAGCACTGCCTCAGTTGTAAACAAACACCCGACTGGCATGTGCTTCAATGTAAACAAAGTACTTGCCCCTTGCGTACTGCTTGAGCAGGCCACTATCTGGGGAAATCGACACCAATATAAATGTTATGCCGGAAAGGTGCGAATGTAGCTGAAATGATGCATTCATTCAAGTAATAATGAAGATTCAGTTTTCCATACTTAAGAAAACACAAAAATGAAACACTGACGCATTCATTCAAGTAATAATGAAGATTAAGTTTTCCATAATTAAAAGAACACAAACATGAAACAATCAAAATCACGTATTTTAGGGTTAAAACAATACTGACATAAAGGGATACAGATTTTTCTAGTGACATTCTTCTTTTTCTTCTTCTTATCATTGTCGCCGTCGTCATTATCATCATCATTATTCGTTGCGAGGTAAAACAATAGTATTTGCTTTTAATATACAAATAAATAAAAGTACTCCTCTTTATTTTTCTAAAACAATTGCGCTCTTCTGTATGTTACTGGGCTGAAATAAAACTAATGATCTTGTCATAAATTACAGATGTGGTCATGAAGGCACCTAAATAACAAGAAAAGGAAAATGAAATTGTTCTCTAAAAGTAAACATGACAGTGAGACTATCCTTAAAAAAAAAAGTATACATAATACTGAGTTTCTCTATACATATGACAAACTGAATTTGTATCTAATATGGGACTGAAGTACAGTCAATGTACTCTATGCTACATTTACAAGTACTATTTAACAAAGAACACAAGTACCAGTCAGCATTTTGAAATAAATTCCATAATCCTGTTAAATACATATATAAGCATTTTACAACAAGAAATACTGAAAATGTATGTCATTTATGCCTATTATGTGGTGTTTATTTTGGTTTTATTATTACTTAATTAAAGTTCTTAACATTGAGTAGCATTTCAGTTCACAAGAGGCAATATTCTTTTTTGTCATTTTTTTTTTTTTTTTTTTTTTTTTTTTTTGAGTTGGAGATCAAAAGTGACTTATTTCACTAGATAAGGCATGAGGAGGAGTGGGAACAACTGCCTTTATTTATGTGAACTCATTGTTACATTTTCATTTTATTTTGTCCTTTTTATTTTTGTATCTATTTATTTATCTTTTATTCCTAAGGGGAATTTCGCTATGAAATTAGTAGTACCATGTCTAAGTACTCCCTTGATGCAAATGGATTCATGATTGCAAGTTAAATTCTTTCGCATTGCAGACAATTGTCCTTTAACCCTCCTGCCAACCTTCACACCATCGTCAAGCGATACTTCCCCCAACCCTGCAGGTTTCCAAATTTTAGTGAGAACACGCCCCATGTACGTTTCAAGTGGCCCACGGAGTTGCCATATTTCGTGTAGAAATTAAACTTTGCATGACACTTTACCATTAAATTGTAGCTAAATTCTTTCAAATTAAGATAAAAAGGAATTATAGCATTGTTCACATAATGTTTGCAATACAGTTAATGAAATAACAAACCATTTATACCCATTCATCAAGAAGTTACATGGCTCCAAATGTTTGACACAAATTATCTTTTTTCGGTGAAACAGTTCTTTATTGACAATAATTATTACACTCATCATGTAGGCTCCCTGATTAACATATCGCTGAAGCAGTACCTTCCATCCTGTGTCTGTGTGTGTGTGTGTGTGTGTGTGTGTGTGTGTGTGTGTGTGTGTGTGTGTGTGTGTGTGTGTGTGTGTGTGTGTGTGTGTGTGTGTGTGTGTGTGTGTGTGTGTGTGTGTGTGTGTGTGTGTGTGTGTGTGTGTGTGTGTGTGTGTGTGTGTGTGTGTGTGTGTGTGTGTGTGTGTGTGTGTGTGTGTGTGTGTGTGTGTGTGTGTGTGTGTGTGTGTGTGTGTGTGTGTGTGTGTGTGTGTGTGTGTGTGTGTGTGTGTGTGTGTGTGTGTGTGTGTGTGTGTGTGTGTGTGTGTGTGTGTGTGTGTGTGTGTGTGTGTGTGTGTGTGTGTGTGTGTGTGTGTGTGTGTGTGTGTGTGTGTGTGTGTGTGTGTGTGTGTGTGTGTGTGTGTGTGTGTGTGTGTGTGTGTGTGTGTGTGTGTGTGTGTGTGTGTGTGTGTGTGTGTGTGTGTGTGTGTGTGTGTGTGTGTGTGTGTGTGTGTGTGTGTGTGTGTGTGTGTGTGTGTGTGTGTGTGTGTGTGTGTGTGTGTGTGTGTGTGTGTGTGTGTGTGTGTGTGTGTGTGTGTGTGTGTGTGTGTGTGTGTGTGTGTGTGTGTGTGTGTGTGTGTGTGTGTGTGTGTGTGTGTGTGTGTGTGTGTGTGTGTGTGTGTGTGTGTGTGTGTGTGTGTGTGTGTGTGTGTGTGTGTGTGTGTGTGTGTGTGTGTGTGTGTGTGTGTGTGTGTGTGTGTGTGTGTGTGTGTGTGTGTGTGTGTGTGTGTGTGTGTGTGTGTGTGTGTGTGTGTGTGTGTGTGTGTGTGTGTGTGTGTGTGTGTGTGTGTGTGTGTGTGTGTGTGTGTGTGTGTGTGTGTGTGTGTGTGTGTGTGTGTGTGTGTGTGTGTGTGTGTGTGTGTGTGTGTGTGTGTGTGTGTGTGTGTGTGTGTGTGTGTGTGTGTGTGTGTGTGTGTGTGTGTGTGTGTGTGTGTGTGTGTGTGTGTGTGTGTGTGTGTGTGTGTGTGTGTGTGTGTGTGTGTGTGTGTGTGTGTGTGTGTGTGTGTGTGTGTGTGTGTGTGTGTGTGTGTGTGTGTGTGTGTGTGTGTGTGTGTGTGTGTGTGTGTGTGTGTGTGTGTGTGTGTGTGTGTGTGTGTGTGTGTGTGTGTGTGTGTGTGTGTGTGTGTGTGTGTGTGTGTGTGTGTGTGTGTGTGTGTGTGTGTGTGTGTGTGTGTGTGTGTGTGTGTGTGTGTGTGTGTGTGTGTGTGTGTGTGTGTGTGTGTGTGTGTGTGTGTGTGTGTGTGTGTGTGTGTGTGTGTGTGTGTGTGTGTGTGTGTGTGTGTGTGTGTGTGTGTGTGTGTGTGTGTGTGTGTGTGTGTGTGTGTGTGTGTGTGTGTGTGTGTGTGTGTGTGTGTGTGTGTGTGTGTGTGTGTGTGTGTGTGTGTGTGTGTGTGTGTGTGTGTGTGTGTGTGTGTGTGTGTGTGTGTGTGTGTGTGTGTGTGTGTGTGTGTGTGTGTGTGTGTGTGTGTGTGTGTGTGTGTGTGTGTGTGTGTGTGTGTGTGTGTGTGTGTGTGTGTGTGTGTGTGTGTGTGTGTGTGTGTGTGTGTGTGTGTGTGTGTGTGTGTGTGTGTGTGTGTGTGTGTGTGTGTGTGTGTGTGTGTGTGTGTGTGTGTGTGTGTGTGTGTGTGTGTGTGTGTGTGTGTGTGTGTGTGTGTGTGTGTGTGTGTGTGTGTGTGTGTGTGTGTGTGTGTGTGTGTGTGTGTGTGTGTGTGTGTGTGTGTGTGTGTGTGTGTGTGTGTGTGTGTGTGTGTGTGTGTGTGTGTGTGTGTGTGTGTGTGTGTGTGTGTGTGTGTGTGTGTGTGTGTGTGTGTGTGTGTGTGTGTGTGTGTGTGTGTGTGTGTGTGTGTGTGTGTGTGTGTGTGTGTGTGTGTGTGTGTGTGTGTGTGTGTGTGTGTGTGTGTGTGTGTGTGTGTGTGTGTGTGTGTGTGTGTGTGTGTGTGTGTGTGTGTGTGTGTGTGTGTGTGTGTGTGTGTGTGTGTGTGTGTGTGTGTGTGTGTGTGTGTGTGTGTGTGTGTGTGTGTGTGTGTGTGTGTGTGTGTGTGTGTGTGTGTGTGTGTGTGTGTGTGTGTGTGTGTGTGTGTGTGTGTGTGTGTGTGTGTGTGTGTGTGTGTGTGTGTGTGTGTGTGTGTGTGTGTGTGTGTGTGTGTGTGTGTGTGTGTGTGTGTGTGTGTGTGTGTGTGTGTGTGTGTGTGTGTGTGTGTGTGTGTGTGTGTGTGTGTGTGTGTGTGTGTGTGTGTGTGTGTGTGTGTGTGTGTGTGTGTGTGTGTGTGTGTGTGTGTGTGTGTGTGTGTGTGTGTGTGTGTGTGTGTGTGTGTGTGTGTGTGTGTGTGTGTGTGTGTGTGTGTGTGTGTGTGTGTGTGTGTGTGTGTGTGTGTGTGTGTGTGTGTGTGTGTGTGTGTGTGTGTGTGTGTGTGTGTGTGTGTGTGTGTGTGTGTGTGTGTGTGTGTGTGTGTGTGTGTGTGTGTGTGTGTGTGTGTGTGTGTGTGTGTGTGTGTGTGTGTGTGTGTGTGTGTGTGTGTGTGTGTGTGTGTGTGTGTGTGTGTGTGTGTGTGTGTGTGTGGTGTGTGTGTGTGTGTGTGTGTGTGTGTGTGTGTGTGTGTGTGTGTGTGTGTGTGTGTGTGTGTGTGTGTGTGTGTGTGTGTGTGTGTGTGTGTGTGTGTGTGTGTGTGTGTGTGTGTGTGTGTGTGTGTGTGTGTGTGTGTGTGTGTGTGTGTGTGTGTGTGTGTGTGTGTGTGTGTGTGTGTGTGTGTGTGTGTGTGTGTGTGTGTGTGTGTGTGTGTGTGTGTGTGTGTGTGTGTGTGTGTGTGTGTGTGTGTGTGTGTGTGTGTGTGTGTGTGTGTGTGTGTGTGTGTGTGTGTGTGTGTGTGTGTGTGTGTGTGTGTGTGTGTGTGTGTGTGTGTGTGTGTGTGTGTGTGTGTGTGTGTGTGTGTGTGTGTGTGTGTGTGTGTGTGTGTGTGTGTGTGTGTGTGTGTGTGTGTGTGTGTGTGTGTGTGTGTGTGTGTGTGTGTGTGTGTGTGTGTGTGTGTGTGTGTGTGTGTGTGTGTGTGTGTGTGTGTGTGTGTGTGTGTGTGTGTGTGTGTGTGTGTGTGTGTGTGTGTGTGTGTGTGTGTGTGTGTGTGTGTGTGTGTGTGTGTGTGTGTGTGTGTGTGTGTGTGTGTGTGTGTGTGTGTGTGTGTGTGTGTGTGTGTGTGTGTGTGTGTGTGTGTGTGTGTGTGTGTGTGTGTGTGTGTGTGTGTGTGTGTGTGTGTGTGTGTGTGTGTGTGTGTGTGTGTGTGTGTGTGTGTGTGTGTGTGTGTGTGTGTGTGTGTGTGTGTGTGTGTGTGTGTGTGTGTGTGTGTGTGTGTGTGTGTGTGTGTGTGTGTGTGTGTGTGTATATATTCATCAATTTCTGTCCATTGCTTTATTCCTTTTATTCTATAAAGTAATGCTCATTTGACATGCATATGTTATGTTTGTGAACTGCCTATAACAGAATAGATTGAACGTCCAGGCGTAAGCTTTTATGAAAACTGAAGAATTTTGTGTTAAGCTATAGGCCCTAGGGCCTAGGCATTGGATAACTTTGCATCTGTAGAATGTTACAAGCTTTCAGCTAAGTCTCAAGCACCAACAGCTTTGAGTAATTCAATTAATGTACTTTAGGAGTTAGCTATTTTACAATACTCACATTACAGTCGTTCTCCCACATCGCTTTGGTTCAGTGCCTCTTCTACTTCTGGATCACTGAAAAAAACAACCAGTAAATAAATAAACAACTCCTATGTTATATCATAATACTATTATAACATGAGCCTCTTCTATTTTATCATTTTCACTGGTCTATTTTTAAAAAACCCTTGCAACAAAAGTTACATTAAATCTTGTTGACCTTCAGCAGAATTTGCAACTAGAAACACAAAGGAAGTCACAGTTCAAAGCCCTCAAATACTGCCAGTAACAAAAGAATCACCAACCATAACCATCCCTACTACTAGTCAAATTTAGTGTGCACACTTCCAATTAACATTCTAGTTAACATATTTTGTTCCCAAGCACTTTTTTAAGCTTTCAAGAACAATGTGAATACTTCAAGTTCTTTCATGCAACCATGCTTTCATGCAATGCATTCTTCAATTGACTGATGATTATGCTTTATCTCTTTCTGTCCTTGCATACACTGACCACTTCAAATCACAATATAAAAGTATACACAAGCTGGCAAAAAAAATTAAAACTTTAGTTTTGGAAAAATATGTAATTGAAGCCATGGGATATAGAATTCATTAGTTCACATTCTGGCACAATGTAAATGATGGGTATCATTCAATTTGTTTTGCTTAGTTTTAGATGACCTCCGTATTGCAGTTGGTAGCGCACTTGCCTCTGGCACGGAGGACCCGGGTACCAGCATGGGGATTTTATCCCCTCTGGGAGGTCTGACACAGGGTGCACTCAGCCTCGTTAGGTCCTGGGGGGGGGGGGGGGGGCAATTGAGGAACTACTTGATGTAGAAGTAGCGGCTCCAGGTCGAGAAGGCCATACAACTGGCTGGGAGGGCTTGGGGCACTGACCATGTCCCACCCTACAGTACTGCACCCCACCAATGACGCCTGTAGTGGACAGAGGTGGGGGACGCAGCAGTTGGGCAGCCAGCCTTCATGGGCTGTTGTGCTAGGGGTTTAGATTTAGATGATCATTTCAAATGTATAGAAACCAACCTTTTAATGGGTATTTTAGTCAGTGATGAATTCAAGGGGTGGCTTGGGCGGGGGGGGGGGGGGGGCAGGCAAAATCCCCCAGGGAATTAATAAGTCCCCCCCCCCCGGGAAATTCATATCTATTTGGAAATGTATACATCATTAACATTCTCTACCCCCCCCCCCCCCATCAAGCTTAATATCCCCCCTGGAGGAAAGTGGCTGTATTCATCACTGATTTTAGTGTCGGCTACATTCATAGCATCACTAATCCCATAATCTGATAACCACCAACATAATTGAGAAGTTCAAAGCGAAACTTACAGAACTGCTGAAAAAAGTGCAGTTTATGTTCCATCATTGATCATATTATGTGTGACTTCTTGAAAAGTATTTTAATGAAGAAAGTGCAAATAATAATCTGACAGTGATGTATAGGACTTTGATTAATGTTGCTGTAAATTAAAAGAAATTTAATATTTAGTGTTACACAAAGAAGATACATTTATTAACAAATATTCTGCAAATATTTGATGCCACAAACATTTTTATTTAAGAAACTTATAGATTACAGTGAGATTTATGGTTTCCCTGCAATTAGTTTGTCAATCCCTGTGGATTCCCAGTTGCCTGAAACTCAATAAGAATGAAAAATATTCATAAAATTAAAACTATGCATTTTCTTTCATATTTTAATAAAAATTGTGAGGAGCGATTTTTGATAAATGAAAAGCAATTAAAATGTTTCTGTGTAAAGGGTTGTTTGGAATGGGAGATTTTCTTACAAATTTCTGGCTAGATAAAGTGTGTGGGTACACTACATGATATCTTTCTGATTTTTTATTTTGAGTTATCCTATTTTATCTCCCTCCCTCTTGCTCTCTGAGAAGGATATTTCTCCAAAAATGGATTTAGGGCACTTTAAACCACATACTTCTGGTAAAACTTCAATATTGATATGGTGGAGAAAGTAAATTAAGGGGAGCAGAAAAATTTAAGGTGACCAGGAAAAGAATAAGTGGACAATGCCCTCTAACTCTTTTCTACAGACTAACTTCATTAACAATAATATCTCTATCTACATTTTAGGCAAAGTTTTCTTCTAAGTTTTTATTTTGGGCAGGTAATTAACATTAACATATACAGGGTGGAAGGGAAGTCGTTACATTCCTTCTAATGTGCTTCATAGAAGCATTACAAACAAAAAAGTGTAATGGCATTTTGTTCTTTGATCAGCCAATTTGGAAAAAATAAGTGGTTTTTGATCCAAATTGGATGTGTAATTCCACAAGAATGCACAAAGATAACACTTTGCTACTGGTAAGATGTGTAGAGTAACTTATTTCTGACATAGCTTCGGTAGTAATTATGGGACATTATACAGGGTTACAAAGTATTTAATCACTTAAAAGATGTGAAGGAATACTCCGAGCTGCTCTCTCAGACATGAGGTAAATCGACAATGTTGCGTTGAGGTTGGTCAGGGAATTGACCTAGTTTGTGAATGTAAAAAGGTCGGGCACTTTGGCTTTTGTTTTAATGTTTTGGGAGCTAATGCTAGTAATTGGCCCACACTCGAACAGTAAGCACTGAAGGACAAGGCAGGGTATCAGTTTGTTTTCAAGATGCACCGTTATGCTGTTTGTTTATGTGCTGAGCTAGGGAAAGTGACCACTCACACGATCAGCAGTGTTGCCAGCTTGTTTTCGATAAAACTAAAATACTTCCATAGGAAATGGCCAGAGACAAAAACCTAAGATACAGAATGTGTTCCAAATACTGAGATCTACCACTGGCTTAAATTAATGTAATGACTTCCCTTCCACCCGGTATATTAGTTTAATACAAATAAATATATCATATCAACTCTATAATGGAATATGGAATTTTATTTTGGGGCAATTCAGTAGAAAGTAAATGAATATTCCTCATACAAAAGAAGGTTATAAGAATTATTTCCAAGTAGATACACATGCAAAGATCTTTTTAGAAGACTGCAGATATTAACCTCACCCTGCATGTAAATATTATCGATCCTAAAATGCTTTATATTCAATCAATCCACATTTATAACATATCCTATGGCTGTTTCAGGGGTGTTCCCTCTTCAGCCTAGAGCTAGCTGTTTGGTTAATTGGTGCTAAACGAGTTATCTTGTACCTTCTTTTTTTTTTATTTCTTTTTCTTTCAATCAGTTCACTTATTTGGTGTTGGGGATGTGGGTTGTTGGTATATGTCATGAGGGGTAAGGTGCAGAGTTTGTTGCAGGGTTGTCCGTGGTGATCGTAAAATATCTGGCGTGATGTTTGTGGGTGTTAGCATTGTCCTCTGCATTGTGGGATCTCAATAGGTCCATCTTGGCGTGGCATTCGTGTTTGTGTCTTGGTGTCGTGCCAGGTTGTTGGTGTTCTGCTCTTGAGTTTAGTCAGTTTTCGCTGGATGGACGTGAGAACTTCACAGATAGTTTGCAGGTTGTTAGCGGTGTCCTGGATGTCCTTGAGTGCATGAGCAAGAGCTGTTTCCCATGTTGTAACTCGGTTGGTGAGAGTTTGAAGTGCTTCATGCAGTTTCCATAGTGATGCGGTGTTGCAGAGTACTGAGGTGTAGAGACTGTTGTATGTGACATCTTGTTGGTTGGCAGTTTGATGGCTGGTGTTCACGTGCAATTGGCATGTGGCAATGATGATCTGCGGGGGTCGGAGACTGGTTGTTGTGCTGGCTGCACTTAGGCTGCAGCTGGCTGACAGCTTGGATTCTTGGGGCACGCTGCTTGGCCTGTGAGGTGAGCAGTGCAATTGCACGTGGCATAATACACAGGGTGGCATGTCAAGTTGTGGCTGGTGCAGAGTGTGGTGATGGTGCCAGCGCCACAGTAGTGGCAGTGTGGGGCATCGGTGCACATGTCGGCAGTGTGACCGTATTGACAACAGCGTCGGCATTGAGTAGGGCAGACACCTCGACTAGCCTCAACTGGGAACACCTGCCCAAGGGTCAGTGAACGCAGTAGGGTAATCTGCGCATTGCTTTCATCAAAGAAGGCCAACGACATCGGGCTGCACTAAGGAGGAGAGCATCCGGTGTGGTGTGGGCGTTGAGTATTCAACCTCTGGTAGTGTTATCTGTATGCCTCCCTCATCAACATATGCCTCCCTTTTCCATTTCCTTCATTGATAACACTGTACAACACTGGAATTTGCACCTGACCAAAAATAGGCGATTCTAATAGATTTTTAAGCACGAATTTCAGAACTTAAATCTATTTTGTAATATCACCTAACGTTTATTAAATATTGCCCTCTTTGTGATTTGCAAAAATCTGTTGTGCTATGCCACTCCCACTGCCGCAACCTTTATCGGTTGGCTCACCCTCTCAACATCTGCTGTCATTCAAGGCTGGCAACAGTTTTATTGCAGGTGAGGTAACTTCAGCATTTTGACAAGCAGCTTAAAATATGCTTCTTTGAAAGGTCTTCTTTGTTGTTGGGCTCATGGAACAACTGAGTGACAATTACAAGCCATCCGAATGGCGTATTTTCATTGATTCGTTGAAGTTAAGTTTAAAGGCAGTTTTATTACATAATGATAACTTTTTATCCTTCCGTCCCTATAACTCATTCTGTCCAGATAAAAGAAACATATTAGAATTTGAAGATAGTTTTGAAAACTCTATGCAAAGAATGAATGGCATATCTGTGGAGATTTAAAGGTCATAGGGTTACTCCTGGGAATGCAGAGGGGTTTCACCAAGTTTTGTTATTTTATATGTGAATGAGATAGTCGGGTTAAAGAAAAACATTATGAAGTAACTGAGTGGCCTGTAAGGAGTGCTTTAATACCGGGTGAAAAGAGTGTTAAGTATGAAGCATTAGTTAACAGAGACAAAATTTTGCTACCGCCGCTTCACATTAAGCTAGGCTTAATGAAAAATATTGTAAAGGCTTTGAACAGAGAGAGTAGGGGTTTTCGGTATTTGAAAGAAAAGTTTCCAAGAATAAGCCAAGCAAAATTTAAAGAAGGTATTTTTATTGGCCCACAAATACGCAAATTGATGGAAGACAGACATTTTGAAGAACTATTTCTCGAAAATGAGAAAGCAGCATGGGTGGGATTCAAGACAGTATGCAAAAATTTCCTGGGAAATACAAAAGCTGACAACTACAAGGAAATTATTGAGCACATGTTAAAGGCAGTGGTCATCTAGTATGTTAACTGACTATTGTTAGCAGCTCATAAGGGAGGTTCCTGATGTCACCTACAAGCGGAAATCTTCTCAATTTTTTTTAAAAAAGTGAGTAAAATTAATAATACTTTTAAGTTTTTGTATGACAGTTACCTAAATGTGGATTGTTAGTTCACTTGAACCATAATTTATGAATTATGCATAACTTTTTTGTTATAACGTTGAGCTATATGAAATTATTTCACATCAGGATTGATTACAATATTTTAATTGCATCTATTGTATGTGTTATTTTTTAAAAACATTAAAACTGATTTCTCCAAAAAACAGTACATGATAGAGAATTTTGGATTTCAGATTTGAGTTCAGCATAGCTAATATGTATAAAGTCACTATTTTCGTTTGAGTGCAAAAACAAAAGTTGGAATTTGTTGTTCAGTGTAATCTACCAAATACATTTTTCCCCTTATCCCACCAAAAAGGTTTAGGACCTCTATATCTTGAAGTTTATTATTATTATTATTATTTTTTTTCCCTCTTCTTTTCCTTCTTCTTCTTCTTCCTCCTATTACTATTACTACTACTGTTGTTATTATTATTGTCATTATGTTTACTATTATTGTTATTATTATTATTGTCATTAAGATTACTATTATTGTTGTTATTATTATTATTATTATTATTATTATTATTATTATTATTATTATTAGTATTATTTCAATAGAGTTAAAATATGCATGCTATACTAATTTAAGTGTATCTCTAGAACTCAAGTTTGCCAGTGCTCAGATAGATAAAAAGGCAGAGCTGAGTTTGGGTAAGATATACTTAATGTGAGCTTTCCAATCTAAATATTGTCTATTTCAAAGCTTGAAATTTGATGTTTGTTCTAATGAGATGTCTGAAATTCCTTTTCTGAATGCAAACTGATCCTTCACAAGTATCTTGTTATAATCGAGATATTTATACAGTCTGTCGAACATTACTTTTTCCAGCACGTTTGAAGAGTGAAATTGGTCTATAGTTTGAAGTATTGCTGCATTCGCCTTTTTTAAAAAGGGGTTTAACTATAGAGAATTTCATCCTAATCAGGGAAAATTCCAGTCTTTAGTGACTCATTGCACAAATAACTCAGGGGAGTGCTAATTTGGAGTGAACATGCTTTTAAGATTTTTTTTTTATTTTGTCATAACCAGAGAAATTCTTTGTTTTAAAGGAGCTAATAATTTTATTTATTCCCGCAGGTGACTAGCTTAAATTCAGGCAATACTTCTGTGAAACTTGATCTTAGAAATTCTAGTGATGTCTCTTTACTTCCAAAGTTAGTATTTAGATTGTTAGTTACATCCCAAAAGAATTTGTTAAAACTTTCCACAACTTCCTGGGGTTTGTACATACCTGCTTCTCTTTTTATTATATTTCAAGTAGTTTTTATTTTGTTGTTGGGAGTGTTGGATTAGTTTGTTATAATGCAATAATCTTGCTGCTTTTATTGCCCTTTTTAGAATTTTGCAATATTTTTTTAAATAGTGCCTTATTCTAGGTTTTTACCAATTCTTACTTGCTTCTCTTTTACACCTGCACGAGGTCCTGATAACTAAAGTGATCCAAGCATCGTTTCTTTTGAAGTAAGATATTTTGTTAATCTTGACTGGAAAGCACGATTCAAAGTGGGTTTTGAAACATTAGAGAAAGCTATTATATTTATTGTTGGTCCCATTCATTTGGTAAGCTTGATTCCACGATTCAAGTTTTTTGCTAAACTCGTTCAGAGTATTTTCATTTATTTCCCTATATTTTTTATATGTATATTCAGGTTTGAGATTTAAATTTATCTTTTTTAATGCATAGAACTTGAGCATCAGGATCTGATAGACCATTAATTTTCGATGAGACAGTGCAAAAATTCATTCTATCTGAATTTACAAATATATTATCCATAGCAGTGGAAGGATTATTTTGTAATCTTGTTGGAAAGTTTACTTTATGTGTCATGTGGTATGTAGCAAATAAAGAGCTGAGTTGTTCCCTTTGAAGACCACATTTGAAATAATCAAAATTTATATCATCGCATTAATTTTCGATGAGACAGTGCAAAAATTCATTCTATCTGAATTTACAAATATATTATCCATAGCAGTGGAAGGATTATTTTGTAATCTTGTTGGAAAGTTTACTTTATGTGTCATGTGGTATGTAGCAAATAAAGAGCTGAGTTGTTCCCTTTGAAGACCACATTTGAAATAATCAAAATTTATATCATCGCATATGACTAATTTCCTTTTTGGTTTAAACAAAAAGTTTATGGACAAGTTCAAGCTGCTTTCTGAAAATTTCAAAATTGCCTAAGGCAGATCAAGAAAGGGCTGCTACGACTACATTAATTTGATTTAACTGAACTGCACAGAGTTCGAGGTCTTGTTCACTACTAAACTTGGATAAATCTAAAATTTTATATGTCAAATCAATCCTAACGTATATACAAACTCCACCTTTGTGTAAATTTTTTCTTGAAAACTCTGCTGCTAAAGAATACCCATGCAGTGAAATTGGGTGTAATTCCTGTTGTGTCAAGTGATGTTCAGAAATGTATAAAATGTGTGGTATGGTTTTTGAGGATTACGACTAATAATAAGTTTGTCTGCATTGTTTTTTAAGCCCCTTATATTTTGAAGAAATACTCAAGACAGTTTATATTACTATTGCTATGTCATCATCAACATTATTATTATTATTATTATTATTATTATTATTATTATTATTATTATTACTATTATCATCATTACTATTGATTGTGTAAGGAGCATTATTTCTAGATTTATTAATGAATTTCAAGATATTTGGGCTGATTAAATTATCAAAATTGAGTAAAATCAATTTAATATTCTTATTTTTGCTCAGTAATAAAATGTGGTGCAATAAT
Organism: Tenodera sinensis; assembly: GCA_030765045.1. Lineage (NCBI taxonomy): Eukaryota > Metazoa > Arthropoda > Insecta > Mantodea > Mantidae > Tenodera > Tenodera sinensis. The sequence continues at coordinate 246,240,958 of CM060964.1, read as the reverse complement.
CTGGAGCAATTTTGTTGACAGTAAACCAATTCTACACTACAAAAGGAATTCCTCCAATTAATGTTAAGTACTAATAACTGAACACCATGCAAAAAGTTTAAAACATTGGCACTTGCTTGTAAGTAGACTCTTTTGCTTATGTGTTTCTCAAAATCTTAAAAATAACGAAAACTCTGTAAAGTAATCAGAAGTAAAGTAAACCAGAACTGCCAGATAAAAATAAATTTGCCAAGTGGTCAGTGCTTTGGCTTCTCAGTTCCCAGCTGGAGTGGAGAATTTTTCTTTATCCAAAATTATTCCCTATGCCCCACAGAACTTGGAACTGTGAATGTGGAAGTGAGTGTGAGGTGTTTATAGCAAAAAGCTGATAAAAACTGTGTTGAGATACCCTACAGTTTAGTAAGCAATAACACTCAATTCAAAGGCCCAAATATGACCAAAGAAGTTAAAGGGAGCTGAATAAATGGAACAATTTAAAAAATTAAAAAATGAACAACAAATCTATATAAACCCAGCTTAATAATTGAACTTATCAGAAAAGAGTATATTATGAGCATGTCAAAAATTTAGTGATCTTTTAAATGGCGAATGTAAACGTGGTGGTGGTTGTGTTTGGATGATTTATGTAATATGATCACATTACCTGTTTTTCGTTCATGCAGTGGTTGATGGATATGAAAGGTTCAGATTTTCGCACAGTATTCTTAAGTCACCTGATATTTAGTGGTTTGCATTACAGCTTGCCTGTAGTGCAAACAAGATAATGTAGCAGTGTTACTGGATAATGTGGTGAAACCGTTGATGGATGAAAATAAGGAGGCTGAAAGAGAATGGGGAAAGAGGAGCTCCACGCAATAATGCGAGCGGAGGCGCATTTTCAACTATTCAGTATTTAACATTATATCAGCCATGCAGATTTCTATTTACCGAAAAAACAATTATCGACCATTTCTTCGAGGTGCACATTTAACGAATCGTCTGCAAATACGATTAAAGAAAGACTGAAATCAGGTGGGTACCGAATATAGCTCTGGTAGAGAAGGTAGGTCTTTAGAAAGTATATACCAAATAAACACAATAAGAATCATGAACTACGTACGTGTTTCTTCTAACTTACGAAATTACATTAAATACACTTAATGTAGGGAAACCGTGGTTATTTCTTCAGCGCTTCAGTAAATTGACAGGAAATATACACGCATGTCCCGCAGGAATACTTCTGATGTCAACATTTTGCTCACCTGCAAATTCTGTTATGACTCAACAGACTTCATTACTTTCAATTATGGCTTCCTTTTTTCCCATGTATAAAAATTAACAGAGAAACAGACCTTCCAATTTATAGGCTGTCACCCACGTAGCTTAATTTGCAAATTGCTTGAAAAATAAAATATATTTACATTTCACGAGTCGGTTGTATACACGAATGAATTAGACGCCCCCTTGCGTTAAAACTTGAAATCCTCCATTGCTATCGGCAATTCCCCAATCAAGCATCAGTGGCAGGCCTTTTTATGAAGGGCGCACACTTTTGAAATAGCTCTCTGTATGACAACGCGGTTGCAAATTTTGGGACAATTGTTATAGGATTATGTTCTTCTTGGGCCTCGCAAATGTTTGGCGGGAGAAAACTCTCAGTAGAACGCAACAATATTCACAATTTGAATGATGAGAATACCTCTCAGCTCAATAACAAGCAGACTTAACAAACAAAAATTTACGAAGTTTCAGCTTGAACTACAATGCACCTCCTAATGTTGTGCAAGAGCTTGAAAAACATTAGTTATGAACTTCGCGTCCTTAGATTTAACATTACTACTGCTGACAGTCCGATAGTGTATCGAGCTCGGCGATTCTCCGACGTCCTCGAGGTCTGTCATAGGATTTGCCCCAAGTTTTCTTTTCTTAGTATCAAATTTTTTCTTACCTAATTCTTTCTGCTTTTGGTACCTGATTTTTATATCTCTTCTATGTAAGATCCATGTTTTCACTACAATGGGCACTTTTTTCTTGTAAGTTTTTGCTCTTTTCTTTTTTCAAATAGAATTTGTTTCTTGAACACTGTTTTAATAATGCTCCTACAGAATTAATGCAGGGGTCCACACAGTACGTGATCTTAAATACACTAACATATCAAAAATACATGAATTAATCGTACATCATTATAATTCCAAATTAGCGTCCTCCAGTAAAGGCATTATGCCTGATGGATGATAATGAAAACAAGAAGGTTAAAATTGCCTTTCATGAAGATGATAATGATAATTTAAGTTTATTTAATGATGTTAGCAAACACAAGGATGATACCAATGTTATTACTTATTAATTTTCTTCTTATTTTGTCCTGTAGAAACTCTTTTAGGTGCCAAGTAAATATACTGACATGAAAATGGCAAATAGAAGCACCTAAATGCCATTCTCCTGTGTTTGAATTGAACTCCAACTTCAGACACAGAACTCCAGTGATCATCTAACTTTGCCAACCAGTTCAACCGCTGAACAGTAACGACAGTGACAATGATGATGATGATGATGATGATGATGATGATGATGATGATGATAATGATAATGCCAATGAGGTGGTGGTGGTGGCGGTGGCGGTGGTGGTGGTGGTGGTGGTGGCGGCGGTGGCGGTGGTGGCGGCGGCGGCGGCGGTGGCGGTGGCGGTGGCGGTGGGCGGTGGTGGTGGTGGTGGTGGTGGTGGCGGCGGCGGCGGCGGTGGCGGTGGTGGTGGTGGTGGTGGTGGCGGTGGTGGCGGTGGCGGTGGTGGTGGTGGCGGTGGCGGTGGCGGTGGCGGTGGCGGTGGTGGTGGTGGTGGTGGTGGCGGCGGTGGCGCTGGCGGTGGTGGTGGTGGTGGTGGCTGTGGCGGTGGGCGGTGGCGGTGGTGGTGGCGGTGGTGGCGGTGGCGGTGGTGGTGATGGAAGTATAACTTTCAGAAGGATTAAATGAAAATATTAATGGCTAAAAATTTCCTATTAAAAGAAGCTGATTAAAATAGTTAAAATCACTTTAGCTACCTACTGAGTTAATAAAGAAAAAAATATATTTGCACGCACTTTTATCATAGGTTGGTCATGAATTTCAAGACATTATCTTTACCAAGATCATGCTCATCACTACAACCAATTGTGGCAAAAATAACCACCATCCCCAATGTCATTAAAGTTAGCTTCATCCTCATCATTATCATTTGTCAAACATCAAATGTTCATCTAAGGATGCTAAGTGGCATATTTTCATGCATTGTGCTGCTTATTTACATTTTTGTTTCTGAATCTATTTTTACTTTCTCTACTGGTAAGTAGAAGGAAGTATTGTATTCCACCCAAAAATTGGATGTTGAGATTTCACCAGAAATATGTTTTGAGGCCCCCTGAATAAAAAAAAGAATTTTTAGAAAAAGGTCCGTGTGTGTGTGTGTGTGTGTGTGTGTGTGTGTGTGTGTGTGTGTGTGTGTGTCAGTCTGTGTGTCTGGCAGCCTGTGGGCAACATAACTCAAAAACGAAAAGTAGGTTAAAAACCAAAGTTGGTATTTAAGTTTAATGTCTTTCAAGAATGTGAGATTTGAAGAAAATAGCCCCACCCTAAACTACCCTTTACAAGGAAAATTTTGATTTTCTTGAAAATGGCTGTAACGATTTTGATTAAAATGCCATATGTTTAAGATATTTATACGATAAATGAAATGTATATTTTGAATTTTCTGGCTATAGACCATGTAGTTCTGTTTACTCTGGATGACTTTTGAATAACTCGTAAACTGTAAGAGATAGACAAAATCTTACTATACAAAAATGTAGGTCTTAGTAAAACACAGAATTTATGTCCAAATAAATCTTTTTGAAGAGTGAACCATTTTGGAGATATTCCTTGTTATTTGTGTCAGTTTTAGAAAACTTAAAACGTTCGTAAAATGGAACATTGTTGTTCATTTTTATATATTAAGCGTGCAAAGAGAACGACATCCCAAAGCTTTAAAAGATTTTACTATTGCTCAGAGCCTACTGTATTCTAATATTCCCCTTGCAGCTACAAGGAAATAAGCAATAAGATAATTTGTACAAATGTTTATCTCAACTAACACAAAGAAGATACAGGAATCAGAGATTGTAAGGATGGTTAGTACAAGAGTAGAGAAAGTAATGTGAGTGGAACACATCAGATTTTTCCCCTGGTTATTTCTAGATGTTATGTCTTTTCAGCCAAATCAGATCAACTCAATATCAAATTCACTGTGATAGTTTATTGAGCAATAAGTGAATAATTTTAAGGTGTATTATATAAATACTTCTCCTTGTGAGAAAGTTTTTAAATCACCAGTGCCCCACAGTAAAGTCTTAATACTCTAGTACTTAAAGGTTCCATGTGTACAACATTCCTAGCTTTTTCTTCATTTTTCTGTTAGATACACTGTTATATAACAAGTCTGCAACAATTCTAATGATCATAATATGAAGCATTAAAACCACTGTTTTAGACACACATGCTATCGAAACAAATACTTTGTTTTGGAATATGAGAGGCTAAAAGGCTAAGCATGGGTAATATATACATTGTAAAACATATTATAGAAAATCAGTTAAAATATGGGTAACTATACAATATTTTAACAGAAACTAATACCCATAACTATACAATATATTAACAGAAACTAATACCCATAAAACAAAGTACACACACATTGGTCATTAACATCATTTTACATAGTTATACATCTTAAATTTATATTCCTATATGCAATAACATCTTCTTTTATTCAGCATTTTTTAGAGTTTTAAAGATTCTTTTACAGTGGTTTATTGTCTTTATTTCTCTGGTAACTCATTGAAAATTACTTTTCCTGTACATTCCAAGGACAGCGGTTCCCCTGGATAGATTTTTATTGTATTGTATTGTATCTTGTTCTTTTGGTCCTAGAATGAGACAGGCTTAAGGATATAAGACACATCATACAACCATGCAATTTTATGCAATTTTTTTCCCAACACCTTGTTGTTGTTGTTAGCTAATGCTGGATTTCTGACAATGAAGTCATTAATCCTCTTGCTCTCCAATATTTTTCACTGATGGATGGGGCATTAGAAGTGGCCGGGCATATTTGAAGGTAGTCTCGATCCATTTCCTCTTGCAGATCACATAGAGGACAGAGTGGTGAAGAATATATCCCAATTCTGTTTAAATGTTTTGCCAGACAATCATGTCCTGTAATCAACCTGAAGGTTGCAACTGCTGTTTTTCGAGGATACTCAGGAATTACTGTTTGAATGTTTGGTAGTTCCCATCTTTTATTTTTTGATTTTTCATAGTAATATTTTTCTATAACTTTTTTGAATTCAGAGTTGACTAATCTTTTAGCTGCATAAAATGGTAGATTAACTATTGATTTCTGCACATTGCCGGTACCCTTTTTTGCAAGAAAATCAGCTTTCTCATTACCACTCAGTCCACAGTGAGCTCTCTCACAACCCCCAGAATGTCTGGAGGACCACACCTGTCGTTGGTTTACGGGTCTCACCGACCTGACCGGGAGAATTATCAAAATAAATTCACCGACCATATCCTCTGATTACCAATCAGAGGACATATACATGCCATGACAGGTCAGCATGTTAGGGGTTAAGGTTTTATAGAGAAATTAGAGAAATGGAGAGGTTTGAAAAATAAAGACTCCCTAGCCCTCAGGAACCCTAATAGCATCGGAGTTGGAAGAGAACAAGAGTTGACCAAGGTAAGGTCAGATAGAAAAGTTACAGTGAGGAGCAAAACACCAGTAAGTGGAAGTAATGTTCTGCTCAGCTTGAGTACCTTGTGGTCGCTATTCACATATCCCCTAGATGGAGACCCCTGAGTAATTTTTTTTCCCAACACCTAAACACAATCATTATAATAGGGTTAAAACTAGTGGTCTAAAGAACTTATAGTATAGTATTCCTTCATGCTGTAAATAGAGTGTGCAAGCACAAACTTTCTCAATTCCTTTTTAAATCTTAGACAGTCTTTTGGGTTACACAGTAATTTTAAAGCTAAAGGAAGACCATTATATATGTGTATGGTGGAGTAGCAAGACTTGTAGTAGCATGGTCGTCAGCAGACCTTTTTTCAGGGGAAGGCTGAAAGGTGGAAGATATCCGAAGATTGAAATCAAACTATATTAATCCATTAATCTGTTGCCAAAAACCATAAATGATATGAGTTATAGTATTTGTTGCGGATAGATATATTAATTTATGCTAAATAAAAACTGTTAATTACATTAAAATTTAAGCAATAGTCTAATAGCAACTGACTGCACATTAAATGCATTAATTTGCAACGCCCATGTGTTTCATGTTTCTTAAATTAGAGAAACATACTGCATTTTTTACTTTCTCTACTGGTAAGTAGGGGAAGTATTGTATTCCACCCAAAAATTCAATGTCGAGATTTCAACGGAAATATATGTTTTGAGGCCCCCTGAATCCAAAAAAAAGCATTTTTAGGAAAAGGTCCGTATGTGTGTCTGTGTGTCAGTCTGTCAGTCTGTGGACAGCATAACTCAAAAACGAAAATTCGGTTAGAAACCAAAGTTGGTATTTAAGTTTAATGTCTTTCAAGGATGTGACACGAAGATTTTGAAGAAAATAGCCCCACCCTAAGCTACCCTTTACATGGAAAATTTTTCGAAAATTTTGATTTTCTTGAAAATGGCTCTAACGAGTTTTATTAAAATGTCATGTGTTTGAGATATTTTGATGACAAATGAAATGTATATCTTGAATTTTCTGGTTATAGCCCCTGTAGTCGTATTTACTCTGGACGACTTTTGCATAACTGGTAAACCGTTAGAGATAGACCAAATCATACTATACAAAAAATGTAGATCTTGCTAAAATACACAATTTATGTCCCAATAAATTTTCTTGTAGGGTGAACCATTTCGGAGATATTCCTTGTTATGTGTGTGAGTTTCGGAAAACAAACTTTCGTGAAATGGGTTATCGCTGTTCATTTTTTTATATGTTAAATGTGCAAAGACAACAGAATCTGAAACATTTGACTATCGCACAAAGCCTACTGTATTCCAATATTCCCCTTGCACCTACAAGGAAATAATCAATAAGATAATTTGTACAAATGTTTATTTTAACTAACACGAAGAAGATATAGGAATAAGAGTTGTAAGAATGGTTAGTACAAGAGTAGAGAAAGTCATGTGAGTGCAACACATCAGATTTTTTTACTTTCTCTACTGACAAGTAGGGAAAGTATTCTATTCCACCAAAAAATGCGATGTCGAGATTTCACCGGAAATGTATGTTTTGAGGCCCCCTGAATCCAGAAAAAAGCATTTTTAGAAAAAGGTCCGTGTGTATGTCTGTGTGTCAGTCTGTCAGTCTGTGGACAGCATAACTCAAAAACGAAAATTCGGTTAGAAACCAAAGTTGGTATTTAAGTTTAATGTCTTTCAAGGATGCGACACGAAGATTTTGAAGAAATAGCCCCACGCTAAACTACCCCTTACATGGAAACTTTTTCGAAAATTTTTATTTTCTTGAAAATGGCTCTAACGATTTTGATTAAAATGTCATATGTTTGAGATATTTTTATGACAAATGAAATGTATATCTTGAATTTTCTGGCTATAGCCCCTGTAGTCGTATTTACTCTGGACGACTTTTGCATAACTGGTAAACCGTTAGAGATAGACCAAATTATTCTATACAAAAAATGTAGATCTTGCTAAAGTATAAAATTTATGTCTCAATAAATTTTCTTGTAGGGTGAACCATTTCGGAGATATTCCTTGTTATGTGTGTGAGTTTCGGAAAACTTAGAACTTTCGTGAAATGGATCATCGCTGTTCATTTTTTTATGTCAAGTGTGCAAAGACAACAGAATTTCAAACATTTCACTATCGCACAAAGCATACTATATTCCAACATTCCCTTTGCACCAACAAGGAAATAAGCAATAAGATAATTTGTACAAATGTTTGTCTCAGCTAACAAGAAAGAAGATATAGGAATAAGAGTTTGTAAGAATGGTTAGTACAAGAGTAGGTAGAGAAAGTCATGTGAGTGCAACACATCAGATTTTTTATTTAGAACCACTCACAGGGCAAGTGCCAGTAATAATATAATTTATTGTGTAAACGTGTGCAAGTAAATACTCATAAATGTTAGTGTATATATTTGTAAGTTTATAAGAAATCACAGACGCAGAATGTAGTTTATAGGTGTAAATTCGGAAATTTCGCTTCAGAGACAGCAGACGGAGTCTTTGAACCGAATTAGTTCTTGAACGAGCGACAACCTGTCGCCAGCCAAATGGTAAAACCCATTGTTAGGCAGGATTAAGCCTTTGTGAAGAAAAAGTCATAAAAGTGCCTATCAATCGTGTTCGAGATTCTACCACCAGAGGCAGGACATCACATTTTTAGCAGCAAATTTTCGTCTTGTCCACCGACATCTTTGGTCAATAGCCAATCAGAGAATTAAGAAATACGAAATTTTGAAGTAATCAGCGGAATTCGCTCCAATGAGAGTGAAACTCAAAATTTTGATGTGAAGGGGAACTGAATATGCCTTTCGTATTTCCGTATGGAACACAACAGTCGCCAACTACCACACGAGTCGCTAACACAACGCTGTCGTCAAGACATTTCGAAGTCGTTAGCAAATAGAATTCTTCAAATCTAGCGACGCCGAGACATTACTTAGAACACGCGCGAATCAAGTAAGTACAATAGAAATTTTATATAATAAATTAAATAAATAAATTAATTAATTAACATCAAGACTTATCTGGCAATATTGTATAGAATAGGAAAATTTTTACTTCAAGAAATTATTTCGGCTCATCATAGACTAGGCTAAATTAACATCAAGATCATTTCGGCTTTCATCCTAGTGACTTAAATTTTTGGCTTATGCGCGGCGACTCATAAAGAAACTTACATCTCGGTAAAGCGATAAACTGCAATCTTCGTCAATTCATATGTGTGTAATAATTGTAACATTTCAAATTCCTTTTTTTTCTTTTTCTTTTTTTGCCTCATATACAATAAAGTAACGTAATTCTATCCTACACAAACTTTTTCTAATTGGTAGCTTGAAAACCTTCATTTGTAAGTAATTCCACGCCCTTCCTAGTAGTCTCTGGCCAGGTACAGCTACTGAAACAAGTAATCATAGCTTAGCAACTGAACGAGAAGAAGAGAATCTTCAATGCTAATTAATTTTAAGTGTCAGTAGGATTGGGTGGCGCCTATTCAAGCGAAGTTTTCTCAGTCTCTCCGATAATACAGTAATAACTTGCAGTGACACTTCTGTAATTAATAAGTACAACAATTACTTATATAATTACAATTATAACGCTTTATAAGTGGCTTTCCAATGTTGAGGTAACAACCCAACCATTATCCAAAAATTATAAAAAAACGTTGAATATGGCATTGTCACATATCGACAAAGGTAAGAATTTTTCAGTCATCGACTTAGTATGGTCTTACTGGTGAGTTCATCTGAACGAAGAAGTTAGACGTTACACTTCTTTCGATTTTGAAGGAAAGAAGTTTTGCTTTTCCAGTGCCCTGTTTGGGTTAAAACCGCATTGTTGAGAGGTATAGATGTCATTTTCAGCACCAGTGTCCGAAATTACGCCTGACAATACGTTGACGACTTCCTGATATACAGTGAAACTTTCAAAGAGCGCCTACGACACCTGTATACAATAACGTCATTTGCCAAAATTAGAATGATTGGCACTCGAAAAAGATCTAAATTTATAATTCGGGAAGTTAACTTTCTGGGTTACATTATCTCCGAACAAGGAATTAAGCTGAAGCCTAAGAAGATAGAAAGTATAATGAAAATACTCAGCCGAAGAACGTTAAACAGCTACGGAGATTATTTGGCCGTATTCAGTATCAGTCTAAATTCTTAAGCTAATTGTGCCAAAGAAGCCGTACCACTCAGGGACTTGTTACACAAAGGAGCAAGATAGCGAAAGACAGCCTGCTAAGAGATCGCGTGGCAGCCTTAAAGGGCTTTTGAGGAATACCCTCCTTTTAGAAAGACCGAAAGACGGTCATGATTTTCACTTGTTCATTGACAGAAGCACAAAAGGATTGGAATGCATCTTAATCCAATTCTGTGAACATTTATATGTATTAGCGATTGTGAGTCGTTCACTACTGCCAATAGGACAGAACCATTGTACACCACTGAAGATTTCAACGTCATTCTTTACGCTACGAAAGTTTAGCATGTTTTTCTCAACCAAAGATTACTGTGTGTACCAACCATTTGTCCTTGTTCTTTATACAAGAGTGTGAACTCCCTAGTGGCAGGATATCCCGTTATGTTCAAGAAATTACTGGGCAGGACATAGAGACTAAGCACATTCCCGAAAATTAAAAACATTTTCAGCAACTTCCTGCCCAAAATTCCCAAACTCGTACCTGAAAATAATACAAAAGACTTCCATGAAATATCACTCATGAAACTGTCAAAAAACGAGACTCTCGCGAAACAATTACGGCAATGTGGAAAACTTCAGGAAGAGGACAATGATCTCCGGACAATGCTACTGACCGCATCCTTCTTTTTTGTAGTGTTTAACGCCCACTTTTACTACTGCGGCACCGCAGGCGGTGACACTGATGATACATGAATGAAGATGGAGCACCGGTGGAATAAGATGGCGAGGGAAACCGGAGAACCCGGAGAAAACTCGCCCCAGCACCGCTTCGTCCACTACGAATCCCACTGACCGACTCCGACATCATAGAGAACATTCCAAGAAAATTGGAATGAGAAAGGGAATTCTGTACAGCTCCTGCAATAGCTATGAATTCTGCTGTGCGTGAAAAAGAACGTTCGGCACTTGTACTGGATTGTAAATACAAGAGCACAGAACTTATAACATTCAGTGAATTCAGAGATTGCCAAACTACTACCCCTTAGGCTGGAACGAAGCTGATGCAGTTACATAGAAAGGTATTCCTCCGTCGAATATATCACAGTGGATTGGCTTGAGATGACCAAATTGAAGCATTGGCCATAACAACCCTTTGGTGAGCGAAAAGTTTATTCTCCTCGGCAATATCTAATAATAGAAGCAAATAGGATTTTTCAAGTCCTTCAAACCGAAATATCAACTGCTGATTTATGAGGTCGTAAATTTCGTGGTATAAACTTCGATAGTAAATTCTGGGATTAGATTCTTGATAACAACGCTTTTTCTTAGGCCCTTCTACATTTATTCACGACTGTACCAAACTGTATCAAACCCATCTCTTTTCTGGTGAATGTGTAATTTAGTTGTAGTTTATCCATACAAAAGTTTACACCCAGGCTTATAGTTCGCAGAATGTCAAAAAGAATATTAGTCATCCCAAATGCCTCACCAGATATCTGAAGTAAGAATTTAAAGTCAAATTCCCAAAGAATAGTACTGAAACCTCGATCTTCGTGGTACCTATCACTGTCCCATTCATCAGGATTGTCGAGAATGCTGTCAAACAGTTTTAAAAGATCGGAAATGCGTTGTTTTACCATTTCGACTAGCCGTCCTTTGTTGTTCCAGTGTGTGGGACACGTTCGGACATTTTTTTAACAAATCTGTCCAACACAGCAGTTCTCTTTGTGGAATTAGAGAAAAAGAATGCAGAACTGCTTAGTGTCCTAAAATATTTCGCATTCCTTTATAGAGGATACGGGCTGAGAAAACTCTAGGTATAACCTATGAGCAAGACAGCGTATGAAAAACGCGTCAGGGTATTTGTCCTTTACTCTCTTCTGAAGGCCATTCAATTCTCCAGGTAACACAGTGCCACCATCGTAACATCGTCCTACTAGTTTTGAACCGCATTCATACTTTTCCATTGTAAGCACACATGATTTCCCAGAGCAGTTACGTTACGGCCTGTACTTGCACCAATACCGAGAAACCTTTTCTGAAATTCACCACTAACAGACATGTATCTAGTACAGGAAAGAACTGAGAGTGCTTCGATACATCACTGGTTTCATCCACAATTACTGCAATGAAGGACGCATTACTTATCCCTTTCTTAATTTCTTTCAGTAGACTGCAGCGGGAGAATCTATTAGGTGATTCTGAATGTAATTAGTCCAGAGAACACTGTTGCCATCTGCAGATGGTGGCCAAACGTTTGCTTAGAAACAAAGTTAATTCAACATATTTTCCGCGATTTGTGGAATGTTCATTTTCTGTGTGGAAGTTCTTGCTTAGCGAGGGAGTTAGCTACACCTGTCAAGCTTTGGATTATTTATGTGTTTTGTTTTACAAAGACAACCACAACAATCAAGCGTTGGATTACTTTTCTGTTTTGTTTCACAATCTCATTGAGTTTAAGGATATCTAGTTACCGCTGTTGATACAATTATAAATCAATTCTTGATGTATCAAAAGTAGCGCAACACATTCCAGCCCTTATAAGTGATTTTGCTTGCTCATGACAATTTGTAGCTTTTAGAAGGCTATTCACGCCATAGTATTCTGAAGAAAACCATAGACTGTTTTCATTTGAAAGATGCACACAAGGGCAATGATATAATCTCGATGTCTTGTTACATTTAGATGAGGCATGGGGAAGAGGGGTGAAAGGAATGCAATCGAGTATTTACCCTCTTCACTTACCGATCATCAAGTGCAGGCCACGTGTCTTTTCCGGTTCTGTTTGTTTACGTATACACACGTCTTGAGTTTCAAGGCGTGCAGTGGCAGAACCGAATAGAAACGTGATGTATTCGTTTTGTGATTAGGTGATTTTGGTTACGTTACATACATTTGCTTTGGGCATAGCAAACACAATGCTTTATTTTTCCAGGAACACAAAAATACTTTGAAGCATTTTTACTTCCTCTACTGGTAAGGAAGTTGGTGGAATGAGTGGCGGGCGAAACCGGAGCACCTGGAGAAAACCCGCCCTGACGCCGCTTCGTCCACCACGAATACCACATGTGGGTCCCTGGGATCGAACCCGGGCCACCTAGGTGGTAGGCGAGCGCGCTAACTGCTCGGTCACGGCGCTGCCTAGAGTCAATCTTACTGCATAAAAATGTAGATCTCGCTAAAACACAATTTATGTCTGAATTAATTTGTTTGTAGAGTGAACCATTTTGGAGATATTCCTTGTTATTTGTGTCAGTTTTGTAAAACTTAAAACTTTCGTGAAATGGAACATCGTTGTTCATTTTTCTATATGTTAAGGGTGCGAAGGGAAGGGGATCTCAAAGCTACTGTATTCTAATATTCCGCTTGCACTTACAAGGAAATAAGCAATAAGATAATTTGTACAAATGTTTATCTCAACTACACAAAGAAGATACAGGAATAACAGTTTGTAAGAATGGTTAGTACAAGGGTAGAGAAAGTCATGTGCATCAGATTTTTAGAAAAAGGTCTCTCTCTCTCTCTCTCTCTGAGTGTGTGTGTGTGTGTGTGTGTGTGTGTGTGTGTGTGTGTGTGTGTGTGTCTGTAAGTGTGTGGACAGCATAACTTTAAACGAAAAGCCGGCTAAAAACCAAAGTTGGTATTTACATTCAATGTCTTTCAAGGATGTGACACGAAGATTTTGAAGAGAATAGCCCCACCCTAAACTACCCTTTACATGGAAAATTTTACGAAAATGTTTATTTTCTTGAAAATGGTTATAAGGATTTTGATTAAAATGCCATATGTTTAAGATATTTTTATGACAAACGAAATGTATATTTTTAATTTTCTGGCTGTAGTCTATGGAGTCCTGTTTCCTCTGGATGACTTTTGAATAACTCGCAAACCGTGAGAGAGAGAGAGAGAGAGAGAGAGAGAGAGAGAGAGAGAGAGAGAGAGAGAGAGAGAGAGAATTGCTATTGCCGAACACTTCATTTCCATCGTCTGATCATTTTCAGAGCTGTTCAAGAAACAATTTTAGATAGCAAAGCTGCCAGTTAAGTCCATTTACATAAAACGAAGTCCAGAGAAGTTGCCGTTAATGTGTTGGCTCCACATGTTTCGAGTAAACTGCGAGACAATATTGGTGAAAACGGGTACAGTGTAAATTTAGATGAGTCAAATATGTGTCTGTTACTAAATTACTTGGTGTTTGTATACACTATTTCAGTATTGGGTACAATACAGGCGATAGTGTACACATTTTTAGGTTTAGTTAAATTAGAATCAGGCACTGCGAAAGCCATTGTAAACGCACTAAAACGCTGTTAGCCAAGTATAAACTTGATATAGAAAACATGATTAGTATAGGAGTTGACAATGTTTCAGTGAACACAATGGTGTGTATGAGCGACTGGGACGAGATTTAAACACGCTGTGTCTGCAATTCTTTGCAATTAGCAATTTCTCATTCAACGGAAGAGATACTGCCAAGAAACAATTTCCTTTTACTTAGAGAAACGTACAGCTGGTTTTCATATTCGCCCAAGTGCCAGGCAGCTTATATGAATATTTACAAGACGCTAAACGAGGGAGAGTATCCGTTGAAAATTCCAGCAGTGTGTGAGACGAGGTGGCTTTCTATTGAGCCAGCTATCACAGGAATTCTTTCACAGTGGGACGAAATAATTTAATTTAACTTAATTTTGAGATTGTCAGATCCAAAGAAAATTGCTATACCGCTGAAATCTGTACAATATGTATTCTGATCCCGTCAATAAATTATATTTGCAATATCTAAACCTAGTAGTGCGAAAAATGCAGAAGACAGCCAAGGCATTTTAAGGTGAAAATGGCACAAGGTTACTTCAAGACTTAAGAGGTTGGTGTCAGTGAGTAGGCGGGTCTTAATACCTGCTGCGAGGCTAGACGTCCTCACTTTGGTTGGAGATTCACACTTAGGTCCGAAACCATATATGGGTTACGAATTTGAAAACCTAATTTCTGAAATTAAACTGAATCCAGAAGCTGAAGGTTTACTTCGAAAAAGGTGTCTAGATTTCATAATTAACCTAATCAAGAATTGCAAAATAGGCTTCCCAATAATTAGAGCTAGGATAAATATCCCATCGCCTACAATGTTTGCGCGCTCGTACTATACACGCTCCGTGGTGACTGGCAGACGGCGTAGCACAGGAGTTCAGAACATGTAAACAAACGGGCAGGGCTGTGTAAGAAGCTCTAGTCCATTTACATCAGTTCATATCGTCATCTATTTCTTCCTAAAAAAACATTGCAGTGAACAATAATACATTTTTTAAATTGTTCAAATGTAAAACTTGTCATCCAAACAATGTTTATACAGCGAGAAACTTCTTTCAATGTCACATGATGTAACGGGAGCAAACGTAAGATATTTTGCATTGTGTTCGTCATACGTAGATGTCATTTTGTCTAGCTGTTGTAAACCAATTTTTATATGAACCATTGTAGCGTAGCCAGAATTTCTCTCCAATACGGTTTTCAGTTTATTTTGCACTGCTTCGGTGACAGGCGCAGGATCTGCATTTTCAATTTCCATATAAAGCTCTTCAATCAATTATAAAGCATATGACAGTTTGTGATTTCTTGATTCTAAATGCAGAATAGTTTTGGTGACATCTGGAAAATTCTTTTTAATAAATAACAAATGTTTATGTAAATTGCCTGAAATCAGTGACTGAGTAGATTTAATGGCACAGCGGTCTTCACTATCCAAAACATTGACTAGTTTAGCTATTTTATCCTAATAATCTGCATAATATGCAGCAGCATTTAGCCAGCTACTCCATCGAGTTACAACGGGCTGGGGAGGTAAAGGGACCCCTGGGGCCATTTCTTTGAAACTCAGTAACCTGCTTGGGGCTTTCAGAAATTTGTTTTCACATTAGCAATGAAGCTGTCCACATCACTGTACCAGAAGCGCATCATTTCGGCTACACGATGAAGGCCGTGAGGGATGCACGTTAAATGTACCATGTTGGGCTGACGTGTAGTTTTAATTTCTTTAGCTGCTTTTAGCATGTAGTTTGCACTATCTGTCAGAAAAAGTAGTACATTATCTGCTTTGATCCCCTCTGGCCACAGCAAAATTAGACTCTTTTGAAAAATTTCGACAGTACTTTTGTGGTTAACCTTATCAATAACTTCAGGCGTCAATAGAAATGATTTAGTAGGTCTGTCTTGCGAAAGTACTCCCACAATTACACTTGCAACAAACCTCCCCACAGAATCCAGAGTTTCGTCTATGGAAATCCAAATTTTATTGTCACCCACAGATTGCGGAATTTGAGCCATAACTTTATCATAACATTTTGATATATGCTATTTACGTAGGTTTGTTGCACTGAGAGGCTCCCGCTTAGTGTATTTTTATGAACATTTTAAATTCAGCATGTTCTTTTTTGTGACATGGTATATTACTACGTACCAACATTTTGCACATGCGTTCAAAAAGCTACGATTGAAGTGACTAATGGCCGTATTCTTTATTCTTTGATGCTGCAACAAGTGCTTTATGTTTTTTGGTATTGTAATGTTGCTTCAACAATTTCCGTTTCTCCTTGGAATCTCTGATTTGTGAATAACATAACTTACATTGTATCATATCACCATTCAATACGAAATTATTTCTTCCAAATTCTTCCAATAACTTGATTTAATTGACCATCACCTGAAGCTGAAGACATTATTCACCTCGTATGTAAACATGGATCGCACAGAAAATAACACTCCCTTATCTCTACGGTACAGCTGTCATACTGAACCAGAACACGCTGTTCACCCCTCAGTCCGAGGTAGCAGCGATGACGTCAAGCAAGCAATTCGCCGTGCAGTCAACGTGATTTCTTCTTCAGTGGATATATGTCCTCACTCTACCAATAATATACATATCCAGGGGTGGTACCTCCGTACGTGCTACCGTGCTGCAGCACGCTAAACAATTTCAGAAATAACCAACTTTGGATACTTCACAGCACATTAGCTGTAAACAAGCTTTAATGCATAAGTGAGTTATTTATCAATAGTAGTGTGCTGGACAGACGCAGCGTAGCAGAGTAGCACGGAAGAGCGTTGTAAGAGCAATGTTATAGGTTCACCCCTCCTCTCCCTTTATCCTTCTATTCTACATTCGCAGTATTTAACACTGTACCATGCTTTAGTCAGTGACGCACTTCCGCTAGTCACCTTGCTTGCACGTATTCGGTCTCCTCTCAAGCACCAGTCTTAAATAAAACTCGCGGAAATGAATTCAGTGGGCTCTCTGTTAAAGAATCCATTCTGTACTCGATCCTTTGAAGAAAAAAATTCACTTTAAAATACTTGGAATACCTACTCCAGATATCACTATTGTTCAGACAGCCAAGGGAAGAAAAGCTGTTAGTACTTACACAAGACGTTTTCATAATGACATTTTTGCAAAATATTCATGGATGTGTGGTCATGAAATTAGAAATGCCCTTTTGTGCTTTCCTTGCCTGTTGCTCGGCAGTAATGATTCCAGGTCCAAAAGTGACATAAAGGACCTAGGCCATTTAAACGAATAAGCAAATAAGCACATATCGAGTAGGAAACGTTCTGTATCTCACTACTCTTGGTGCAGTAAATACTGGCGTACAGCTCAGTTCTGCATGTGGCGAGTCTCTTAAACTGAAACAGGAGGAAATAGAAAGAAACAGGTATATTTTATTGAATAATAAGACTGCACTAAGCTGTGTGGTGCATTTGAATTGACATTAAAGGGATGCGACGAGACAAAAGAATCTGAAAACTCTGGAATATTTTAGGACTTATTAACTTACTAGCTAATGTCGACAGTGCTGTAAAAATCACATGGAGACGAGTACCGTTGATAAATGGACGTCAAAAACAACACAAAATGAACTGTTACAATGTATGATGGGCGTCTGTCACAACAAAATAAAAGAACTGAAGGAGACAAAATTTGTAGCCTTAATGGCAGATGAGACTACAGATGTGTAAGAGCATCAGCAGTTGATTCTCGAGCATTGATATGAGATTGACGGCGATATCTACGAAAGCCTTTGACCTTTTTTTTTAGCCTAATAAGCAGACTACCATAGAGTTTTCCGAGTATCTGCTTACAGAGTTAAACAGTCAATTCAACACCAAACAAAATCATTACACAAGCGTTTGATGACGTGTTGTCACGAGGGGAATAACAAATTATGTACAATCTAAAATAAGAGAACATTATCCTCTGGCACACTATATACACTGTTATGTCCATCAATTAAATATCTTAGCGGAGAAACCTGCTTCGCAAAACAAATTAGCAGGATTTTTTCTCTGCCCTGTTAGGATACCCTGCTTTCTTCTCACGCTGGTCCCAGCGTATTTCAGTCCTCGCAAAAATCTGTGAACGTCGTGTTGCTGCCGGTTCTGCCACTAGATGGAATTTTAAGTACCAGACAGTGAGTTGTGTGTTTGAAAATAGAGAAGCGCTTATTGAATATTTTCTTGAGCTTGAGGATTCATTTTCAAAATACATGGGAACAGAAGCAAGAGGTTTAAAACACAACTTTCAACACAACGAATTTCTCTTCTGGTTAGATTTCTTTCACCGTTTAATGCCTCGTCTTAATATCCTCTACAACCAACTGCAGATGAGGAAAACTGATTGTATTCAAGTTAGGCATTCAGCGAAAAACATCATGCGGATGATCGATGGACTATACAAGAACTTGAATACTGCCTCCACCGAAGATCAACATGCGAATAAACGGAAGCGGTGGTACTGCAACAAAATCGCTAACGCTAAAGAGGTGTGCAATCGCATCACAACAGACACGAAATGCCGGTTTGAGTCAATATCTCATGTTGATGCTTGTACGCTCTTACACGCAGAACATTTTGAAGAATATTCGAGAAATTTTCCAGAGCATATTCTAGACTTGGCCGTAATGACATATCCCATACTTAACAGGAACAAATTAAAATCAGAGCTTTCATTTATTTATAAAACGCCAGAATTTTTTACTGTGAGTGGGGCATTACCACTTGTTAAGATGCTATATTTAAACAATATGGTAGAAGCTTTTGATGAAATAACATATATCTTAAGGATTACCGTCACGATCCCCATGACTATGGCAGAACCGGAAAGTTGCTTCTTTTCATTAGAGCGGATCAAGTGCTTCCTAAAGAACACAATGAAGCAGGACCGGCTCTCGGCACTCGCCATGCTCTCTGGAAAATAATCTAGTTTCGAGTATCAAAGACTTCAACACAAAACTCATCATGTTTGCCGGCATGACAAATCGTCGGACCGATTTAATGCTATAATAAAAAATCTTATGTGTTGCACTCACATGACTTTCTCTACTCTTGTACTAACCATTCTTACAAACTCTTATTCCTATATCTTCTTCGTGTTAGTTAAAATAAAAATTTGTACAAATTATCTTATTGCTTATTTCCTTGTAGGTGCAAGGGGAATATTGGAATACAGTAGGCTTTGTGCGATAGTCAAATGTTTCAGATTCTGTTGTCTTTGCACATTTAACATATAAAAAAATGAACAGCGATGACCCATTTCATGAAAGTTTGTTTTCCGAAACTCACACATAACAAGGAATATCTCCGAAATGGTTCACCCTACAAGAAAATTTACTGAGATATAAATGGTGTATTTTAGCAAGATCTACATTTTTTGTATAGTATGATTTGGTCTATCTCTAACGGTTTACCAGTTATACAAAAGTCGTCCAGAGTAAATACGACTACAGGGGCTACAGCCAGAAAATCAAGATATACATTTCATTTATCATCAAAATATCTCAAACATATGACATTGTAACCAAAATCGTTAGAGCCATTTTCAAGAAAATCAAAATTTTCGAAAAATTTTCCATGTAAAGGGTAGTTTAGGGTGGGGCTATTTTCTTCAAAATCTTCGTATCGCATCCTTGAAAGACATTAAACTTAAACACCAACTTTGGTTTTTAACCGACTATTCGTTTTTGAGTTATGCTGTCCACAGACTGACAGACTGACACACAGACACACACGGACTTTTTTCTAAAAATGCTTTTTTTTTTATTCAGGGGGCCTCAAAACATGTATTTTCGGTGAAATCTCGACATCGAATTTTTGGGTGGAATACAATACTTCCCCTACTTACCTGTATGAGCATGCAGCACGCTATTCGTTAAATCCCGAACAGCCACTGCACATATCCTTAAAAATGAATCTATTCTTAGCAACTGAAACGCTTAAGAGAGTGAAAGTCTAATATTGAATTTTCTGAAGTATTTAGAAGTACTCCTGAAGTTGTTGAGTCCACCATTAATCGGTGGCGAAATATGAGTTTCATAAAATGGTGTACTACCTCAAATACCGTGGACCTTTGGGCCAAAGTTTGTGCATATAAAGATTCTACAAGTATGTATACCTTTCGTGAACTGCGATTGTCTTGCAATTAAGGTATTAGGTCTGCCTCACTCCAATGCAGAAGCAGAGAGGGTATTAAGTCAAATGAGCATTAAAAATCGAAATTGCGGAACAGGGTGAACAACGACACTTTAAACTCCATTCTTACTTTAAGACAGCGATGAATTCAGTGGGGGGGGGGGGGGGGGGATGCGCCGGGGAATTGACAGGTTCCTCCCGAGGACTTCATATCTATTTGTAAATGTATATATCATTAATATTCTCCCCCCCCCCTCAAGCACAATATATACCCCCCCCCCCCCCCCGGAGGAAAGTGGCTGTATTCATCAGTGCTTTAAGAAGTGGCTTAAGGCAAGTGTTCACGTTCAGTTTATTGGCCATAGAATTTCATACAGAATTATGGCCATCGTCAAAATAGTCAAGAGTATTAGACAATATTTGCAATATGAAGATTACAATTTGTACAAATTATTATTTAACCTGGAAGCATTAACATAATCGGTACAATCATATACCACAACTCAGTTAAATAGAATATTAATACAAACACTGACAACTAGTACTTATCTTCAGGTATTTTGTCCGGTCGAAGATCTTCTCCATTGATGATCATGCATTCTCAGTCACATGAAAGGATTAAGAATAAAATATATTAGTTTGGTTATGTACATACATGTAAATTATGTGTTTACACTTTTCCTGAATTATATTCTAAATACTCATTTACTGAGTAAAACTGATTATTTTTTAAAGAATTTGTGTAGTTCTGCCTTAAACTTGTTTACAGAGCTATGTTTTTTAGCTGACTTGACAAGTTGTATAATTTTAAACCCATATATTTGAGAGGTCTCAAACAGTTTAGTTTTATGAATATAGGTGCGTAATTTGTGTCTGTTACATGTGTTATGAGTGTGTATTTCAGCATTTGAGATATAATTTGCAGTATTAGTCTTCATATAAGTTAATAATCGTTTCATATATAAACTTGGTAGGGTCAAGAAATTCAACTTGATGAAATGATTTCTGCAGCTTTCTGTTTTTGGAATGCCAAACATATTTCTTAATGCCTTCTTTTGTGGCTTAAATATTGTCTTGCTGTTTGCAGTGTGTAAAGCTTATTTAAGTTTCCATTTAAGTTCATGAAGTTGGCAAGACCAAATAAAAATTGAACTTTAAAAAAAGCAGACGTAATTGAAAAAAAAAAAAAAAAAAAAAAAAAAAAAGATAACGTGTGATGTGTGTGGCAAGTTTGTAATTTCGTAATTACTAATAAATATTGTCAATCAATATTTTCTTTTATGGAAGAGCTCCCGCAAATACGCATACAACGTTACAGCAGTTATAATTGGTGACCGCCGACGTGATAAGAAGATATGGCAAGAAATTGTAGCGCTGTCAACTGGTTATCGATGCAGGTCTCGCAGTAGAAACTTTGACCGCCGACCTAATAAGAGCCATGGCAAGACTTGAAATAGATACAACTCCAATGGCAGATAGTATTACTATCATTTACACTTTGGACAGCATTGCATACCTGAAAAATGCACACCTCCATGTAAATGGTCGGAAAAGGGAAACGTGACTCAGCAGCCGAATTAGCGGCAAGCTCAGCTGCCCAAGAAAATTGTCGCAAAACCCACCTATTTGTAACCGACAAAAATCGGGAATGCAATTTTTAGTTGACAGTGGAGCATATGTTTCTGTAATTCCAACTAAATCAAAAGTTAATACTGAATCCCCATATAAATTGTATGCTGCTAATGGTACCAAAATTCCTACATTCAAAATCGAACTTTGTACCATCGATTTGGGACTGCGATGTCAATTTCAATGGCCGTTTATCGTTGCAAAGATCAATAAAGCTATATTGGGACCCGATTTTTTGAGTAAATTCCGATTATTATATGTCCATTATAAGAGATTAATGGATGATGTAACCAAGCTCAGCTCTGAGGGTAAAGGTACGCCAGTCTCAAAGGAAAATGTTCTAAGTACCATGAGTCAAAATACAAAATTTACAGACACATTATTGCAGTATCCAGGCATAGCTAAACCTAATTTGGTACCTGGAGAAATTAAACATGGTGTCAAACACTTCATTACCACTAAAGGGACACCTGTGTTTTCTAGGGCAAGACAGTTACACCCAAACCGCATGGAAGTGGCAAAACAAGAATTTAAATTCATGTTAGACAATGGCATCATTAGACCATCTAAATCGGCATAGGCTAGACCTCTTCACATGGTACCGGTGAAAGATGGCTCGATACGTCCATGTGGAGATAAAAGACGATTAAATGAAAGAACAGTCCCTGACCGTTATCCTACTCCGAGAATAGAACATTTCCACTGTATTTGGCGACGCAAAAACATATTTTCTAAAATGGATCTGTTTAAGGCTTATTATCAAATATCCATTACTGAATAAGATAAGCACAATACAGCTATAAGCACACAATTTGGATTATATGAATTTAATGTGATGAGTTTTGGTCTACGGAATGCACCAGCAACATTCCAGCGGTTCATTAATGAAGTTATGTTTGGACTGGATTTTGTATTTCCTTACCTTGATGACATTTTAGTTGCCTCATCCAGTATTGAGAAGCGCCGAGCCTACCTCTTGCAAGAGAAAAGGGAGTCAGAGAGGGATCCTGTTAAGTTTTCCAGGGACACTCTTCCACAACATTCCTCAGAAGAACTACCTTCAAATATCAGAGTATCAAAATCAGGAAGGACTATAAGGTTTCCACATCGATTCTTGGACCAAGTTATCTCCCTGAAAAATTAATTAACTATTACTTCAGTTTTCACAACAGTTTTTTTTTTTTTTTGTGTATCATATCGTTTGTCATTCCAATATACGTTGTATTTGTTTTGTCTTAATGTTGTGTTGGCGATTTTTTGTATCTGGAAGAAACTGTCTTCACCAGCACGTATTGTTTCGTAACTTTGTTACTGGTGGCGGAGTAAGTAGTGTAAAGGTTATTTAAGTTTCCATTTAAGTTCATAAAGTTGGCAAGACCAAATAAAGATTGAACTTTAAAAAAATAAGACGCAATTGAAAAAAAAGATAACGTGTGATTTGATTTGTGTGACCAGTTTGTAATATCATAATTGCTAATAAATATTGTCGATCAATATTTTTCTTTTATTGAAGAGCACCCGTAAATACACATACTACGTTACAGCAGTTATAAGTATTTCCTCACAGCGTTAGTCCGTATGATAGTAGCGAATGAAAGAAAGCAAAGCAGCAGATTCTGAGTACTGTGAATACTACTTGAGGACTCAGCTGATGTAGAACAAAATAAGCTCGGCTCAGCTTCTCTGCTAACTTTCCAATATGTTTGTCCCAACTTAAATTTTTGTCTACCAATGAACCTAAGAATTAAGTTTCATGTTCAAAATTTACCAATTTGGAACCAATTCTGATGCAAGGATTTCGCACTTTTCTACAAGCCTTGTGCTGGAAATTGAGTGCTATAGTTTTCTCTTCGTTTACAAATAACATGTTGTCATTAAAGCAGTTTAATAGTTTTACTACAGCTGATATTACATTTAGATTAAGGCTATGGTTATCCCTTCCAGCAATAAAAATACTTGTATCATCTGTAAAAAGTGTGATTTTAGCATCCAAATTCTTACTAAGACACAATGGCAGATCATTTATATACAGTAAGAATAGCAGGGGACATAGAATATATCCTTGTGAGACTCCCGATAATACAGGACTTTTTTGAGATAGCTCCTTATTGATCTCATTTTTACCTCTTCCTATGAAATTAATCTCAACTATCTTCTCCCTTATTTCAAGGTATGACTAAAACCAATTGAAGGCCACCCCTCTTACACCATATTTATTCATTTTATTTAGCAGAATATCAAGATTCACCGTATCGAAAGCTTTGGATAGATCCAGGAACAATCCCATCCCAACTTCTCTTCTGTCCAGCATGTCATAGATATTTTCAACAAAGTATCACTGCCAAGCTAGTAGATTTCTTGCTTCGGAACTCATATTGATTAATATTAATTATATTAAATTTGTTGAAGAACGCCATAAGCCTCTTGTATATTACTTTTTGTAATATTTTAGAGGAGGTTAAAAGCAAAGCTATTGGCCTGTAGTTGTTCGGCGAGATCGGCGAGAAGTGCCCTTCCTCAAACCCCAACCCTATTGCTGTGTAGTTGTTAGGGTCTTTTATCTCCTATTTGGAATATTGGCTTAAGTTTTGCTACCTTCAGTTAATGTGGGAATGTGCCACTTTGAAGAGATTTATTTAGTATATGACGCAGTGGTTTCAAAACATTCGCAGCATATTGTTTAATCACATAGCTTCAACTTCCATCAGCTACTTCAGATTTCATGTTTTTCGTTCTTTAATTATAATAACTATTTAACCTTCACGGGCTGGTGTGAATAATGACTTATCATTAACACGTATGTAATCTTCATTTTCTAGAATGCTAGCTGTGTTGCTTTTCATTTGGAAATTTGTTGTCATGTCAACACATAAATTGTTAAATACGTGGACTGTTTCCCTAGGATTCGTTAATATTCTATCTTTGTGTTTCAGTTCAATATTTCTTTGCAATAG